>JAKFHU010000776.1:34787500-35132616 GCA_023783475.1 Daubentonia madagascariensis | reverse complement strand
AAAACCCAAGCACCACTGGTCTCCCCCTCAAATGGTACTAAAAAAATGAACACTTACATCCCCCAAGGGCAAAAACCATTCTTTTAAAGGGGGGGGGGCGGGGGGAGGGGGGGGGAAAGGGGGAGGGAAAAAAACCTCCCCAGATGGAGGGGGGGAGCACCGTTTGGGGGAGACCAGGGATTGGGCTCTGCCCACGGGCAGAACAGGGGCAATGTGTATGGCCAAAGTGTTGTACCCCCATGATATTCTGAAAATAAAAAAATAATTAAAAAAAAAAAAAAAACCACCTCTGGGCTCGATCTTTATGTAAGCCATTTAGAAGACAGTGTCACTTCTGGGTAGACTTCAGCTACTCATCTCTGTGGGGTCTGGTTGCCCTCTTCTCTCCTGTCAGATATGCTGGTGTACCAGGCTCAATCACCAGATGAAGGTGCCCTGGTCACTGCTGCCAGGAACTTTGGCTTTGTGTTCCGTTCCCGCACATCTGAGACAATCACGGTGGTCGAAATGGGGCAAACCAGAGTCTACCAACTGCTAGCTATTTTGGACTTCAACAATGTGCGCAAGCGGATGTCCGTTGTTGGTGGGTACCCCTCTTATCGCTCTCCCCTTTGTCCTTCATACACATTCCCATGTTGCCTTTCTCTTTTTTCTCACACAAATGTTTTGTCCCACTCACATGCCTTCTCACAGGTACTGTGTCTCAAATACAAACACACAGCCATTCCTACTTTCTCTCTCCCATACACTTTAACTTTTATGCACATATGAGGGCTTGCTACTATATGCTAAGTCCCTTTGTAGTGTTCCTGGGTAGTGGCTTATCAGCAGCCTCAAAGCCAAGATAAGGACAGAGAATAAATTTATAAAACCTGAACATGGAATAAGAAATGGGAATAGACAACAGGGGAAATTCATACTGTCTTGCTCTCTCAATTAGTTTGGCCCTCAGACTAAAGAGGGAGAAGGTCATTTTCATCCTTTGTCCTTACTAGGTGTGAGCCTGGGTCTGAGACATGGAATTGATAAACTAGATGTGATTCTATATCCAAATTTTCCACAGGTAATAGTGAACCATGGAGGAACCAGTTCTGTAAGTTCCTCTCTCACTCTTGCCAGCCCTCACCACATCATTCTTCCTGTGTGACCACTCACTGGGTGCTTAGCCTCCAAAGGTATCAGAAACGAAATTCACAGGGAACAGCCTTCTGCCATCCTTCAGTGGCCCAGACAGGTTCTTGTAACAATAGGCCTATATGGTTACTTTGCTTAATTTGCTTATCTTTAGTGCGGACACCTGAAGATCGGGTAATATTGTTCTGCAAGGGTGCAGACACCATCATCTGTGAGCTGCTTCATCCATCCTGTAGGTCCCTCAATGTTGTGACCATGGGACATTTAGATGTAAGTGTTTAGGCTGCAGGAGAGGGAAGCTATGGGTGGTTCTCTGTATCTGAATGTATGTCCATGTATGTGTCCCTGTGTCAGTATGTTTCTATGTGGGTGTGTAATAGTGTCTGTGTCTCTGTAATTGGTGGAAGAATAAACTGTCTCATTCTGTGGGATTCTCACTGACCACATTGCTATTTGTGCCAAACAGTTGGGTGGGACAGGACCCCAGAGGCATGATGAGAATTATGTCTATGGGAACACTTACAACAATCAGAATAGTTCCATGATAGTTGGCACAGGAGGTTCCATGGTCAGACTTGGAATTTGCTTCGGAATAGAGTCTGCTGATGTGGGAGGCCCCACCCCACCAGCCATGATGAGAACAGACTGCCTTTAGGGTATGGAGCAGAAAGCACCAGGCCTGGCCTGTTTGATACCTCCCTCTGTCGTCCACAGGATTAGAATCCCCAGGGGTACCTCCCCACTCCCTATCCTAGCCTGCTTCCACCCTCTAGGATTTGAGATGTATCAAAAAGAGAGACTGGCTCCAGCCTGCTGGCACAAGAAGGAAAAAACAGATCCATGTTCTCTGGGGTTTCTACCCTTAAATCTGGATATACAAAGGGTTGGGGGAATGGAGAGAGAACAAGGGACAGAATGGGAATGGGGACAGGTCACAAAAATATTTTATAAAAGAAACAAATTGGCCAGGCATGGTGGCTCAAGCTTGTAATCCCAGCACTTTGGGAGAACCAGGCAGGAGGATCACTTAAGACTAGTTCAATTCTCCTGAGGTCTTTTGGAAGAAGAAAAGGAAAAGAAAAAAAAATGAAAAAAAAATAAAAAAAAGAAAAGACTAGTTCGAAACCAGACTGAGCAATGTAGTAAGACCCTGTCTCTACAAAAATAAATATTAAAAAATTATCCAGGTGTGGTGGCACACACCTGTAGTCCCAGCTACTCAGGAGGCTGAGGCAGGAGGATCGTTTGAGCCCAGGAGTTCGAGGCTGCAGTGAGCTATGATGATGCCACTGCACTCCAGCCTGGGCAACAGAGGCATGTCTCTAAAAAAAATAAAAATAGGACAGGCACAGTGGTTTGCACCTATAATCCCAGCATTTTGGGAGGCCAAGCCAGGAGGATCACTTGAGGCTAGGAGTTTGAGACCAGCCTGGGCAACATAGCAAGACCTAGTCTCTACAAAAAATAAAACATAAAAAGATAAGCTGAAATACCACTTTACACACACTAGGATGGCTAAAATAAAAAAGATGGATAATGATAATAAGTGTGGGCAAGGATGTAGAGAAAGTTTAACCCTCATACATTGCTAATAGGAAAGTAAAATGGCACAGCCATTTTGGAAAATAGTCTGGCATTTCCTTTAAAAATTAAGCATAAAGTTATCATATGATCTAGCAATTTCCTAGGTATATTTCCCAGGAAAGTAAAAATATACATCCACACAAAAACATGTACACAAATGTTCATAGCAGCATTATTAATAATGGCCAAAAAGTTAAAACAACCCAGATGTCCATCAACAGATTAATGGATAAATAAAATGTGGTTTATCTGTATAATAGAATGTTATTTGACAATAAGAAGGAATGAAGTACTGACACATGCTACAACATGCATGAACTTTGAAAACATTATGCTAAATGGACGAAGCCAGTCGCAAAAGGCCACATATTTATATGATTCCATTTCTATGAAATGTCCAGACTAGGCAAATCTATAGAGACAGAAAGTAAATTAGTGGTTGCCAGGGAGGGGGTAGGGGAAAATGGGAATGACTACTAATGGGTACAGGGTTTCTTTCTGGGGTGATAAAAATGTATTGAAATTAAATAGTGGTAATAGTTACACAAACTTTTAAAAAGTCCACTGAATTGTGCACTTTAAAAGGGTGAATTTTTTGGTATGCAAATTATATCCCAAGCTTTAAAAAAAGTCAGTGAAGTGTCCCACCCAAGACAGCTCTTATGTCTTATACTGGTTCCCAGAGGCCACAATATTTTTTATGGACTAGTCTTTTATTGTTTAACCTTTCAGAACACATGAATCAGGGTACCTTTTCATATAGCATTTTCACAGACTGGCTTCAAAGGGGGTCGTAAAACTGTTTCAGATCTTTTGATATGCTTCCTGCTACCAACCTCAACAGACATGTATAATGGGACCTAACTACACTACAGTCTGTTAACCACTGATGACAAACCTATGAGAGTCAAGTTCCAACAACCCACTCATGCAGAAGCGCAGCTCCAGGCCCTCTGAGACAGATCACACAAAAACAGGTGGGAGGCAGGATTTGGCTCCCAGGCCCTAGTTCACCCATCCCAGTACTAAGGTAAAAGAAAAATGTACAAGTAGGAATAAAAGACAATGTTAACACATGCTGCTAAATTATTTGTTGAATGGATTAATGAATCTGTCATATTATTAAGCTTGTCAAGTCCTCTTATCTGTATCCTATGAAAAACCAGTTTCTGCCACTATCACTTCCTTCTTGAGAAGTCTCCTGAGATCTTTCCTGGGGCTTCTTAGGCTGTCAACAGTACAGCCTAAGAAGTTTAAGAGATGGCATTCCCTACATATAATGTCTTGTGTTAATTTCACCTGACAGCTAGCATCACTCAGGAGTTACGCAGGGAACTAAGAGCAAATTCTGTTTCTGTTTGCTCTTATAATGCCAAAGTGAATTATTTTGCAGCTCACTATAGCAGTGATCATGTAGAATTGCTGTTTATGTGGAGTTCTCAATACACAAAATCTGTTTCTAACCCACCCTTAGATGGATATGAGTTCTGCCCTGAACCACCCACATTCTCACTCAGTCCTCCTTATGACAAGAGTATCTTCCTGCAAGAGAGTTAGCTATTGTTAGTTAGGATATATATCAGTGGCCAAGGAGCAAAAAGATGCTAACTCACCCAGAGAGAATTTCTGCAGTGGCCTCATTAACGCTGCTGGCTGTGGCTAATCAGCTGAGCCAGCCAGCTGTAGACAAATACACAGTATATACTATGTAAGATTCCCATTGAATATTTGATAAAAGAAGGAAGAGAGAGAAGAAAATTAAAATGAATGTATGCTTGTAAAAAATAGTAACACTTTTGATTATCTTTTATAACAACTTCTTTTTACTTTATTGTTCCTTTCATTCTTATATGATAGTCAGCATTATCCTCTCTGTAGGGGGTGAATTATGACCCCAATTTTACAAGAAAGAAACCTAGAAGACTTGCTTTTTCCCAGAGTCACACAGCAAATTCTCTAACTACAACTAAAAGCTAGAACCTTCTGTCTCTCAGTACTCTCAACCTTCCAGCTATGCCAGCCTCTTCCTTAAGACATTTTGCTGAGAAAGTGCAACAGTTGCTTTCTGCTTAGGCTAGGAACTAGCTCCATGGTACTAATCATTAAACCCTATTTTGCAGGCAGATGGGGCCTGTGGGGTCAGCCTGCCACTCCCTTAACTAAGCCTTACCCCAGCCCAGGCCCACTCAGTGCACACACACCCATCTTCCAGGATTATGCCACTGAAGGCCTTCGCACACTAATGGTGGCCTACCGAGAGTTGGACGATGCATTCTTCCAGACCTGGAGCAAGATGCACAGTGAAGCCTGCCTGTCTGTGAAGGATCGGGAAGACAGATTATCAAATGTCTATGAAGAGATCGAAAAAGACTTGATGGTTAGTGTGAGGAAGCCGGGGACAGACTAGGGGTTGGCAGACTGAGCAAGGGCTCTGAGAGTGGCTTCCAGAGGATGGATAGGAGCAGGCTTTCTCTGAGAGGGAGGATGGGCAGGCATGGCAGGAAAGCACCACAGCTTTGTGCCAGGGAGGCTGGATACTAGAATCCAAGCTGATTCGGTATATCCCGGATCTTCTGACTCCATAATGAAAAACTGCACTGGTTGTAATTTTTATCTTTCTGGCAGTGTTTCTTATTCCAAAGCTGCTCACAGAAGCTAAGTAATCTGGGAGAAATTAGGATCTGAGTAATGCACAGATTAGATAACCCAGAACTAATTGATGGAATAATCAGGACAAAAATATTCATGCCTTCATTTGACATATTTATTATGTGCCTACTATGTGCCAGGCAGTGTTCTAAGCCCTGGGCACGTACAGTAGACAAAACAGACAAAAAGTAACATATACAGTAAGTCAGACGGTGAAAGTGCTATGGGGAAAAATAAAATACAACTAGGAAGAGAGGGAGTGGCATGTACATGTGTGTTTTGGAGAGGGCAGAGGCATTGTTGCTATTTCATAGAGGGTGGTTCGTCTTCACTGTGAAGAAGATATCCAAGAAGAGACCTGGAGAAGGGAGCAAACCAAGCTGATCTCTGGGGGATTTGCTTTTCAGACAGAAGTAATAGCAAGAGAAAAGACCCTGAAACAGGCGCAGGCCTTACTTGTTAGTTGAACAGCAAGGCAGCCAGTGTGGCTGGAACAGTGTGAGCAAGGAGAAGAGAACAAAAGGACATGAGACAGAGAAGTAGGAGAGGGTCCTCGCAGGCCAGTAGAAGGACTTACAGTGTGATGTGGAAAATCACTCAATAGTTCAACCAGAGAAGTGATGTGATAGCTTTTAAAATTATCACTCTGGCTGCTGCATTGAGCTTATACCTCAGGGGAGCAAGGGCAGACCCAAGGGAGACCAATTAGAAGGTAGTTGCAATAGTACAGGTGAGAGATGGTGATGGTTTGGACCAGACAGAAGTGGTGAGGAATGGTCAAATTCTGTGTATTTTTTAAAGGTAGAGCCAACAGAATTTGCTGATGGATTGGATTGTAGGGCATCAGAAAAAGGGAAGTTAAGGATGATCTCAAAATTTTTGACCAGACTGATACAAGCTGGCTCAGCTATAAAAAGAGAAATTACTGATACTAAATGGGGAAATTTAGAGATCCCAAATCCTTCCAGAGTCAGTTCTGTGGTCGTATTTCTAGACTGTCATTCTAGAGGCTTAGCAGAAAAATCTATCTGTCAGTTCCTCAGCCTCAGGCCTGTGCCCATCACTGTGGTTGGCATTGTTGGGATATTATAGAGAGAAAGCATGGTGTTGGACCAAGACTCTTTTAATCTAGTATGGGGCAAAGCCTTGAAAACCTGAGAGGGCCCCTGTGGGTACAAACAAATGAAGGACACCCAAACCCTTGTGGGGTTGAAGGAAAAATTGGAGTGGGATATAGGGATCCTTCATCTGGGAACCACCACTTTTGGAGCCAGGAAATGTGCTATGAAGCAAGGGATAAGTGAAGGTGCGTTGAGAAACAGATGGTTTAGAAGTGGCACAGAGCTTCGTGTATGACTTGGGCAGGTCTCTTCCCTCTCTGGTCCTTAATATTCTAAATTTGATTTCCATGTATGGTTGAAAAGCTGTGTGTGTTGAAAGGCAGAGTGTGCTGAGTTTTATGCCACTGGGATCCTCTTGCAGGACAGAGCCAGCTTATTAAAGAGAAGGCTGAGGTGCCAGTTCAGCTGTTGAGTAGCATTAAGTGCTGTGTCTCTCTCCCTTTTCCTCACTCACTAATATCTCTTTTTGAAGCTGTTAGGGGCCACAGCCATAGAAGACAAGCTGCAAAATGGAGTGCCTGAGACAATCATCACCCTGAACAAAGCCAAAATTAAAATGTGGATTTTAACTGGAGATAAGCAAGGTAAAAGAGAGCTCCTTGCCTGACCAATCCTCTTCCCTGTCCACCTTAGCCATTTCTTTTCTTCTTCTTAGCCATTTCCTTTTTCTTTTTCTTTTTTTTCTTTTTTTTTTTTGGAGACAGGGTCTTGCTCTGTTGCCTGGGCTAGAGTGCAGTGGCAGCATCGTAGCTCACTGCAGCCTTGAACTCTTGGGCTCAATGGATCTTCCTGCCTCAGCCTCCTGAGTAGCTGGGACTGCAGGTACACACCATGACACCTGGCTAATTTTTCTATTTTTTTGTAGAGATGGAGTCACACTAGGTTGCGCAGGCTGGTCTCTAATTCCTGGCCTCGAGCGATCCTCCCACCTTGGCCTCCCAAGGTGCTGGGATTACAGGTGTAAGCCACCGTGCCCGGCCTCTTAGCCATTTTCTTGACAAATACCTTGTAACTCAGATAAGTCCTTACAGGACACCTTCACTTCCAGTCTTGTATACAATTTGCTGAGCATGTACTTCATGCCAGATGCCGTATTAGGCATTGAAGACACAGAGATGAATCAATCATACATGACTCCTTTCATCCAGGAACTCATAAACTAAAAACTTTATCTTCTTTTTTTTCCTTTCTCTGTGTGTGTGTGTGTGTGTGTGTGTGTGCCAGTCACACAGAAACAAGCTAAAAACTTCAAAGTTGTCTTTGGCTGTACCCTCTCTGTTGGCCCAAAGATTCATTGGCTTACTGTGTCCCACTAATTCATCCGAAAATCCTCTTAACCATGCCATCACCTTAATTCAACCTTCATCCCCTGTTGGCTGTACTTCTGCAAAAACTTCTGAACTGCTCTCTCTGTCTCTTGCCCTTGTTAATTTCATCATAGCTTACATACAACTATCAGTTTAATCTTCCTCAGATATACTAATTTTATGATGTTACTTCTCTGCTCAGTGTCCTACTGTGACTCCACATTGTAAAAATCAGACTCCTCTATCTGGCCTTTAAGACTTTGATAATCTCGGCCCAGCACGATGGCTCACGCCTGTAATCCTAGCACTCTGGGAGGCCAAGATGGGAAGATCACTTGAGCTTAGGAGTTTGAGACCAGTCTGAACAAGAGCAAGACCCCGTCTCTACTGAAAATAGAAAAATTAGCCAGGCATTGTGGCACACGCCTGTAGTCCCAGCTACTCGGGAGGCTGAGGCAGGAGGATTGCTTGAGCCCAAGAGTTTGAGGTTGCAGTGAGCTATGATGATGCCCCTGCACTCTACCTGGGGCTACAGAGCAAGATCCTGTCTCAAAAAAAGAAAAGAAAAGAAAAGAAAAAGACTTTGATAATCTCTTGCTACCTATACATCCTTATCTCCATCCTAATGTGACCATTGTCTTCAGTATGTCCCGAACCAACCAATTCCTACTCTAGGGCCTCTGGGTTGTTTCCCCACATAAAATACCTTTTTCTTCCCCTAAACATTCTTATTCCTCTTCCAAGGCTTTCCTCCAAGAAAGTTTCTGTGACAACTGCAATCTCTCCTCTGAATTCTGATACCACTTGTAGCCAGGGATCGGGACTTAATTTTTTTTTAGTTTTTTCCTTAGTATGAATTTATTCCAATTCCCAGATCTCTTGATGTAAAGGAAGGACTACAATTTAAACATGTCTCAGTCCCCCATAAAATCTAGCACAGAAATGGACAGTCAGTGCTTTTCAAAGAAACACATACTGATTGCCTTGAGAAATGGATACAGACTGGAATTGCTTTAAGAAATAGGATAAGGCTTTTTAGAGAAGGCCAGAATGATCCTAGTTATTGATAAGTAACTCACAAGTCCTTACCAGGTAGACAGTCACCTGTGGATGTTTGAATATGGTCTCCACTGATTCATAAAAAATGCACTTTGCATCCATGGCAAATGTGGACAAATGGGCTCTGTAGCCCACTGTTAGAGCCTATGTACCGGTACACTGTGAAGACCCTATCCCTGTCTATAAACACCAGCCAAAATGAGACCTGTGTTCCCCCTTACAGAGACTGCTGTGAACATTGCCTACTCCTGTAATATATTTGAGGATGAAATGGATGGGGTGTTCACTGTGGAAGGCAAGGATGATGAGACTATTCGGCAAGAACTCAGGTACAGATGGGAGAGTGACCACAGCCAGTCCCTCATCCCAAGATTTCCCATCCATCTCTTCCTACACTGTGGCCTCTACACCACCAGAAGGAACAGAGAAGAAATGGAGGGGAAAACGAAAACCCTAACATATTTGAGAGAATTTCGTAAGGAAGCATTCAGGCTAAAGGAGTTGGAGTGTGGGGGCTGGAGAAGTATGGCAGGTGGATGGTCACGGGGCAGTTGGGTCTGTGGTCCTGCTGGTGCTTTGCAGAGGCCCTGTACCCCTTTGCTCACTATCCTGGGACACAGTTTCCTTCCTAAGCACCAGGGCTTCAGGTCAGACTCTGACCACTATTCTTGGCTTTCAGGACAGCAAGGGACAAGATGAAACCCGACTCTCTACTGGATTCAGACCCAGTAAACATTTACCTCAGCACAAAGTCCCAAGTGCCCTTCAGAGTACCTGAGGAGGATGCCAATGGCAACTATGGCTTGGTCATCAATGGCTACAGTCTGGTGGGCAGCACAGAGCTACAACTCTGTTCTCTTCTTCCAAGGAACTTTCTCCTAGGTCCAACCCACTTTAGGGAAATTTCAAGACCCCTTCCGTGTTCCATGAGTCACCCCATTCCCCCTCACTTCAGGTGCCCTTGCCTGAAAGACACCGTTCCCCAGGTTTCTCTAGGCAGGAGTCAATGAGGAAGGAGAAGCCAAGAGCGTATTCCTTCTTTATCCAAATTCCTCACTACTGATGTGGCCTGTCACTTAGGGGAAGGGGGGAAGCAAGAAGAACCAGGTCCTCCAAGAAGTTACTTGGCCTCATGGCCCTGTCAACTGATTTGACCCAATGAGAGGCCCTGACCAGTTTCCCACTGGATGCTGAGTCAGATGTGACGATGTCTAGGACTGGCTTGGGAGGTTGGCCTCCCTTGGTGGGGGAGCACCTTGGGAGTAGCTATGCCTGCCCTATGAAGGACAGGAGAGTATGGAGGGAAGGGAAAGGGCCTGGGAAGGTCCTGCCCTGAGAGCCTTTTTGAGCAACCTGAAGAGTGGGTGTGTCCTATTGCTGCAGGCCCATGCTCTAGAAGGGAACCTGGAGTTGGAACTGCTGCGAACGGCATGCATGTGCAAGGGGGTGATCTGCTGCCGGATGACACCCCTTCAGAAGGCTCAGGTGGTAGAGCTGGTGAAGAGGTACAAGAAGGTGGTGACACTGGCCATCGGGGATGGGGCCAATGACGTCGGCATGATCAAAGGCATGTGAGGGGTGGGGGGCAGTTAGCTGCCAGCCAGGGGCTCGCCCCTTCTTTCTTCCATGGGCAAAACTGATCTGGGTGGTGCTGTGTTGCTGGCTCACGTTCCTGCCTATCATGTGTGTTGTGTATTTATACTATTCGGCACTTTCATTCATGCTCCTCCACATCTGCACTCCCACTTATTTACACATGCAGCCATCATCCCATGTCTGCAGGCATGCACACTCCTTCAGATTCACGCACTTACACTATGAGGGTAAGCACACACACGTAACGTGGCTCCCACAAGAACCCATACATGCATTCACAGAACAACAAGCAGGAGTCATAGTCTGTTCCTTTTTTGAAGGCTGTAGGCTGTGAGGCCAATGCAGAGATCTTTGCTTTCCCAAGGCTGTGTTCCCAAGAGCTTGCCCTTCTCCCCTGGCTGGAGGAGAATAGGTGACTTACTGACCACTTCAGACCAATAGAAGCAAATGGCTGAAATTTACTGGTTTTAATCTCAGGTGAATGTTGTTAGCCTCCAGCAACTTATAGGTCTGTGATATATAGATAAATCTAGAGGTCCTCTAGTCCAACCTCTTTCCCCATACAGGAAACACTAGCAGATATTCCAGCCTCAGGTTCAATACTAGGAAGTGGTCTTGCTCTCTTCCCCAGTTGCTAGAACTTCTTTGGTATTTTGGGCTCTAGAGGTTTCAATGATCCCATTAAGCAATGCAGTAGGTATATAGAAGAAATCAGTGAATTTGGCACATACCAGAAGAATGGTGAATTACCATAGACTAATTCAAACTTTTAGGAACTTCAGTCTTATCTTCCATTAAGTATAATTTTTGCTTTATTCAGAAAAAGTCACCTTAGGCCCCCTGAAAAAATTTTTCTCACTAACAAAGTATGTACATCACACACAGTTAGATTTTAGCCCCTTAGATAAACTTAGGTAATTAAATATTGTTTTAGATTGGTATCCATCCTGCATCTTTAATTTATTTAAGTGACTCCTAGAGATAACAAGAAATTTTAACCTAAGCATCTGGACAGTAGGAAAGAACCCAGATAGCTAGAGTAGGGACAAAGAATATCCAGGATAGCTTTCTAGTACTGGCCATGGCAGGCATTCTTGAGTGGCAGTGTCCAAAGTAAAGTGCAGAAGAAGCTGTTTTCCAACTTGCAGGGGAGGGGCAATCCACTAAGGAGAAAAGACTCCACTAAGTAAGTGCCATTTTGCACTGGGCCTAACAGCATTTTCCAAATGTGAAATAAGGGGTTTATACAACATCATCTCAGCTTTCCCTTTATACTTCCCAGGCTGGGAGCCCAGCAAAAAAGCCCTGTGGCTGAGAAGCTTCTGGGGTTTCATTGCAGCTGCCCACATTGGGGTCGGCATCAGCGGCCATGAGGGGATGCAGGCCATGCTCAACAGCGACTTCGCCTTCTCCCAGTTCCACTACCTTCAGCGTCTACTCTTGGTCCATGGCCGCTGGTCTTATAATCGCATGTGCAAGTTTCTCAGCTACTTCTTTTATAAGAACTTTACCTTCACCCTGGTGCACTTCTGGTACGCCTTCTACAATGGGTTCTCTGCACAGGTAGGAGATCATCTGGCAGTCTCCACTCTAAGTCAACTGGGTCTTCTCTAGTCACCCCTCACTTTGTCCAGCTCAGACCTTGTTTCTGCTCTGGAGACTGATGTATGATATACTGCCATGCATCCATGAAGCTCTTTGCCCCATACTGATCCCATCCCCCAACCTTACAGCAACCTTATATTTCCAAACCATAACTGTTCTGGCCTGGCTCTGATTCGGTCTTGACTCCTACCTTCAGAAGTCTCTCATAAGCTATTTTCACCATTTCCCTGACATGTAATGGGGAGAAATTCCTGGATCTGGGAGTTTTCTTAGCATCCCAAATCACCTTTATGGAACAGACTAAGCCTCAAGGAGCCTCTGGGTCATACCAGACAGACTGGTTGCGGCCTTCACCTGGAGCCATACTTGGAATACAGCTTCCCTTTACTTCTCCTTCCCCGCTCGACTGACTACCCCTGCCCCCAACATACACACAATTGTTACTTTGATGAATTAATTCTACATTTGGATATGAAATTTCCCCTACCCTAGTGGGGAGAAGTGACACGTGGATTTTGATATTTTAAGAGGACTCCCATTTCCTATGAGAAGTTTTTCAGGAGTGTCTCAAGGATTCCCAAAGGAAACAACCTCAGGAACAATTATCTTGGGAGATCCCTACTATTTTTCTTGCTGTAGGCTCCAGGGGAAGCAGACCAGTTAACAGACGGTAGTAGACTTGTATACCCGCAGCGCCTAGTAAAGCCAGTTTAGTTTGTGGGAGGTGTGTGTGCATGTATGTGTTGCTGCTGACCTCTTGTGGCTAGTAAGGAAACGGGCCCTCTCCAGGACCCAAGATGGAGAACCCAGCTGGGCAAGGGTCACTGGGTCTATTCTGCTTGCTGATGTTAGGAGGTATCCAGTGCTACAGAAGCCACTGCATGCCATCAAGCAGACAAAGAGCCCAGAGGTTTACATGCCTGGGAGTGCAGGGGTATGGCTAGCATTCTCTAGCAGCCACTCGGGGTGCTTTCTGTGCAGGGAGGGGCAATGAAGTTATGGTAGGATTGGTCCAGGTCAGTCTTGAAAGCTTGATGTGGCCTTTTGCTCCAGCCTTGGACCCAGGGTTCTAAATAGAATAGGATCAAATAGAGACTGGGGGGTCAATGTTCTCAGTCAGATTTCTGAAATCCAAATCCTGCTTTAGGTTAATGTGGTGGGTGGGGAGTGCAGGGAAGGCAGCTTTCTTGGACCTGGGAGGTGGAGCTGGGACTTTGGAGGAGAGAGGCGTCTACAAAATCTCCTTGGTATTCTTCTAGACAGTTTACGATACCTGGTTTATCACCTGCTACAATCTGGTCTACACCTCCCTCCCTGTTCTGGGCATGAGTCTGTTTGATCAGGTAAGACCCAGCAGCAAGCCCTTTAGTCAGGGTTGAAGCCCCTGGGCCCTTAAGGAGTATTCCCATGACTGAGGAAGACAGCAAGAGCTGAGCCCTACAAAATCAAGCGCACAAGGAATAATTTCTAGAGCAGGGAAGGAGCTCATCACCTGGACAGGTATCATGAGATATAGTAAAGCTTCCTTCTTCAGAGAGAATAATTATCAGTTTTAGAAAGCCAAGTTTTCCTGTCAGTTTTATCTTTGTAGAGAGAAATATGGAAATTGTGCTGTACAATAAATTGGGTGTGTATAAAAGTAATGAAAGGAAATAGAGTAATTGGGGCAGGACTGGATAAAGCAAGGGGCTTCAAGAAAGGAGAGACCTGTTCAGAGATAATGAGAATGAGATAAGCCAATGCAGACAGGCCTAGGTGGGAGTCCAGAAGGCCAAGCATGGGAGTGTGGGTATGATGCTAGCCTAGGAGATCCCATCTGTCCCTGGCAGAAGTCCCTGGGCTTTGAGGGTCCTGGTACACCACCTCTCCCTTCTCTTCTACCCCAACCTCTAGTCCTGGGCACATGGATTAGAAAAGGAGCCTCCAGAGAGGAATAAAATAGCTGACACCGTGGTTCCCAGTCTCCATCAGGGTAGTAGCTCTAAATTCTCCATGAAGTAGCTGCCAATCTCAGAGCAGCACGAGGGATGGGTTGTATTACTCAACAGTTCTATCCAGCTTCCATGGCCTAATTATAGGGTTCCACCTTTGAAGCCAAGCCCCAAGCTTTGTTACCCAAAGTTTCAGATTTAGGAGATGAAGATGATCCAATGTGATCCACATAGAGAATCATCTCACCTTGAGTTCACCAGTAACTATGGGAGTGGGAGGAATATCACAGAACATGAATGCCTCCAAGGAACTAACTGGTCCCTATTGGCTTCCCCTCTGCCCCCACTGGCTTTTGACACAAAGAATATTCAACTAAAAGAACATTTAAACCTGGGGACTCATGTCCCAGCTGCCTCCCCATCCCAAGATTCAGCCCTTCCTTCCAGCTACCCCCAAAGCCTAATTGCCCCCTTTCATACTTCCTCAATCCTATCTGCCTCCAAGTGCTTCCCACATCTTGACCCTCCTAGCTTTCTTCCACCACTTAGACCCTTGCCTAGAGAGCAGGACTTGAGGAAGGGTCTGTGGTCAGTGCTCTGTTCTCTGGTTCCGCTTCTCAAGTAATCCATGAGGAAGCTCCTAGGCAACCTGGCAGCAGACTCAGTGAGGGGAGAAGCCTCTACTCTGATGGAGATGGGACCTTCTATGGAGAGACCCTGAGCTCCCTCCTTATCCTCTGGTGCTTCCAGGATGTGAATGAAACATGGAGCCTACATTTCCCAGAGCTGTATGAGCCAGGCCAGCACAACTTCTATTTCAACAAGAAAGAATTTGTGAAGTGTTTAATGCATGGGATCTACAGTTCCTTCGTGCTGTTCTTTGTCCCCATGGGAACTATTTACAACTCAGAGCGAATTGACGGGAAGGACATCTCTGACTTCCAATCCTTCTCCCTGATCGTGCAGACCTCCTTGATCTGGGTGGTCACAATGCAGGTGTGGCCAGTGGCAGTGGGGTTAGGGGATTGGGTGGGGAGCCTGTCTGGAAGAGTGGGAGGTAAGAGGGAGGGAGTGTGGGAAGAGAGCAACCTCCATTACAGAATTGGAGAAGGGAGGTGGCTGACAGGTCCCACATTATACAGTATTACACATAAAAGGGTACTTTTCAGATCAGCCTAAAGACAACCTACTGGACAATGATAAGCCACTTCTTCATCTGGGGTAGCCTGGGTTTCTACTTTTGCATCGTATTCTTCCTGTACAGTGATGGCTTGTGCCTAATGTTCCCCGATGTCTTCGAATTCCTAGGTAAGGCCCTGCCCAGCAGGCAGGGGGCAGAGGGGTGAGCCAAGTATATTTATTTAATAAGTGTTTAATGAAAAGCTATTGCTATGTACTAGGCTCTGTGGATAGAGATATGACTAAAACATGGTCTCTGCCCTAAAAGGACTCAAAATCTAGCTAGGGAAATATTTTACCTTATTAGAGTTCCCAAGATATTTTCACATTTCTTATGTAATTTGATCTTTACAAGCATCCTATAAGGTAGGCAGGGCAAAAATTATTAGCACTATTTTAGAGACTGGAGTTTTTAAAAATTAAATGGCTAAAATCTAGGTCTCCTGGTTCCAGTTCCATGTCCTTCATGCTGTGGCATACTGCCTTATTGTCTCCCATATTAACTTCCCTCTCTCTCATCTCCACTCTAATAAGGACAAAATACAGAGAGAGCAGACATGTAGATGTAGTTGACTCCCACCTCTTGTTGGCCCATTAACTCATTTTTCTGCTCCAAAGCCTTCTATCCCATTTTTGTATCCAGGCCAGTGATCTAGGATTCCCTCGTAACCCACCCCACACTCCTGTCCTGCCCTACCCTACCTTTAGAGGGAGTCAAAGGCATGTGAATTCACAGTGACTTTGGGTGCACAAAGGACCCAACCGCAATTCTTTTGCATTTATATTATTTCTCAGGAGACTAAACTGTATCCAAATCAATAACTTACTTCTTTGATACCTCCCAGCCCTGGTCCCACCCCTTCCTCCAGGCTCTGTTTCAGCCTTTCCCCTCTGGGCTTATTGTTTACAGGTGTGGCCAGGAACATTCTGAACCAGCCACAAATGTGGCTGAGCATTATCCTCAGCGTGGTCCTCTGTATGCTGCCAGTGCTTGGGTACCAATTTCTTAAACCACTATTCTGGCCCATCAGCGTGGACAAGGTGAGTGGAACAGGAAATCTACCCAGATACAATTCACAACCCTCTTTGCCTTTGCCTCTGCAGATGAAAACTCTGTCCCCCGTGCTCTGGCTATAGGTTTTTGAGAGAATTCAGCAGTGCAGGAAACATCCACAGCCACCCTCAGTTCGGACCAAACTGAAACACACAATCTCTCGACGTTCTGCCTACGCATTCTCCCATAAACAGGGCTTTGGGGCCCTCATCATTTCTGGCAAGACAATGAAGTTCAAGGCATCCAAGAAAATCAGCCTTCCTTTTAAAAAGTAGAGGCTCTAGGGAAAGTCCAAAGGAGTCAGTCATTGCTCTTCCTCCCTTTTGTTCACACAACTTGGAAAGGAAGGATTAGAGTACCTGAGAAACCAGCATAAACCTGCTCCTCCACTCTCACTAGGGGCTCAGCCTCTTAATTTCCCAGAAGGTTGTGCCCAGGTAAGGCAAGGAAAGGTAAGGAAGGTGCCCCCAGATATCTGCCAGAGTTGAAGCGTTTCAAAAAGAAAAACAACTTCAGGCCTCCCTTCCACCATCCCATCCAAGTTTTAATCCAGACAAGCAAATGTGAAAGTAGCAGGTGAAGAGGGAGAGTATGGGGAAGGGAAAAGAAGACAGGACCTAAGAATCTTACTTTGGGCCCTATCTCCCCTACCCAGAGCAAGCACAAACCTTCCCAGCGCCCCACACGAACATGCCCACCGTGGCATCCTTTTCAGGCTTATCTGGGAGATTCAGGGTGAGTCTTTTGCTGGCCCTGGGGAGCAAAAGGAGGAGGCAGCTGTGACGAGTTGGTCTTAAGAAGCTGAAGGAGAGTTTCTGGACCAAAAAAATTAAAGGAGGCTGTTCCTGCCTGGAGAGGACAACTCAAGGTCTTGCCTTCTTCCCCTCTTTGACCTCTTTGACCCAAGAACTGATGATGCCTGTTCAGACCTCAGAACTGGGAGGGGGATACTGCAGGAGATTTTTAAAATTATTTTCTTGAGGGGACATAAGCCCTAATTGGTGAGCGTTTGTCTTCATTCTATAAAAGTATTTTGAGAAGAAATTGTATGTACTTGGAAAATTGTTTCTAAGAAGTTTATGGAGCAATAAATTGCTTATTTTGGAGTAGAGAGATATGTATGATCTGTTGGGGCCCCAGTGACAATAATATAGTCTGAGCAATACCATTGGTCCACAGACCCACCATCCTTCCCCTTCAAATTAAAACAGTATTTCCTCTTCCACCCTCTTTTTCTCCCTTTTCAGCTCTACTCCATTTTTCTGTCCTCTCTTGATAAACTCTGTCTTAGCCTCAGTATGACCACATCTTTTAACCATATAGCTCTATCCTCTTTGCATGTATTTAAATATTGGTTCCTGGGTTCTTTGCTCATCTTCCTCTGTACCTTTTCTTGAGTAACTTCATCCATGACTTCATTTACCAATGGAAAAAAGGTTCTCAACTCTATCTGTAGCCCACATCTCTCTGCTGAGGTCCAGATCCAAATATTAAACTGACTCCAAGACCCTTCACTTAGTTGAACCTCTGGAAACTTAAAACTCAACCCACCCAACCTGTACTGTACTAATCATTTTCCCCCAAAATTTCACCCCAGGATGCCACCACCATCATCCCAGTCACCCAAGGCAGAATGATGAGACTCATCCTATACCTCTTCCTCTAGCCTCATGTCCAATCAGTCATCGAGTCATGTAAATCCTGCATCCTTATTATTTCTTGTTTCAGTTTCCCCCATTATTACTAGCATTGCCTTTACTCAGACTTTCATCACTTCTTATGTGGATTACAGCATAAAATCTCCCAACTCATCTCCCTGGTTCTCCCCTCTCTAAAGCGTCAACAATACTATTTCAAGAGTAATCTTTCTGAAAGGCAAATTTGATCATGTCATGCTCTGGTTTAGCATCTTTAAGGGCTTCTCATGCCCTCTGGATCAAGTTAAAATTTGAAGACCTTATTATTGGGCTCTCTCTGGCCTTATCTTCCACCATGTCCCCATCTACATTCACTCCAGTTACAATATTTCTGGTCTTCGTGTCATCAAACATGCTGTTCTCATATCCTAAAATGCTTTTCCCCACCTCCTTCTTCATCTAGCCTAACTCCTAGTCAGCCTTCAAAACTCAGATTAGTGGGAACTAGATAGAGGTGATGGTTGAACAACGTTGTCAATGTACTAATCACCACTGAATTGTACACTTTAAAATGGTTAATTTTATGTTATGTGACATTCACCTCAATTTAAAAAAAAAAGCTCAGATTAGGCATTGTCTCTTTTGTCTCTTTACGAGCTTTTCCTAATTCCTCAGTGTGACTTATGTAACTGTCCTATTTGTTCAGTTGCTTCCCTATACCTGCCTCTATCAGTGACACTTATCACGGAGCATTGGAATAATTGATTTATTTGTCTATTCCCAGCCTATAATAGACCTTCAATAAATGTCCATTGAATGAGTGAACAAATGAAATGAATGAATGTTAAAACCTGCTTCTCTAGCTATATTACTTGTTTCTGTGAATAGCATCACCACCCAATAGCTCAAACCAGAAACCTAGAAGTCTTTGTGCACCTCTCTTCCATTCCACTAATCCAGTCCATTCAGTTACCGAGTTCCATATACCCTGTCTCTGAAAGGTCTTCAATTCTTTCCCTTCCTGTTCGCCCCCAGTCCCATTGCTCTCACTTACAGCAACAGCCTCCTCTCTGGCCTCCCTGCCTCCACTTCTGCTTCTTTCCAATCCATTATCCACACCACAGAGAATAATCTTCCCGAAATACAAGTCAGATCATATCATTTGCCAGTTTAAAACCCTTTAGTGGCTCAGCATAGCTTCCTTACCTTGGTGTTGCCCACCTCTCCAACTTCATTGTCCACTTTCTGCTGCACATAATCTCATTCTTGCCATACTAAATTATTTCCGTTCCCCAAAGATTCCATTGTCTTCAGAAGCCCCTATGCCTTTGCTCGTTCCATTCTCTCCTCTTAGAATACACTTCCCTCCTTCCTTTGTCTAGATAATGTCTATCTGCTCTTAAGTCTCAGCTTGGGTCACTTCCTCTAGCAGCCTTCACTAGTACCTCAACCTACTATTCTGAGTTGGCTGCCTCTTACTGGCACTAGAGCACCTTGTACCTTTCTCTTATTTCCATTTCCCAGGATTTAAATATATAATACTATCACTCACATGCCCATTTTAATTATGGCTATACTTCTTTGTTGTCTCTGCTAGGCCATGAATGATCTGCTTGAAGGCAAGGATTTTGTCTCATTTTTTAATTCCCATCTCCCAGCAGAATGCTAGTACTTAGATGATTGTTTTTCAATGAATGAGTGAGTGAGTGAATAGGTGAAATCTACTACCTTTTATTTTTCTCTAACTTGCTTCTTACCCTTTCCTTTCAAAATGAATCTCACCCTTCTACTTATACTTTAGGGGCCTCTTTTTATGAAACACAGTTACTCATGGTCTCGCATGTAAGGCATTTGTAAAAATACAGTTTGGACCAGTAATATTCCCCAAAGCTCCTGAACAATCACTACCCTCTCCTGGTAGTTTATATGCATACTGGGAGATTTGAGCCTCAGTCTCTGCTAAGGATCCAAGACAGTAAATGCCACATTCCAAAGTGTGGTGTGAGATGACCACTCAAGACCGTGCAAAAAAAAGGTGTTATGGAAAACAAGTTTACAACTCTTAATTGCCTCACCCACCTTGTGAAAGGGACCAGAAATTCAGACATTAGAGAGGGATCTTTGGAGAGAATTGCTAGTGGGTTTTAAGTCCTCCCCCCACCCCAGTTCAGTTCAAGTTAAGAAGGCTTTAAGGAAATTACTTGGAGAGATCAATATGATTAATGTGTCTCGGGGACACAGAGGACCGACACCTAACTCATAACTAGAAAATCGAAAAAGCAGGAGAACAATTAGCTATCTGTTCTATGACATAGCAAGAAGTGGCTATGGTGAGATTGGCCTGTGCTCCCATAGCTTTACAGGGCAAGGATGCATGGGTGCTCCCATGGGCCACATAGGAGAGAGACCTAGTTGGGGTTTCTTTATCTTGTCACAGAGATCATCTGAAAGTTTGAGGAGACCTCAATAGGAGGAAGCAGGGGATATGCTGTCAAAGGCCTTGGGATTTATAATTAGATGGAAGGGGCATGAGGTAAATTTTCTTTATCTTGACTTTGGAGGTGGTTACATGGATATACATTTGTCAAAACTGATCAACCTGTATACCTAAAATCTGTACATTTTATCTTATGTAAACTATATCTCAATAAAGTTGATTTTTTTAATACCTAGAGATTTTTAATGGAGTTCTAAGTGACCAATTAGAGGAGCAGAATTCACCCACGTTAAAATAACTAGCTATAGAAGAAATATCTCCACCAAAGGGGAGGGACTCTGAAGAACCTACACAAGGACCCATTGAAAAAGAGTCAGCTTTAGTACCTGTCAAGCACTAAAATTAGTTTGTGCCAATATCAGTCAAGTAAAAACTTTCTTCATCTCTTTTCCCTCTGTCCTGCTGAAACCTTGGAGAAACAAGGAATAGCAAGCTGGGGAAGGGAAAAGAGATACATGAGGAAAGATAGATGTCTACTAAGCCCACTGAACCTGGTCACCTGCAATAAAGCCAAGCCATGATAAGGAAAAGCATTAATTTTAAAGTCTGAAGTTTTAAAAAATTATTTCACCGGGCGCAGTGGCTCATGCCTGTAATCCCAGCAACCTGGGAGCCTGAGGTGGGAGGATTGTATGAGACCAGGAGTATGAAACCAGTCTGGGCAACATAAAGGGACAGCCCCCCGCCCCCCAATCCAGACTCTATAAAAAATAGAAAAAGCCAGGAGTGGTGGCTCACACTTGTAGTCCCAGCTACTTGGGAAGCTGAGGCAGGAGGATTGCTTGAGCCCAGGATTTTGAGGCTCCAGTAAGCTATGATAACACCACTGCACTTCAGTCTGGGTTACAGAGCAAGATTCGTCTAAAAAAAGAATTTATTTCATTAAATCATCTTAATTACTAAAGTGAAACTTAAAGTGACAAGTACTGGTTGCTACCTAAAAAGAACCAGAAAATTCATGAAGTACAGTTTCATGAAGTGGGTTCAAAGAGACAGTGGAAGGCAAAATAATATGGTTTTATAGTTATCCCTTTCCCTACAAATCCCATTCTTTAAAGGTTCCAGTTGTGTACACATACACACACAAACATTTAGAGTTTGCTGTAAGTTTCTAGATTAGATCTAGAAATTAGCACCATTTGAGCTACTACCTCAATCCTATGTGCTTCAAAGAACAATTTGGGTATAGAACTTTCCAGGTCCTTCTGGAAAATTCACTCTCTCTCCCTTTCATCCCATTCATCCATACATACAACAAATATTTATTGAGCATGTACCATGATCTGGGCACTACTGTAGATACAGTGAAGACAAAAACCAAAATGGTTTCCACTATCGTGGAGCTTACAATCTAATAGGAGAGAGGATAACCAAGTAAACAAACAAAATCATTCAGATAACAAGTGCTATAAAGACAATACAACAGCTACTCTAACAGTGAGAGACTGTGAGGGGGAAGCAGTGGCTATGGACACACCTCAGACACATTGTAGGTCCAGCTCCAGACCACCACAATAAAGCAAATATAGCAGTAAAGCAGGTCATATGAATTTTTTGGTTTCTGAGCACATACAAAAGTTATGTTTACAGTATACTATAGTCCATTAAGTGTGCAATAGCATTATGTCTAAAAAATACCTCAATTTAAAAATACCTTATTCCTAAAAAATGCTAAAAATCATCTGAGCCTTCAGTGAGTTGTAATCTTTTTGCTGGTGGAAGGTCTTGCCTAGATGTTGATGGCTGCTGACCAATCAGGGTGGTGGTTGCTGCAGGTTGTGGTAGCTGTGGCAATTCCTTAAAATAAGACAATAATGAAGTTTGCCACATTGATTGACTCTTCCTTTCACAAAAAATTTCTCCGTAGCATGTGATGCTGTTTAATAGCATTTTACCCACAGTAGAACGTCTTTCAAAATTGGAGTCAATTCTCTCAACCCTGATGCTGCTTTCTCAACTAAGTTTATGGAATATTCTAATCCTTTGTTGTCATTTCAACAATGCTCACAGCATCTTCACCAGGAGTAGTTTCCATCTCAAGCAACTACTTTCTTTGCTTATCCATAAAAAGCAACTCCTTATCTATTCAATCATGAGACTGCAGAAATTCAGTCCCATCTTCGGACTCCACTTCTAATTCTAGTTCTCTTGCTATTTCCACCACATCTGCAGTTACTTCCTCCACTGAAGTCTTGAACCCCTCAAAGTCACACATGAGGGTTGGAATCAACTTCGTCCAAACTCATGTTACTGTGGATATTTTGACCTCCTCCCATAAATCATGAATCTTATTAATAGCATCTAGAATGGTGAATCCTTTCCAGAAGGTTTTCAATTTACTTTGCCAAGATCCGTCGTAGAAATCACCGTCTATGTCAGCGATAGCCTTATGAGATGTATCTCTTAAGTAAGATGATTTGAAGGTCAAAATTACTCCTTGATCCATGGGCTACAGAATGAATGTTGTGTTAGCAGGCATGAAAACAAAATTCATAACCTTGTACATCTCCATCAGAGCTCTTGGGAGACCAGGTAAACTGTCAATAAGCAGTAATATTTTGAACAGAATCTTTTTTTCTAAGCAGTAAATCTCAATGGCGGGCTTAAAATATTTAGTAAACCATGCTGTAAACAGACGTGCTGTCATCTAGGCTTTGTTGTTCCATTTCTAGAGCATAAGCAGTGTAGATTTAGCATAATTCTTAAGGACCCTAGGATTTTCAGAACAGTCAATGAATACTGGCTTCAACTTAAAGTCACCAGCTGCATTAGCCCCTAACAAGAGAGTCCAACTGTCATTTGAAGCTTTGAAGCCAGGCATTGACTTCTCTCTAGCTATGAAAGTCCCAGGTGGCATCTTCTTCCAATAGAAGGCTGTTTCACCTACATTGAAAATCTGTTGTTTAGTGTAGCCACCTTCATCAATTATCTTAGCCAGATCTTCTGGATAACTTGCTGCAGCTTCTACATCAGCACTTGCTGCTTCACTTTGCATTTTTATGTTCTGGAGACAGCTTCTTTGCTTAAACCTCATGAACCTATCTTTGCTAGCTTCCAGCTTTTCTTCTGAAGCTTCCTCACCTCACTTAGCCTTCACAGAATTGAAGAAACTTAGAGCCTTGCTCTGAATTAGGCTTTGACTTAAGGGAATATTGCAGCTGGTTTGATCTTCTATCCAGACCACCCAAACTTTCTCCATATCAGCAATAAGGCTGTTTCACTTTCTTATCATTTGTGTTTTACTGGAGCAGCACTTTTAATTTCCTTCAAGAACTTTTCCTTCACACTCACAACTTGGTTGTTTGGTGCAAGAGGCCTAGATTTGGCCTATCTCAGCTTTCGACATGCCTTCCTCACTAAGCTTAATCATTTCTAGCTTTTGATTTCAAGTGAGAAGTGTGCGACTCTTCCTTTCACTTGAACCCATGGAGGCCACTGTAGGGTTATTACTTGGCCTAATTTCAATATTATAGCTCAGGGAATAAGGAAACCCAAGAAGAGGGAGAGAAATGAGGGAATGGCCGGCAGGTGAAGTCATCGGAACACACACATTTATCAATTAAGTTCACCATGTTTTATGAGCATGGTTCGTGGTGGCCCACAATGACAATAGGGCCAAGTGCAGTGGTACGCCTGTAGTCCCAGCTACTTGGGAGGCTGAGGCAAGAGCATCCCTTGAGCCCAGGCGATCAAGACCACCCTGGGCAACATAGTGAGACCTCATCTCAAAAGAAACAAACAAAAAATAAACAATTGCAATAGTAAAATAAAAGATCACTCATCCCAGATCACCATAACATACATGATAATAATGAAAAAGTTTGAAATATTGTGAGAATTACCAAAATGTGACACAAAGACATGAAGTGAACGCATGCTATTGGGAAAATGGCACTAATAGACTCACTCAACACAGGGTTGCCACAAACGTTCAATTTGTTAAAAAAAAATACAATATCTGTAAAGTACAATAAAGTAGAGTGCAAAAAGATGAGGTGTGCCTATACTTCATATTTGGTAGTCAGAGAAGGCCTTTCTAAGGAAGCGACACGTGAAATGAGACATAAATGACTGGAAGGCTCTAGTCCTGCAAAGGTCTGATGCAAAGGCTTTCCATGCAGAGTAAATAGCTAGTGTAAAGTCCCTAAGATAGGAGCAAGCTTTGTATGTAACAAAAAGGAAGAAGCTTAATGTGGATGAGGCATGGTGAGCAAAGGACAGGGTGGTTAGATAGATATGATGGGGAGCAGTGGAGAGTTTTAAAACCCACTTGAAAAGATTGCTCAGGCTACTCTATGGAAAATATGGGTGCAAAAGTGACATCAGGAAGACTAGGAGGCAATTACAGTTGTGTAGGCATGGCATGGTGGTGACTTGGACTAGGGTGGTAACAGCAGAGAAATAAGTGGATGAATATATGATATTTTTAAAGACAGAACCAAAGGGCTTTGTGGATTGGCTATGGAGCATACAGGCACTGGTTTATCAAATGATCCCATTGATTTACTCAATGGCTTCCTCTCTGATAATCAGGGCAATAAATTCAGAGATTACTGACTCTTCCCACACAGTTCCTAATGAAAGGGTGACTCTAGGTGGTCATATTTGTACGAGTTGACTCCACTCCCTCTAGCTACAACTGGCCCAATACAGCTTCTCTCTCCGGGAATCAGAATTAGAACTGTGAGAAACTATGTCAGTGATGAGGACAGGAATTCAAAGGTCATGTAGTTTCAGGAAGTGGGGCCTCCATTTTAAAGTGGCCATGATTTGTTGTAAATAAGAGGATAAGGTGAGCCAAGTTATCTAGTTTGTAGAAAGAAGAATGAAGCAGATGTCCAAAGAGAAACAGACAAGACACTGTTCCATCCCAGGAGAAAGTCTCATGAGGGGCTTTCAGAAGTTGGGTTGTTTGAGGATATCTTTTTACCTGAGCTAGACTGAGGGTGTTTTTATTCTCTGCTGTCAATAGCTAAAACACAGAGGCAGCTCTAATTTACATAGGCAAGGTTCACACTTGTTTGTTTCAATAGCCTCCCAGAAACACGGAGAAGTCACAGGACCATCCAGCTCACGCTGCACCTTTATCTTTAAGAACTCGTGGGGGAAGTAACTCAACCTTATTTACCAATGCCAAAAAACGAGAAACAAGAGCACTGTCCTAGCCCCAACATATCCCAGTGATTCCAGCCCCAAATCTTCTAAGATACGTGCAAAGCGTTTTGGAGAATACACAGCATTTGGAGGATCCTGGGAGTCATCCTAAACTATTTGCTCTACCTTGCTCCCCTACTCCCCCATGACATATTTAATTAATCATAAATTCTACAGATTTTACATCCTAAATTGCTTTTGACTCTATCTCCTCTTGTCTAAGCCCTCAGCCACTGCCCTAATTCAGATCTTCTCACTTCTCATCATAATTACTAGTCTCTTAACTGGTCTTACCTTCCTCTAATTCAAGATCCATACTCCTACTAGAGAGAGATTTCTAAAGTGCAGATCTGCTCAAATCACTCCCCTGCTTTAAATAATAGCATCTACACCCCTCAGAATAAAATCCAAACTGCTGAACATACATACAAGGCCCTTCATAACCTCACCCCTGCCTTCTTCCTACATTTCACCCATACTTAACTATTTGTAGTTTCCTTAAGGTATCACGTTTTTTCATGGCTCTGTGTTTTTATATATTCTTTGATTTGCAAGTGTCCAGAAAAATTGTGAAAGACTTTGAAATGGGTGTCCTTTTAATGGAATGTTGGCTGCTAAGGACCCTTGGGGATTATTTGATTCTATTAGAGGTGAGAGCCTTTGATATCCTTTGACTAGGTTCCTGTTTTACAACTAGGCTATTTTCTAACTCTTTAGAGATAGAAGTTAACTTGTAGAATAGTGATAATAATGCAAAATGTTTCCTGCCCATAACAATACAAATGATTCCTGTTCTGGGTGATGCAAATGAATTTTGTCCAGTAGAGAAGAGACAATTCTAAAAGTTGAGTCCTCATTTGAACCGGTTTTAATATCTTATCAGTTCCCTCATTAATTAGTGAGTTTAATAAAATCTTTGAAATGTGTTCATTTTATATTTGTATAGGGCTCATGATTTTACCTTTTTGAAAATTATCCTTTAGCACAACTAATAGGAAGTAATCTTCACTTGCCAAAGCCAAAAGTAAGACTACATGAATGGATAGAAGGATGCCTCATGAACCCAGTGCAGGAATCAAGCTGGGCCTTAGTAAGAAGTGGAACCAGCTGCTGAAGGCCCCAAGAACCTAGGGAGTGGTCTCTTTGTGTCTAGACTTGGCTCCTCTGTGTGCAACAGGTTGATCCTTCTTCTCAGTGAGATGGTTTTCTATGGTACTCAGGCCAAATGGGCAAGTAGATGGCAGCTACCCATAGTTCCCAAATTTCCATTTTAAGTCCAACCATGAGCAAAGGTGTAGGTAGCTCTCTCTCCTCCAATTCCAAATTTTCGGGAAAGGGACTCTAATTGTCCTAATTTGGGTAAAAAGGGCCCACCCTGGACCATTTAACTGAGGGGATCACACGGTACAAACAATACGGCCTCATCGGTCCCCCTGCTGGCAGCACTAGCCGTCTCCACTTCACCATCATGTAAGCCCCTAGAACTTTATTTCTGAAGTTCAAATTTGATCTTGCCATTCCTGCCTCTGCATAAAGCCCTTCAGTGTTTCTCCACTGTTTACAGGATGAGTCCCAGCTCCTTAGTATGTGATAGGAAGCTCTCCATCGTCAAAGCCTCACCGTCTCTCGTCTCTCTCCATTGCATCCCACACCTCCATCATACCAGTTATTTTGCCCCTCTGTTCTTTTGCACATGCGATTCCCCCACGCCTTGACCCCCACTTATTCTTCAAAACTCAGCTCATACCACTTCTGTGAAGCCTGAAGATGCATGACACATTGTGACGTTTATCTGCTTCCTTGGCTGTGCCCTGGGGCCTCTTTCACGGAGCATGGTACCTAGAACTGACTCCTCTTAGTGGGCTTTAGATAACTATTTGCTGAAGGACTGCTTGCCCCCACCCCTCTTTGGCTAGAGCAGGAGACACAGGCATCCTGCCTGTCCCCACCCGCTCCGCCCTGAAGAGCGGGAGGCGGACGGGTTCCAGGTTTTACCCAGGCTTCTTAACCCTGGCTATGCATACGGTGCTTTTTAAAAATATCAAAGCCTGGGCGCTACCCAACCCCCACGTCACGCCGCCCCAGTAATTCTGAGTCAGTCGGTCTCGGGTGAGGTCGGGCCTTCGATTTTTGTCGCTGTTTTGTTTTTATAATTTCCTCACGCGGTTCTACTGGGGAGCCAGGGTTAACAACCGCTGCTTTGGGCGAAGCCGGGAGCCCAGACGCACCCGCCCTCCAGGCCAGCAGGCCGGCGCCTAGGCCTCTCCGGGTCCCAGCGCCCGGGGGCCGCGCGCCGCCGGGCACCCCCGCAAGCGCCGGGCGCGATGCGCAGAAGGCGGAGCTTGGCTGAAGCCTCGCCGCTCCCCAGCGGGAAGGGCTGCGCGGGATTCCGGCTGCGCCCGTCGCGGTCCGAGCCGGGGAGAGGAGCGCGCGCCGCGGGCCCAGCGGGCAGAACCCACAAGCCGCCCGGAGAGGGCGGCACGAGGGCAGATCGCACCATCGGCGCCACGCCGATAGGGGGACCGGGCGTTACCAACCCGTCTGAGAGGAGGGGGGCGCCGGCGTGTCCCGGCTGCACCGCGACCCCGGGAGGGCGCGAGACGCCGCCGTCGCGGCCGCCGCTGCAGCCGCTGCAGTCCGCGCGGAAGGACGAGGCTGAGGCGAGAAACGAGGTAGGAGAGCATCTCCGGAAGCCAGCGGGGTCCTAGAGATCCATTGTCCCCACGTTCTAAGTGATCCCTTAGGAGGAGACCCTCTGCCCACCTATCCAGCCCTCAGGCGCCTCCGCCCTTCCCTTCAGCCCTTCCCGCTCGTCTCCACCCTCCCGCGCGGCTCTGACCCGCTGGACAGACCTCATCCCAAGTCTTTCTCCTGACCCTTCAGCTCTACCGTCCACGGACCTTCAAACACCCAGCACCAGCCATCCCCTTGGGCGCCACCCCGGATCCATCCCCAACCGTCTCCTCAAACTGCCCCCCCCAACTCGCGCCCAGTAGTCATCGTTGTACCCAAATCTCCTGTGACAGCCCTGGGTGAGCGTGGCCGCCCGGCACCCCGGCCCACGACTGCAGCAGGGGCCTCTGCACAGCCCATCCCCAGCCCAAGTCTCTATCCCAAGTTGGTATCTGCCCTGCGCCGGCTGGCTTCGGTTCTCTCTTTCTCTCTCCCTCCCTCCCTCCCTCTCATGTATCCAGTTTTGGGGGGCAAAATCTTTGGCTTGGCAGTTTGCCCGTCCCCTGCCACTGCACTCACCGTGATCCCATTGCCCAAGGCTGGCTGTGGACCTCCACGCCGGCCCTGAGGATACGGCGGGGGGGGGGACTGCGCTGGAGGCAAGGACCGTGTGCTATTCATCTTTGCATCCCTGGTGCGCAGCACAGTGCCTGGCATAGACAGCACTCAGTAAATATCTGATGGGTGGATGGATGGATGAGTGAATGACCCCAGTGCAAGGGCTGTGAGGCAGAGTGCTTTAGTGGGAAAGGTGTCTCTAGTTTCATAAAGGGGAAAAAGGAAGAGCGTCTGGGGGATTACTTCACGCTTTCAGTCTAGGAATATATCCGGCTTTTCTATTCATTCATTTTATCTCATTTGCATAGGAGCGTCTATGTATCAGCTGTTTTCTGTTTATGTTCTGTTTACCAAAAAAAAAAGGCAGGGCTGGGACTGCAGAAATTCTTATTGGTTAGTGTCTGAGAGACTACACAGGTAATCAAGAAAGAGCTTTGCCCCAGTGACTGCACCTCTTCCCCTGGAGACACTAGCTGCTCTCTCTGGAGAGAATTCTGCAGGCCAGCCACAGCCGTTAAAGCTGACTCAATGCAGCTGATCAGCTGGTGCTTCAGGATGGATTGAAGGAATGAAATACCCTTTACCTCCTGGATACTCCCTTCCTCTCAGGGACTGGAGGGGTAGACACCCCATGCAGGCCTAGTGTATGATAGAGTTATCAAAGGTTCCTAAATGCCACTGTAGTATGATCGAGCCATATGGACCATTTATGTCTCTTTAGACCATAGTCAGGCAAGGATTACCACTATGTGAACAGTGTCATGATAAACAAGAACACAGGCCTTTTAAAGATGGAATTCTCAAAGAACAGAGAGCCTGAAACCTGTTTTTGTTGATTCCTAGGAGGATGACCTGAGCAGACTCCATTTCCTGGGGGTAAAAAAGGGTTTGGAGACCTCAGTTCTGGCCCAGGTTCTGTGTGAGGAAGTAGGTGGTATTGCTGAGTGATGAAACAATGGCTGGAAAGCTGTAGGAGTTTATAAGCTAGGAATCAGTTGCCTAACTACTTGTAGTTAGTAGTGGCATTATAACTGGGGCTCAAAGTATTAGCTAATAAAAATAGTAATTGGGAGTTTCTTAGGAGGCACCTTAGATATTAAGCAGTGGTACGGCTTAGGGAAAGGAAGGGCAGATCCAGCCAGTATCCCTGGCATTCTGTTACCTGTGCCCCTCCTTCTGCTAAATGGCTGGCCATAGGGCACTTACCACCATTGGTTTTTTCCTGCTTTGAGCCAGGTCACAATCCGATTTACTCTGATTTCTACATTGGTGTTTAAGACTCATTTTTGAAGCCAAGCCTGCCTTAACTGGAGGCTGAGTTTGTTCTCATTTGTCCATTTCTAGCTTTGATTTATCCTTCTCCACTTTCTTTCTCCTGCCCTCTGACATGTCTTTATAAAGTCTTAGATCACAGAAACCCAATGTGGGGAGGGGATCCTGAGCTGGATGGATTATGCAATACCTTTTTTTTTGGTAACCAATACGTTTTTAATGGGCTTTTCTACTTCTTCCTGTCTAGGCTCGCTGTTGAGACCTCAGTAACACCCTGGATTATTTGATTTATTTTCTCCTCACCTGCATCAGAGTGTTGCCAGATAAAATACAGGATGCCCAGTTAAATTTGAATTTCAGATAAACAACAGGGAGTCCTGTATTTTTTTTACTTTCTAAATCTGGCAAGTTCATGGGGAGGCTTATGTGTCCTATTTTTCTCTCTGGGGTTTGCTGCAAATTTAGGACAGTAACTCGCCCATTTCTCCCTGATACTCATACTCACTGGCTGTGCACCTGTTAAAAGTCACTTGGCTGAAGAGATGGTTCACTGCATGTTAGGGTAAGGGCAGGCTCTGTAGAGATGGTCTGATTGATCAGTGTTGAGGTTACCCAGAAAAAACTGCCACTCAAACATTAGCATATAATATTGTCATTTCTGCCAAATGAGTCCATTGTGCAAAATGAGAGCATTATTTTGAGTGGTCAGATGTCAGCATTGCTCTGAGAGAGCTGCGTGGTGGGAGTAGGGGAGTGGGATTCTAACAAAAAAGCGTAACTCATAGCAGAACCTCTGTCGTACCATATTTACTCTCTTTTTTTATTGTGGTGAAATATTTATAACATAGAATTTACCATTTTAACCATTCTCAAGTGGCATTAAATACATTAACATAGTTGTACTATCATCATACCATCCATCTCCAGGACTTGTTTCATCTTCCCAAACTTAAATTCTGTACCCATTAGATACTAACTGCTCATCTTCCTCTACCCCTAGCCCCTGGCAACCACCATTCTACTTTCTGCCTCTGTGAATTTGACTACTGTGGGTACCTCATATAAGTGGAATCATAAGATATTTATCCCTTTGTGACTGGCTTACTTCACTTAGCATAATGTCTTTAAGGTTCATCCATATTGTAATTTGTATCAGAATGTCCCTCCTTTTTAAGGCTGAATGATATTCCATTGCTTGTATATACCACATTCTGTTTATCCATTTATCCACTGATGGTCACTTGGGTTGCTTCCATCTTTTGGCTGTTGTGAATAATACTGCTATGAACATAAGTGTATGATTATGTTTGAGTCCCTGCTTTCAGTTCTTTTGTGTATATACCCAGAGGTAGGATTGCTGGAGTATATGGTAATTTTGTGTTTAATTTTTTTGAAGAACCACCATACTGTTTTCCACAATGACTGCACCATTTAACATTCTTGCCAGCAATGCATGAGGGTTCCAATTTTTCCACATCCTTGCCAACACTTGTTTTTTTTTTTTAATAATAACCACCCCAATAGGTATGAAATGGTATCTCATTGTGGTTTTGATTTGCATTTCTCTAATGATAAGATATTGAGCATCTTTTCTTGTGCTTATTGGCCATTTGTGTATCTTCTTTGGACAAATATCTATTCAAGTTCTTTGCCCATTTTTGAATTGAGTTTTTTAATTGTTGTTGAGTTGTAAGAGCTTTTTCTACATTTTGGACATTAATCCATCATCAGATATATGATTTTCAAATATTTTTCCCCATTACATAGATTGCCTTTTCACTTTGTTGATAGTGTCCTTTGATGCACAAAAGTTTTTAAGTTTGATGAAGTCCAGTTTATCTAATTTTTTTGTTGCCTGTGCTTTTGGTGTCATATCCAAGAATCGTTGCCAAATTAAATGACAGGAAACTTTCCCTCTAAGTTTTATTCTAAGTTTTTTATAGTTTTGGCTCTTAACTTGAAGTCTTTGATACATTTTAAGTTAATTTTTATATATGATATAAGATAAGGGTCCAACTTCATTCTTTTCCATGTGAATATCCAGTTTTCCTAGCACCATTTGTTGAAAAGACTGTTCTTTCTCCATTGATTGATGTTGGCACCCTTGTCAAAAATCATTTGACCAGATATGTGAGGGTTTATGGGCTCTCTACTCTATTCCATTAATCTATATGTCTGTCTTTATGCCGGTACCATACTGTTTTGATTACTGTAGCTTTGTAAGCTTAGAAAATCAAGAAGTGTAAGTCCTCCAACTTTGCTTTTCTTTTTCAAGATTTTTTTTTTTTTTTGGCTGTCCAGGAGTCCTTGAGATTCCATATGAATTTTAGAATGGATTTTTCTACTTCTGCAAAAATGATTGTTGGGATTTTGATAGGATTATATTGAATCTCTAGATCACTTTGGGTAATATTGACACCTCTAACAATAGTAAGTCTTCCAATCCACGAACACTGGATGTCTTCCCATTTGTTTGTTTAATTTCTTACAGCAATGTTTTGTAGTTATTAGTGTACAGGTCCATCACTTCCTTGGTTAAGTTTTTTCCTAAGTATTTTATTCTTTTTGATATTATTGTAAATGGAATTGTTTTCATAATTTCCTTTCAGATTATTCAATTTTAGCAGATAGAAAACTGATTTTATGTGTTGATTTTGTGTCCTGAAACTTTCCTGAATTCACTTATTAGTTCTACCAGGTTTTTTTGTGAAATCTTTTGTGAAATCATGTTGTCTTGGAACAGAGATAATTTTACTTCTTCCTTTCCAATTTGGATGCCTTTTACGTCTTTTTCTTGCCTAATTGCTCAGGCTAAGTCTTCCATTACTGTTGGATAGAAATGGCAAAAGTGAACCATATTTACTCTTAACACAATCCTTATGGGTTTGATGATTTGATACGTAAGTTCTTAATAGACAGTGAGAACAATATTTTAGCCTAGTATGTTAATTAGTGTTAACTAACAGTAGTGAGTCATCAAGAAAAAGTTAAATTATAGCCTACATACTCAAAAGTGTATAATACATTTTAGAAAGAGTTCTACCAAAACAAAAATTTTTTTAAATTAATTTTGATACCTAAGAAAGAAAACCTCCATTCCTTAGAATTCTTGGTTTAATAGTCTTTTATCTTTCTTAAGAAGAGGAGACGGTGAGCTCTGAAATGTATGTTGTGTTTTTGACTTCTTGTGTGAGGTCCTGTGGACAAGGACAATGGATTGATAACTGGGTGGAGAGAAAAACAGGGCCAGCCAACTTCTGGCTAGGATTTAGTTATCTTAGGATCCAAAGTCTATACTTAACTTGTTTATCTTAGGATCCAAAAATCTATATTTAACTTGTTTATCTGTTTTTATATTTTTATGCTTCCTGACTTTTCCTGTAAAATTCTTTTAAAAAAGAAAATGCTCCCTTGTAATTAGTGTACTTAGGGGAAAATGGAAAGTTATTTTTATCCGTGTTCAGGTAAAAGAAAAAAGGAGAGCAAAGTACTCCTAAAGGCAGCATAGATAGAGTTTAGATGACCCCAACGTAAAAACAAAATCTCTAGAGGAGAAAGATGGGGACCTACTGCTGGTCCCATTCATCCTGGAGTTGTTTCACTTCCAAAATTTTCTTTTCTTGTTCTTTGAAAGTTGTTTTGTTCTGTTTATTTAAAGATACAGCCATAGTTTTTTAAAGCTGGCTATATTCCGTTTATTTAAAGTTACAGCCAAACAACTAATTTTCTGAGAGTTCTGGACAGCTAGAGTTTTTCTGTAAGGCTAATGATTTCCTTTTAAATATCTCCCAAAGCATAGTGATTTAAACATTTCTGTCTCACTTATCTATTACTGTATAATAAACCACCCCAAAATTTTAATGGCTTAAAACAATGATTGGTTAAATCTCAGTTTTGTAGGTTGGGTAGGTGGGGTTTTTGCAGTAGTAAAAAGGAGTTCTAGGAATGTTTTGAATAGGCACACTACTGGAATAAATTAAATCTCCCAAGGTGACTACTTTGTTGAAGGACATCTCTATTTGGTCATACAAGAGCTATTCTACTTCTTTAAAATATTCTCTTTGCTTTGTACTTACAGCTATAGTTAACTTCTTAGATAGCATAGTGTCTATTTCAATTTATATGATGATTTATATAATGCTCTTTGCCTAACATCCAGCACAGCAATCTGCAACCTTATCAGTTTGTTCATCCCTAATGATAGTGGTTAGAGAAGGAAGGGCTGGAAGCAGGACCACCTGCCTCGTCATGCTCTTGTGACTCCTTTCTGACAACCAGGTGGTGGTGATGGTGAGCATTGAAAAAAAGACAGCTATGACTTTTTATTGGATTGTGAGAATCTACAGTAGAGAACAGAGAATTTCAAACTTCTTTTTAAAGAAGGGGGCCCTTTGTTCAAGTATATTCTACAGGAAAGGGACACGAAAAGATAAAAGTTGAGCTGTTTTGGTTGAAGGCATGGAGTTGGGAGAAGTAGAGTCTAATCTGTTCATATCTTTCTCCCTCCTTTCTTCTACATCCCCTTCCTTTCCTTTTCCTAGTCCCCCAAGGGAACTTTGTAAAGCACAGTTTGAAAGTCACTCATACAGATATTTCTCCTACTGAGTCATGACTTCAGAGTAGAAAGAGGTGAAGAGAAATGGTTGGGCTTGGGATGCTGTAATCTTCAATTGACCACCCACTAGTTGCCAACCATGGTTCAAGAGAAATATAACCAATATATGTACTGCATACATACAATCCCTGAATCCCTATGTGAAACCCTTAGCCTTAATTAATTTAATGAGCTACATGGAAATGGAATGAATTATAGATCCCTTTTATCCCTTTAGTCTAAGATCTATGCTAGTTTGTCAACCTATTTTAGTCCAGAGTCAAGAAAATTTTTTCTAGCCATACTTTCTAGTTTATAATATGAAAACAATCTTTGTTTTTAGAATATTTAATAATAATGTTTATGCTTTTAAAAAAATGTACATTGAACAGTGAAGGAGGGGCTCTGCACCTCTTCCTCTTTGAGTACTGTTGGCCTCTTTGTTCAATTTCTTCTAGACTGGTGCTTCTCAAACTTTAGGATGCAAAATAAAAATCACCTGGATCACCCCTGAAATTCTGATTCAGTAAGTCTGGCATGGGGTCCAAGTATTTACCTGTGCTTAGTAAGTTCCCAGGTGAGGCTGATTCTGCTGTTCCACAGACCACACTTTGAGTACTACTACTCTTAGACCCAAACTCTAATCTCTCCCATGTAAAGGCTTTTATTTTTCTTTAAGAAAATACCCTGGTGCACCAGACCCAAGAATTGAAAGGCAAATAGTGCTACGGTCTTAAGAGTGTGATTTGGGATATATCACACTGGGTTTTCGTCCTTTAAAGATTAGAATTATAAATCTCTCACTCACTCAAGATTAAGAGATTGTGGAGAGTAGTTCTAAAGAAATGATATTAGCTGCCCACACTTTAACCTAGAAAATGTTTAAATTTAAATGTGTTTTTATGGGGAAAGATGAAATGAAGGTACATTTTCCCCTTGAAACTTAAAAAATCTTCCCTATTTTATTTAAAAATATTTTCTGAAAAAATACTTTATCTCATTTTTCTGAATATAGATGAAATATATGCTCATTGTGGAGAATCTAGAAAATAAAGACAAATGTAAAATGAAAACATATCATTGAGCAGTTCTTAGAGGCCACATTTTTATAGCTGTATAAAAAATTTGTTGTTTGAATAAGCCATGATTTAATTAACCCAAGTATTGAACTTTTTTTAATAGTTTCTCACTTTCCTAATAAATTCTAAGATTAACAACTTTATGCAAAAATCTTTGTCCACAATTCTGATAACTTCCCTAGAATAGAATTCTAGAGGTAGAGTTACTGAGTTAAAGGATTTGAACATTTTTAAGACATGAGATATGTATTCCTGGAATGATGATAAAGAGAAGCCCAGCATAATAGTGATGTTGCAAACCCAGAGAGGAGTCAGTTCAGGATGTAGCAGGAGAACAGAAAGTTCCAGAAGGAAGATCTTCCAGAAAAAAAAAGGGAACTATATTTGACCATTTGTAAACCTATATCAGAAGGAATTTTTATAGTTCTGAAGGATTTTTACAGTTCTGCTAAAGACTTTGGGAAGAATTAGGGACAAATATATAGAAAACTAAACAAACCAAAAGAGAGTCAAGTATGAAAAGTCAAATTATAAATTATGTAGTAATAATAAGGGATCACAGACTACCAAGTCGTAGTAAACACTTGGCAGTAGTTTAACTAGAAATTGTGAAGAAGGTGGGTATAAAAATTCCACGTTTTTGCCTTCCATATTAGGAAGTCAAAAGATAATGTTTAAAATCAAGAAATAATTAAATAAGCGTATCATTTAGAGACATGGACATAAATACCAGTTAAACAGCTAAAGGACTTGAAAGTAGTGTTTTTCAGAGAGTGGCACAGAAGTGGAAAAGGGTGGAGCTGGGCATTACTATTTTTCATCATAAACTTTATAGTACTATTTGACTTTGTAACCATGTGCATATATTAATTTGATAAAATAAATATTAATTTAAAGATAAATTTCCTGCCCCACATCACCTGCTGGGTTCTGTCCCATTTCTCTCGTCTCTGTAACAGCTGGCCTTCATTGGCCACCCATGCAGTCTCCACTTAATTTTCCATTCACTCTTGAACTCTCTCCTGTCTAACTTCATTTCTTACCATGCCCCTGAAATTGTTTATGTCAGGATCACCAAATGGACTCCAGGTTGTCAATTATGAAGGACACTTTCAGCCACGCTGGCTTTCTTTCAGTTTTTCTAAGATACCAACCAGCCTTTGTGTCAGAGGCTTTCACACATGTTGTTCCCTCTGTCTGGAATGTTGTTCCCTACTCTTCACCTGTTTAACTTTTTTTCAACTCACCTTTCAAGCCTCAGCTTAAGCATCATTTTGCCAGAGAGGCCTTCTCTGACCTACAAAATCTTAAGCAGGTCCTCTTCACACCCTGTATTCTTTATTCATGGCATTTGCCACAGTTATATAATTATATTTTTATTTTAGTGATTGCTTTCCTGCACTAGATTGTAAGCTCCATGAGGGCAGGGATAATGTGTATTTTGTTCACCACTGTATTCCTAGCAATAATCTCAATTCCTGGCCCATAGGAATCTGCCTAAAGACTGAATTAGTAGCCCTTGAAAAGGTGTCTAGACTCTAGACTCTGGTTGTAGGAATTAGAAGAGAGGATAGACCAGAGAGACTTTTCTAAAGCAGAAGCTGTGGGACTTGGGGTGGGAGGGAGTCATGTGGTATGCATGACTGGAAATAATTAGATCTTTTAAGGAGAATCTTGTCAGCCCATGAGTTTATGTGGAGGATTTGCTTTTACTGTGTTCTGGTGACAATGAGCAATTCAAGCAGACTGCCTGTGTTCATTGGGTGGGAAATTCTTGATTCACAAATAACTTGTAAATTCATTCTAACCTTTCTATGTATTCCCTTGGGATGTTTCCTGGGACAGAGCTGCTTTACTTTACAATTTATAGGGGACAAAGAACAGAGCCATGAAGAAAAGTTAAAGACTTTGAGGTAGTATGCCTATTGAAAAGAAAATACTGGCTATGACCGTGACATGGTTCCCTCTTGTAAATTGGTAAATTGAACAGTAGTACAGTCTCAAAAAGGCAATAGAAAAGATTTGGGTTCAAGAAAAGAGGAGATTCCTGATTCACGTTTATTATAGTTGTCATTTACTGAGCCCTCCCTAAATACCAGTCACTGTTCTAGATGTCTTACGTATCTTCTCTGTAACTCCTACCACCACCCTGTAGGAGATGTATTATTATCCCCATTTAAAAATGAATCAAATAACTTGCCCAGTGCTACGGAATTAGTCCTTAAGAGTAGAGTTGTTGGCTCACGCCTGCAATCCTAGCATTCTGGGAGGCCGAGGCAGGAGGATCGCTTGAGGTCAGGAGTTTGAGACCAGCTTGAGCAAGAGTGAGACCCCATCTCTACAAAAAATAGAAATAATTAGCCGGATGTGGTGGTGCGTGCCTGTGGTCCCAGCTATTCGGAGGCTGAGGCAGGAGCAGCACTTGAGCCCAGGAGTTTGAGGTTGCTGTGAGCTATGATGATGCCATTGTACTGTAGCCAGGTGACAAAGTGAGACTGTGTCTCCAAAAAAAAGGGTAGAGTTGTATACCCACCTTTTCTTAGTTCTCTACATTGACCAGAAGGAAACAAAAATGAATGGCCTGAAGCTGGAAAGAGCAAATCAAGGTTCTATTTCTTCGTTGTAATAGACAGTAGTTTGTTAGCTGAAGTGAATTCCTATGCCTTAAATTAAAATATGTGATATAAAAACAGGTACTGAACTCCCACAAAGTGAATGGAAATAAAAGTGGAGCTCAACTAAAAGCAGGTTATTGATAGATTTTAGTGACTCTTCAAGGGCCAGAGTTTTCAGTTCAAAAACAGATAGTTTTAGTTGCCAATATAGTATAAACTACACCCTGATTAATGAATATGCTAATTGGCCTCCCTAGACAAAGCTGGCTTTTATGACTTAGCTGTCTTTCCTCTGAATGCAGCACATTCCAAAGGCCTACTTAATAGTTTGTATAGTCATACCTATTTATTTGTTTAGTCTCCCCAGGTGAACTATAAGCTCCATGAAGGCAGGCACCAGGTCTGTTTTGTTCACATATCACAGTGTCTGGCACTTCGTAGGTGCGCAGTTAATATTTATTGACTAAGTCATTTAGTCTTCAGGCAAGACTTTCACATTTAAGGTTCTCAAAGCCACAAACAAATTCCTTCATACATTTGCCTAGAGCAGGGAAGGAAACCCTTCCAGAGCCCCCTGTTGGTGTGCTTCTGGGTTGGGCTGTTAGAGTCCCCAGATCCTGCCTCCTTTGGGTGGGGCCACTAAGGCTTGATGCCAGATGGGCTGTGTTTTTGGCAACAGGGCTTGTCCTTATTGTGAGATTTTGACTATTAATGGATCATGATATTTGCTGTCCCCGGGTGAACTCAGTGGGGCCACAGCTGGGTTCACGGGAGCATAGAGTTACTACTTTCTTTGCTATAACCTCCCCACCTCTACCCAGAGATAGGTTGGCCAAGCAGGAAATTCCAGGCCCTTTTCCTGAAACTCTAAATAACCCGAGGAGTTTCTCCAGATGAAGCTGGAAATGCGCCCATGGAGGAGAGCTGGGTCTTATGTAACTTTGTAGACTACCCTTTTTAGGAAAAAACAAATTGTTTCTCAGCTGGTGCTGGACTTTTTGAGACACATCCTGCATTCTTTCCTAGCTGCTCAGCAGCCCCCGTTGGAAGCAGCTAACGGGACAGAGTTGAAGACTGGTGAGGTTAAGGGGGGAGATGGGAAGAAAGAGGGAGGGAGGGATGTCTGTCATTCCAGCTGGAACATGCTGTTCTGGTTCTCCTGCTGCCACTCCCGCTGGCAGTAGAGGGAGCGCAGTGCTGGGTGTGAAGGGAACACTGGGAGAGTTCTTCCTGGAATACTTCCTCGCATATCCCAGAAGCCAGCCACTGTGTTGCCTGTATCCCCTTCAGCACGCCTCACGCCAACAAGGAAGACTAGAACTAAGTGTGTGTAAATGTGTCCACAGCTATAAAGAACCGAACTCTGCCCTGGAGACAGAAATTTTTCCAATTTAGTTTGGTGAAGATTCAGTTCCTCCCTTAGTTCACTTCGGTAAACATTTTAAGCATCTACCGTGTGCCAGGCTTTAGGCTAAGTTAAGTGACTACAAAGATGAAGAACTTAGCATGCAACTAAGGAGGAAAAAGAAAATGTATATAAATAGTTATAATACACTTCCTTGCTTTATAGTCCTTAGTGCTTTATGTAATTCGTGTATTCTTAACTCTTCTATAAAGGTAAGTATCAGGTTTATGTTCACCTGTGAACTGATGTGCTAATTCAAGGTAAACAAAAATATAGGAAAAATCTCCTCTCTTCAGGTGTGACTGTTATTTTACTAATTTTTCATGAAAGGGGCAGCACAAGTTTCAATATTCTCATCTTAATTGTATTTATTTCCATAAATTTATTTCCATAAGGTGCTAATGAAAAGCCCCTTAGAATTTTGAATGTAATTTGAATCTTTTAAAATAGCATTTATCTTTCTCAATGAATTTATAATTTGCCCTAGGGCATGCCTGTAGCTTTTGCTTCTTCCTTGAAATAAGGAATTAGGCATTCAGTAGGCACTCAATAAATGTCCCAGTAAAGGTATCTGTCCTCTTTGAGGCTGTTAGTGGGTAGTCCCTTGTGTCTCCTGTGCTGATGTGGCCCACAAGGCCCAGGCTTTCAGGACTGTGAGGATCCCAGATGGCCCAAAAGAGTCCATCAGCCCATTTACTGCCAGAAAACTCAGAAATCACAGATAAACAAAATGAAGAAAATGTATGTGCGTTTTTTAAAAATAAAAATGGGATCATACCGTGAGTTGTACTTTGTAAATTGCTTTATTTAAAAAAAACCTATATCACGTACATAGTTTCATCTTGGCAGTTTTTTAACACAACATTTTTTAATGTTTTGTAGAGTATTTCATTACATGAATTGCATCATAATTTACTTAACCAAAATATTAATAAGGGAACATTTAGAATATGTAAAAAATTGTTTGTTTTTATAAATAGTGCTTCAATGAATAGCCATGTATATATATAAAACTTTGTGTGCTTTTATAATGTTATTTCTCTTAAATACATTTCATAGAAGTAAACTAAAGAGTATGTTTATTTCAAATTTTGCTACATATTGCTTGGCTGCCATCTTGAAAATTTCATTCATTCATTCAAAAATATTACCCTACCGTGTATGCCAGACACTGCTAGCTGCTGAGTGTATAACAGTAAATAATGATAGACAGAGTTCCAGCCCACGAAGCTTGCTGTCTAGTGTTAGAAGTGGAATAAACAATTATAAAACACAATACAGAGATGTACAAGGTGCTTTGGCAGCATACAACCAGGGCACATAATGTAGTCTGGGAAGAGTCATTGAACTTGTAATATTTTAGCTGAAAACCTAAAGGATGTCTAGGAGTTAGCCAGACAAATGGAGGGGCAGTGTTCCGTTCAGTACAGAGGTGATGGTATAACTGCCAGGCAAAAGATGAGACTGAAGAGGTAAGTTATGGAGGGCAGAGTATACTTTTAAGGAGTTTGGATTTTATGGAAAGCCTTTGAAGGGTTTTTAAGCAAGAGGGTGGTATAAACAGACTTCATTTTCAAAGGATGACTCTAGGGAAGGAGGTTGATGTAGGAATTCAGACAAGTGATGAGTATAGGCTGGTCTTTAGTAGAGGTAGGAATGAATATGGGTGAATAGAATCAATAAGACTTGGTTATTATTGGGATATGGTAGGATGTATAAAATAGAAATATGAGTAACAGAAACCCAAAATTGGTGGCCTAAATAAGATGGAAGTTTGCTTCCCTCCCAACAAAAACAAAAATCCAGAGGTAGGCAATTTTGGGCTGGTATGGCAGCTCCACAGTTATTAGAGACCCAGGCCCCTTCCAGTTTTTTGATCTGCTATCCCTAGGCCATCTTTATGGTCCAAGATGGCTTACTATAGCTCTAGTCATCATACCTACCTCCACAGAAGCAGGATGGAGGAAGAAGGATATACCCTGTCCACAAAGACTACCCAGAGTTCCCAAACAACACTTCCACCATAACTTAGTCAACTCCTACCTGCAAGAGAGGTGGAAATGTAGAATTTCCATTGGGCAGCATTGTACCCAGCTGAATATCTGGGTTCTGTTAATTTGAAAGAAAAAAGGAGAATGGATATTTGATTACCAACTAACAATCTGGGGCCTGGGAAGGAGGGGAACTAATTCAATTAAGCCAAATTGTTTACAAAATACCATAGGTTAGACAAAGATATACACATACCACTCTTGAAAAGAGACTTATTTGGCCTCTAGGCAAAGATACAACATTAAAATCCTGTTTTATTCTTGTAAAGAATAAATAAGTGTTAGCTCAAATGATACCCCAGCTTAAGTATGAATATAGCTGTATGTATTTGACCTGAATCACTGCCACATGAAGTTGTCATGCTTGTGATTTTAAGTACCGTGTCATTCATTAATGTTCAGACTATAGAAAAGGGCATACCAACAGATTGCTGCTATTGAGAACAAAGCCTTAAACGGACCCAAATTAAGGCTTTTGCTTATTGTTCTTCTCCACCAAGGATATTAACAGTGTATTAGAATCGAAAGCGCAAAGGCTTTGTAGTGAGTCAGACAAAAGTTATAAGCCGAACTCTCCTACTTCCTAGCTCTGTGATCTTGGATAAAGTTAATCTCTGCAAGAGTCTCAGTTTCCTCAACTGCAAAATAGGAATAATAATATCTACTTTGCATGGTTATTCTGAAGATTAGAAGTGCACTTGTGACAAACATCTAGCATGGTGGGTAACATAGTAGATAATAAATAATAACTAATATTATTATAAGTATTACTCTTTGAGTTAAAGTCTTTTGTTCCCTTCTAGCTCATGGTATATGGGGAGGTATAACTCCAAAGATTCCTAACCATTTGTGCATCATTCTTAGTTTGCTTCTGTAGCAGTTTGGTCCCTGTTTACCGAGCCTATAATTATTTATGATGGTGCCTAGATTCACAGTCAGCCCTAAGGCTTTGCTCAAAATGAACTCACTCTACCCTCATGCCTTTCATCCATATTTACTGTGTCCAGTCCCTTTGTCTGTTGATAGTTTCCTTGCTGTCCACAATCATACCACATATAGAAGTAGAGGGGGGAAAAGTTGGGGCCTGAACCAATTCAAGTGTGGATTTAGAACCTGGGAGCAGGAAAAAAAGTCTGTAGAGGCATGGGGTGGTATTATTAAGCAGAAATAGAAAGATGAAGATGGTTTATGGTTCATTCTGCACTCCAGAATGATAATACAATAGGCTAAATTCCACAGATGCTTTTTTTAAAGTGCTTTATTTGAGGGAAATTAGCTAGTCTGTCAGCTCCAATACAAATAACCTCAGGATTCTTCCTTCACATTCCTCAGTGGCTCCTTAGAGGGGAGCTGCCTCTGACACATCAGCCCTGTGGGAAGAGGAAAAAGGGTCTCTAGGCAGGCCCAACAGGGTCAGAATTTTGAGATATAGACCTTGAATAGAGGGGCCTTTACAGTCTAGAGTAGGGGTCAACAAATTATGGCCCATGCTAGGGTGTTTTTGTACGGCCCACAAACTCTAAGAATGGTTTTTACGTTTTTAAAGGTTTGTTAGAAAAAAAAAAAAAAAGAAAGAAGTGTACCATACATTTCAAAATTGCTAAGAATGTAAATTTCAAATGTTCTCACCATAAAAAATAAGTATTTGAGGTAATGGATATGCTAATTAGCTTGGTTTAATTTTTCCACATTGTATGCATAAATCCTAACATCACTTTACACCCCATATAATTGGGCATAAATATATACAATTATAAATTGTCAGTTTGCAAGAAAATTTTAAAAAGAAGAATATATGGCAGAACTGTGCGGCCCCACAAAGCCTAAATATTTACTGTCTGGCTCTTTACGGAAAGAGTTTGCTGATCCCTGATCCAGGGACTCCTTCTCTGAAAGGAGGTGGGTGTCACCACAGGCTGCAGGAGATTTGAACATCTGTTTTGATTCTGCACGGTAGGCACCTGCAGAAAAAAGCTGTTAGTGTCAATAAAGAATAGATTTCTATTTCTCCTCCAAGAGTTCTGGAGACCTGGCAAACTAACCCCATACTGAGGGATTGCTGGGCTAGAGGAGTGAAGGCTTGTGCTGAGTTTAGAATACAGTGTTGCCTTTGTTCTAACTGAGCAGTGGAATACATCCTTTTATTAACGTTGCTTTCTCAGGCCTTTTAGGCTAAGTCCAGTAAGTCTTGCTGCTGAATAGTGCATCAGTGGGATTCAGGACTCAAGTCAGTGTCCTGGGCCCAGCTGTGGGGGAGAATTAGGTTTGTGACTCTAGATAGACAAGGGGGGGAGAGTGGAAGTGTTTTTTTCTGCTTGCATATTTCTACCTTCTCTATTACACATTAGAGGAAATTAATACCTTATGTCTAGGTAAGCAGATTCCTAACTATTTCACCTGTTCCTCAATCCAGAGGTGAGGATTTTAGGCCTGAAAGAAGGGCACTGCACCTCTGGGCACAGACCAGGTGCATTTTCCAACACAGCCACTGTGACTAAGAAGAGGGAAAACCCAGAAGAAAGAAGGCCAGGGCGCTCTACCTATAAGCATGGGTGACAAGTATGTTTCTGAAATACTTCAGTCCAAAGGCTTTACAGCATTTACATTTCCTGTTACTTATTCTTTTTATTTTTTAATTATTTTTGCTTGCTACTACACCATAAGATGGATACAATTAGCCCCTTTTCCCGATGGTAAACCTAGAGTTTTGAGAGGACAGGTACCCTGCCCCAGATGACTCAGCAAGTCAGAGAAAAAGCCAAGAATAAAAGCAGTGTTCTTATCCTTGGGCATCCTGCCACTATCCTAGGCATGCATAGCTTCTAGATGGAGCTGAGATCAAACTCCTTTATCACTAGTGATCAAATCTGGTTGTTTCTGAGGCTGCATTGTTGTTCTGATGACCAGGTGGATAAGCCTTCAATGACAGGGAAAAAATGTATTAAAGGAGTTGTTCACTGGCCTGACTTCCTGCTAGCACCCTGGCTCCTTAAGGTGTTGGTATGTTGTGTTACTGACGAGGGTTATGAGTCAGCCGCAGGCAGGAAGATGAGGGACTGTTTCTGTGCACTTGGCTATTTTCTTTGCACTTCAACATTCCTACCTGGTGTGTGGTACATTCTTGTCATTCCACCACAGTCTGCTGTGCACGTGGCCCCTCATTAGGCCAGTCTACATTTATTTACATCAGCTGTCCAGCTGTCAGCCTTCTCTCTCTCCTGTCTGCGTGACGGGGCAAAGAGAAACTGTCAGAAGCTGCCTTCAGGGAGATGAGTGGAATATCCACAGAGTTCCAGATACTGTGGTCAAAGTGTAAAGGTTCTGGAACCCCAGTCTCTAGGCCTTGGGGGGATAAAGAAGCTTTCAGGAAAGATTATCTGGGCATTGGCTCCTGGCCTGATGAGGGCTGATTTCTTGGTGTTTCTATCCGAGTGTGTCATGTCTAGGAAAGAAGCTCTGGTGACACAAATTTTCAAGGAATTTGATGTACCTGCTAAAAACCATGCAAATCAATTGAGGACTAGCCTAACCTATCCTTTGTCTCAAATTCCTATAAAACCCTCCCAAGCAGGCTTTCTTTTTCTTTACAATGTCAGCACTCACTACACTAGTCTGGGACTTGTGGCAGACAAGGCCAAGCTTCTGGTTAGTTGAGTGGAAGTCTTTCCTTGATTTTATTGAGATCGTTTCAATGAAGCCAATTTGTGTGTGTGTGTGTGTGTGTGTGTGCGCGCGTGTGCCCTGTCCAAAACAACAGGGCCTGCTTGACTTGGGAGAATGCTATGAGCAACAGCTTTCGATTTGAAGTCCACTTGGTCCCAGAGATTTGACACTAGACAACTGGACATGTGAAAGCTCTGTTTCTTCCCCTTTGCCTTCCCCTTCCTCTTCCCTGTCCCTGTTAATGCTGAACTGTTTTCAACAAGGCTTGCCTCCTCCAGAATCCAACTTAGCAACCTGGAGAAGCCTAAGGCCACTCCTGGAGCAGGAAGCTGCCCTAGATTTGGGCAGTAACCAGTAGAACTTGATACTGACGCCAGAGTGTAAAAATAAACACCTCCTACAGTTCTGTCTTAATCCATTGGCATCAGAGTTGCTATTATTAACCCATAGGCCTCACAGGCAGCTGTGATGGGCAGACAACAGCTTGGACAGACCTACCCTGCCAACTTGGGATCACACTCTTTCTCCCCTTCACCTACTAGGATCTGATCTGGGGCCCCAGGAGAAGCACCATCATGCCCTGCAACAGGTAATACTAGGGATGGATGGATTAGTGTCTTTGTTCTGGGAGAGCCTTGAGGCTCCCAGGGCCAGCCTAGCAGTCTAGAGTGTATTGGGCACAGGACAACTGATGCAGTCCTAGTGCAGGGGAGAGAAAAGAGGAACGTGACTCTGTTTCCTTTGGCTCTTTTAAAGAGATTTCACTTGCAACTTCTCTAGATCTGGAACCTTTAGGTTTCCTGGGAAATTGGGAAAGGAGAGAGGAAAGGACTCCATTGGTCACCTTTCAAAGATATAATAATAAAGGTGAGTGACTTATTACTGAGCACTTACCATGTGTTAGGTAATTTACGTACAAATATCTTATTTAATTTTACCTCAAGCCTTTGAGAGAAAATGTCATGACAGTTGTACAAATGAGGAAGCTGAAGTTTAGTGAGATTGAGTGACTTCCCAGAGTTCCACAGCTGGCAAATAGTGTGTCACATTGGAACCCAGCCCTGTCTTAACACCAAAATCCATGCTCTGAATCATTATAGACCCTAGATTCCCAAATACTCAGGCCCCACCCAGACTCCAATGCCTTTTTAAATTTTTTGTCAAAAATTTAAAAATTATTCTTACTTTAGTCTCATAACTAAAGCCAGTAGTTACTGGTGTGCAGAAATGGTCTTTGCTGCCACCTGCTAGTGAGGCAGACCCGTCTGCTGAGAACATGGCCAGATCATGGTGAAGGAAGGGGTACTTGAATGAAGAGATTCCTTGAAGGGCAGCGAGGTGTCCCTCCCCCCTTTTTCCTGCCTCTCCCACCCTCGCCTCACAACTGGCCTGTGTAATCCAATCTAGATTCTTCTTATAGCCTCCTTTACTGTGCATGTGTGGCCTTTTATTTACAGCTTTGGACAAACTGATTGGATAGCAGCTTACTAGCCTGCATGCTTCAGTGCACTGCTTGGGGTGAGGAGGAGCAGAGAACACTTTGGCCTTGCTTCCTGGAGCCCAGGAGCCAAAAGGAATAGCCAAAGGATAAGCAAGGGGTTGCCTGCACTGAACAGTCTAGGAGCAGCGTAGGGGCGTTGTTCCAGCTAACTTGCTCCTGCACATACACACTGGAGAGCTGTCCTCCACGCAAAAGCAGCCATTCTGGGGCTTTCAGCATCCACCCTGAGACACTGTCTCTGGTCTGGGTGGTTTGCTGCTCCTTTGCTGTCACCTACAGCTAGCATTAGGAGGCTTTATCCTGTGGGCCTCCTTCACTGCTGCTCTCTCCATCCCCTCATCTGAAGGACTCAGTCTGCCAAGGTAGGAGCTAAATCTTTCCTGATTTCCTGTAGTCTTCCTCTCTCCCCCTAATATATCCTCAAAAAAATAGGGCTTATAGCAAATTCTCAATCTCTAGAGATTTATAACTGTAGCAGTTAGAAGCCAGGCACCTGGGAGTATAGGTGCACATATATGTCTGTGTATTCGTGCTGGAATGCAGGAGGGTGAGACAGGACATTTTTTAACAGACTGTATAGGAACCTTCCCTTGGGCTCCAGGTTTTGATTTGGCTTAGATTATAGTTAGACCTGAAAGGGACCTTAAGAGGTCATCTGATTGAGCCCTCTGCCTCCAAACAGATGCTACGAGTTGAGCTGAGGGAATCAAATGGTTGGCCTAGTGGAGAAAGGCATACGCTTGCTGGCTAGATAAGTGGAAGAGAAGAATTTTCTTCCTAGATATATTATGATTCGTTTTGAGCAGAGAGAGACCCTGGGACAAAGCTAGGTTTATTATTATCAGATTTTTATAGTGTATGGGAAAGTGACCCTTTAAGCTCAGTGAGGGTCAGTGGCTTTAGCTTATTCTTTTCCTGGGTATGATTTCCCAATGCTACAGTCTCCATTCATTAACTTGGGGCCTTCAGGGTTTGGGGCCTTTTACCTTTCAGGCTCAGCAGTCTAAGAGGTAAAAGGTTTGAAACCTGTTAAGAGTTCCACCCCTGAATATTCTCTGTCAGTGACTTTTTTTTAAATGTCCCTACATATTTCCAGTTCACAAAAAGAGGGTTATGTCCATACCAGGTGCTCCTAGGAAAGAGCCCATTCTGCTTCAGAGCCAAGCCTCTTCTGGAATGTTTGTATTTGACTTTGGGGGGTGGACTTTTAGCTGAACTTTTCTACAACATATGTGAGAAGACAAAAGCAAAGCAAGTAATGTGCTTCGAAAGAGGACTCTATATTAGGGAGGCCTAATAAGGAAGCAGCTGGTGTGTCTGGGACAGCCCTTCAGGCCAGGCTCCTTCCAGCACACTCCCAGCATGCTAGCTGGCCTCACTTGGAGTCCAGAATAACATGATAGCAGTTAGGAATAGTGGCCTCCTCAGCTAGCAGCAGCTACACTCTACTCAGGAAACACAGATGACCTCCTGGGCGTTGGCTGCTATTCCATTTATGGAATCAGACTCCTGATGCCATAGCCAGGTGCCCAGGCATCTAACAACTTGTTTATTCTCACTCTGCAGCTCAGTCCCAGACATCCACAGGAATCACTGTTACCACCAGTTCTTAAATCTCCAAATTCTTTCATCATCTCTCACACATTTCAGAGAGAAGTGCTTGTCTTATAGGAAACTCAGAGCTTCCATCTAATCTTATGACCTGTAAAGACATAAAACCCTGACAGGGGGTGGAGGGTAATTATGCAAGCTGACTTTCCTAATTCATGTACAAAGTTTATTCTGTTCTGGAAAGTTAAGTTTGCTGTTAGTGAAGTTAATCAACATCATTTTATAAATATTTGATTTGGGAACCATGAAGAAAGAGAAAGAGAAGAGATGTTTCTATCAGTTAATCATTTACTTCACTCCCCCTGTCCCCAACACAACACCCAGCAAGCCATGCTCAGTCCTGCCTTTGCCTTTGCCCAGAGGTCTTCAGAATTTCTTTCTCCAAGCCCTAGGGTGTCCTGGAGGTACCTTTTGGGGCCCATACAGTGAGGAGAGTGAGTTGGAGTGTGTGGGGCATTAGGTCTCCCCTTCTTTAACCAGAGTAGCTCTGTTTTATGTAGTGGGGCTGGAAAAAACCCCACTGCTCTAACCCTTATCTCACATCCTGAAATGTCCTTCTTGCTGCTCTGGCCCTCTCCAGAGACATATTGGCAATGATTTTAACAAAATTGTGAGCCCCTCAAATTGGGCTTACTACCCCTGTACCTCCAGCACAGCCTTATACACAGTAAGAGTGTAATACATGCTTGTGGCTTGATTGCTTGCTTGCTTGATTGACTTATAAGATGATTAATTAATAGCCTCAGGACAATTCTAGACCAGAGAAGAGAGTACAGCATATCATAATTTGTTTGGATTTGTTATGATTTGAGCATTTCTGACCTTTGCTACTGGAATCAATGACGCAGTCAGGTGAAAACTTGGCCAAAAGGAGTTACCTAACTGAGGTTGTTGTTGGTGTAGAGGATACCTGACTAGGTCAACACAAACAAAAGTACTTCCTGTTGATTTCCAAAGAAGAAAGGTGAAAGGTCAGCAGAGTGATTTTTGGGAAGACGAGGGACAGAGGTATATTAAGATCACATATTCTTGTCTGTTTATTAGTACTGCTTACTTTTGCTAAAAATTACCTGCCTGGACAGTTCCTAAAACTACTCAGTGTCTTGATTGTGGGAAATGCAGAAATTTTGCTTTACTAAGCTACACTTATAACACCATCTAAGCTGTTTATCTTCAGCCTCCAGTATACACCTGCATATCTTAGGGGGGTGGCTTTTTTTTGTTTTAATTAACTTGTATGTTTTATAAAAGTTATAATGTATTTTGTTTTTTATAAAGCCAAATAACAGAAAAAGGACATTAGGGGAAAAACTGGCCAAATTCAAATAAAGTCTGCAAGTTTAGTTAATAGTAAGGTACCAAATGTTAATTTCTTTGCTTTAATAAATGTACCATGATTACATAAGATGGTGACATTAGGGGAAGTGGATGTACAGGAACTCTGAACTATCTTTGCAACTTTTCTATAGATCTAAATTATTCCAAAATAAATAGATAACCTTAAAAAATTTATATACAGCAATAAAGGTCTTCACAGTGAAAAAAAGCCAAATAGTGCCAAATCTGGGACAATCTGAGCACCAAAACCAATAATACCAGTAATAGATTATAGCCCACTGAATTTTTTAAAAATCCAAGAGTCCATGCTTATACCAAATAAGTAAATGAAGAAAAGAAGGAAAAGGAGAATCTTTCTTATATTAGAATGCCAACTAATAAATGTACAAGGAATAATAGAAAATTGTCATTTTTCAACCATTATAGTAAATAACTGATTCGGACAAAAATCATCAATGAGTGCTAAAATGACTGGATGAAAGTTTGATGGGGAACAGGTTATTTATACATTCTAAAAGTAATCTCCCTATAGGTTGCTTATTAATTCCAAAGGAGAAAATGGTAACTTTAAAGTAGAGAAACCTGACAGATAACTATCTTAACCAAGGGTTCAAAGTTAGCATCATCAAAAAAGTAACAAAAGGATCTCATATGTTGAGTTTTGTTCTGTTTTTTCCTTCTTCTGCATTGTTTCTGTTTCTCCCAAACTCCTGTTTTTGTTCTACTCTTTATGTGGGAGGCTGTCCTCAAAAGTCTGGTAATCCTTGAGTACCGATTCATATTTAAGAATAAGGCATTTAAAAACTGATCAGAAATTCTGTGAGAATGGAAAGGCGTATCACCTGGCAAACGTGTCTGGGTGGGCAGTCTGTGTCTGACATTGTTTTCTCTGGGGTAGGTCAGTTTCTTCAGAGAAGTAATCTGTCAGGGGCAGGGGTGGAATAAGTAAGTCTGGCTGTTGGTTTCTCCTGAAATAGGTGAAAGGGGTCTAGTAATTCTCTTATGGAGATTTTCACTTACTCCCCCCAGCTGTCAGATTGGCCCCTCAGCCTGCTTTCTTTTGTGCCCTGTTTTCCTGAGTCTAATGCAGTTCCATTTAAATTTCTCCAGAAAATAAAGCCCCAGTTCCCTTAGGGAGCAGGAGTTGGGCGGTCTCCTGACAGTGTGGGGTTGGTGGTGGGAACTGGGAGTCTAATTGCTTCTTTTACTGACTTTAACCAACATCCCTGTTTATAACTGCTTAGTGCATCACCCCTACTTCCAGAGGTACTCAGTCTCCAGTTCCTGAGCCATTCAAGGATTCTACAGAGATGAATCTACCTGAGTCTTTGATGACATCTCCCTTTGTAGGCACTGTGTGTTGTTTCTAATCTTTGTTCTCCTTTGTTGTTTTTGTTGAGAGTGATATTTGAGAGATGATGAGTGGTTACTTTATTCCACTTTTGTAAAACTTTAAATTTCATTGGTTCATATGTTATCTTTGAAATTTTTCATGTAAGATTCTGATTCTGCTACCACTGTAGCCTACTCACGTCCCAAGCAGATTTTACTCAGACATTTTAGTTATTTTTCTTACATTTTAAATATTTGTCTTTCTTTTGTTCTTATTCCTTCCCCTGTTTCACAAATACAAATTTTCTTACTCTGAACATACTTTAATAAACTAGCTTATTACTACAGCGTGAGAGGCTTTTCTTATACTACTTTACAGACAAGTAGCCAAACCCATGTGATAAAGAAAGGATGTTACTCATACTCAGCTGGTGGAAATGCTTTGACATTTTCAGAGTTGGGGCCTCCCCAAGAGTGAATATTCAGAACATTAGGTTACAAAGATGCCTAACCTAGCCAGCCAGCAAACTGCCCTCCAGACCCTATGCATCTTCCTACACACAGTATTGCCTCTCTGTCTGCCTATTAGCATCTGCCACCTCTTAAAAAGCCACTCATGGTGGCATGCACGTGTAGTCCCAGCTACTCAGGAGGCTGAGGCAGAAGGATTCCTGTTGAGGCCAGCCTGGGCAACATAGCGAATCTCTGTCTCTAAAAAAAAATTAATTAAAAATAAACTCATACAGGTATCCCTTAGTTAGATTATTTTCTCTAGAAAGTTTATGCTCTAGACTCCTTTCTTAACTCTTAACTCTTTTGAAGTTTATTCACTATTCTTCTTTCCTAAAGAATTGCTTAGTAGATTTTTAAATAAGTATAAATTCATTGCATAAACACTTATTGAACAGTTGTTATACTCAGTAAGATGTATGCAAAGCACTGAGAATGCAGACATGAAAGACATGGTTTTTGATCCTAAATAGCTCAAATTCTATTTAAGTGAAGCAGACAAATAAACTAATACAATACATATTTGGTGATAGTGATTTTCACTGAGTGATATGGGCACACAGAAAAAAATCTAACCCTAAATATGCATAGGCATGGAGATGAAGGAGAACATGGTAAATTTAAGAACTCACATAATTTTATGCATGGCTAGAGGTTAGGAGAGCACAAGAAGAAGTTTGAAAGGTAGGTAGGACCTAGACCATAAAGGGCTTTGTATGTCTCACTCAGAAATTTGGATTTTTATCCTAAAGATGATGGGGAGCTACAGAAGGATTTTATAGGAGAGTATAATATCAGATTAATGCTTAGAAAGACTGTGCAGTCCTAGGATAAATTTACGGAGTAATACGATAATGTTCAGGGCTGATTGGTAATAGGGGGTGAAGAAGGAAGAGTAGAGAATGACTTCCAGAGCCCTTCTTTGGGTAACTGGTAGATGGTGAGGATTGTAGGAAGAGGATCAAGATTGCACTCATACCCCATAAATTTATATATATAAAAAGACAAAAACAAAAAAAGTTTGCATATACAGGAAAAAAAAGAATCTGTGGCATATTCCTGGTTGGGTGATTTTGATTTGTATCCTGGACGTTTTGAATATGATTTTGTGAGATTTGGGGTCCTGTTAAAATCCTCTAGAGACACTTGATTTTCTTTGTTTTAGTAGGCAAACAATCTGGTTAAAATTACACTACAAGTTCTGTCTTATTTTCTATGGGTAGTGATTAAAATATCAGTTCAGTTTTTAAAAAAGGATTAGGATGGTGGCAGGGATTGGGAGGATGATTGATTCTCTTTGGGCCTTATTGATTTGAGATATCAATGGGACATTCAAATGGACATGTCCAGCAAGCAGTTAAAATTTTCTTTCTTTTTAGGATTTATCCCTTAACTGTCAGTTTCTTTGTGGGAACATAACATTTCTTGTCAGTTTAATGGCCAGCTCTCTAACAATTTGTAATTCAGCATGTGTCCCTTTATCTTGGGCCTTCCCCCTTTCCTTGACTCTTTGCTCCTCCTAAGTTATGAGATCAGTCTCCAACAACAGGCCTATATAGTCTTAATCATATATAACTCTGAAAAAGGGACCTAGAATTTTTTTAAAAGTAATAACAGTGCTTTACATTTCTATAAAATGTTCAATTTACAGAGCACTTTTGTACACTGTTTTGAGTAGGCCACTGTTCAGATCTATAGCAGGAGGGATGTGTCTCCCTGTGGCTTCTACATCCTTTTTCTGCCCCCCAATAAAATAGCCTGGTCCAGGCTCAGTACTGGTACTCAGTAACCAGTGTTTATATTCATATCTATTTTATTTTCACCACCCCTGGATCTCTATTGCTTAGGAAGGTGGTCCAGGCAGTCACTGAGTTCTGGAGAATGCTGGGATTGAGGTGGGTTGAGTGATGCTGGATATGGGAGAAAGGTACCATATCCAGTCTTCAGATTTACCAAAGTTACTGTCCCATTTTGGTCAGAGCTCTGTAACCTTGTTTGTAGGGCTTTTGGGTAACCAACATGTTATTACTTGATAATAATAAGTATTACATTTATTGAGTGCTTGCTATATATCAGGCACAATTTTACGTGCTTAATAGTATTAATTAATGTAGCAGGTATTATTTTTATCACCATTCTACAGGAAATGGGGGCAGGGAAAGGCCAGATAACTGGCCTAGGATCTCATAACACACCAACAGATATTACATCATCTTATAACTGTTAAATTCATTACATTCAAATTTTTCAGATATATATTCTAAATACTTGTTACTGATATTTTTATCCTAATTGAGATATGTTATACTTTCTAAGTCTATAGATTCATGTTTTCTATCACTTCTAGAATATTATCTGCCATTATCTCTTCAAATATTGCCTTTCCTTGATTCTCTACCAAGAATTCTGATTAGAAATATGTTAAACCTTCTCATTGCGTCTTCTCTCTTAACTTCTCCTTTGTTTTTTGTCTCTGTGTCTTTTTGTGCTGTGTTCTATGGAATTTCTTCAGCTCTATCTTCTAGTTCACTAATTCTCACTTCAACTTTGTCTAATCTGCTATTGAGTCCATTGAGTTTTTATTTCAATAATTATGTTTCTAGTTTCTAAAAGTTCCATTTGGTTCTTTTTCAGATCTGCCTGGTCATTTCTAATAATTTCTTGCTACTTGCTTATTTTTGAGATTTTATCCTTTATCTAAAACATTTCACACATAGCTGATTCATATTCTGTGTCTGAATATTTTTGATATGTGAATTTCTTGCAGTTTATATTTATTACTTATTATTTTCTCTGTTATTCACTCATAATCCCTTGCCTTCACATATATTTGTGATCATTAATTATAAACTAACTTTTCCTTGCTCTTTAATTTTAAGAATCCTGTTGATTTAAGTTGGGAGATATTTTCTCCCAGATAAGATTTATATCTGCTTCTACCAAAGCTGTGGGATACCACCTGCCTTGGATCATGCAAGCTTCCTTTGAGGGTCCCTGCTTAATGTGGGAATCTCAGCTGCTCAGTCATGTTTCCATCCTCAGTATGAAAATGGAGAGTAACAGAGGGTTAAGAGTTTAAGATCTTGGCATTAAAGATTTACTTACTAAGCATTTTACTAAGGCTCAGCTTTTAGTTTTTCTTCCTTACTTTCCTCGTCTTCATCAGGTATGCTATTCTCAGGCTAGCTAACCTTCTGAAAGCTGACTGGGCTCCATTTAGCCTGCTGTGCTTGCTATTCAGTAGCTTTATCAAACAAACATCTCTGGTGCTCTACTATGTGCCAGGGCTCAGTGCTCAGAATTACCTATCACGGTATAAGACACAGCCCCAACCTCCAAAAGTGTACTGTCATCAAGAGATGAATAATAAAATAAAATGGCCAAGGCTAGGTACCAAATGGGGTATACATACAATTGGTATTGAAGTTCAGAATGATTTCCATGATAAAGAAAAGCTTCCAGACATGGTAGAATTTGAACTAGATCCTTTAAAAAAAAAAAAAAGGGAAAGGAAATTGGGGGAGCATTCCAGATATCTTCCCAGTGGAGTGAGCCAAAACTCAGAATTTGGAATAGATTTGGCATGCAATAGGAACGTGGTTGGATAGGTAGAAAGGAACTTTGAACACCATAGTAAAGAATTTGGATTCATCCTGTAGACAGGAGGGAGCCACTGTAGGCTTTTTAGTACTAGAGTAACATGTTGGGGAGATTAATCTTGTGTCAATATATAAGATAACTGGGAGCAGAGAGACAGAATGAAAGCAACAAAACTAGTTAGAAGACTGTATAATAATTCAGAGGAAAGGTAATGCAGGCCTGAATTAGGATGATAGGAGTAGGGATAGGAATTAGAGAGACAGTATAGCAAGTGGTTAAGAACACGGACTTTGGAATCAGATCAGTATCTGAATCCCAGCTCAGACTCTTACTTGACTGGGTTACATTGGGAAGATCAGTTAATATCCCCGAGCCTCAGATTTCTCATCCATAAAGTGGGGATAATAACACCTGGCTTAGAGAGTGGTTATGTGGATGAAGTGAGATCATGTAAGTGCTTAGAATAATAGTTGAAATATAGTAAAAACATAATTACTTATTATTAGATCAATGCCTAAAACATTGGAAGGAAGACTCAGCTTGACTTGGTGATTGTCTGAATGTAAAGAGAGTCCAGACGACTCTTATATTTTCAAGCTTATATTACTGGAAGTCCAAAGAAAGCGGATTTGAAATTTTAAAAAATCTATTTGGCTTTAGATGTGTTGACTTTTAGATAATAGTAAGAAGTATCTAATAGGCTATTGGAGAGTTGATTCTGGAAGTTCAGGAAGAATATAAAATTTGGAAATCAACAGCAAAGATAATGGGAAGAGCTAAACACTTTTTAGGTTGTGAAGACTTCATATCTGAATCTTGCCATAAATCTACAGTTAAACATGGACCAGGTATTGTTTTATTAAACAATGAACAAAGAATGATCTAAGAAGTAGAACTAGGAGGGCTGGTGTTATGGAAGCCAAAGGGAAAAGGGGATTTGAATAGGAGAGGATGGCTAATAGTGTCAGACAATTCAAATATTGTAAGTTAGAAAATTATAACTGTTTCACACAGTTCAGATGTTACAAGAAGGAAGATTTCTCTAGTGGTTAAGAAACGGTGAAGGAGAAAGTAGAGAGAGAGTTAACACAGTCCATTGTTTTAAGAATTTGGGTGTTGAAAAGGCAGAAGAAAGAGAGGATTGTCTGAGGCCCTTGGGTTGACTTGCCAGTGGTATCTTCTGCTTTCTGGTATACCTGAAATTTCACCCCATTACCCTACCCCCAGGTACAGGGCTTTCAAAGACTTGTGCCTGTGTGGAACTGAGCAACACCATTCGAGTTGCTGTGGTTGCTGTGTTTAACAGCTTTATTAAAATATAATTGACATACCATACATTTCACCATTTAAAATATACAATTCAATTGTTTTTAGTATATTCACAGAGTTGTGCAACTATGACCATAATCTAATTTCAGAACATTTTCATCATCCTCCAAAGAAACCCCATATCCGTTAGCAGTCACTCCCCATTTCTCCCTCCCTCCAGCCTCTGACAGCCACTGATCTACTTTTCGTCTCTATAGATTTGCCTCGTCTGGACATTTCATATAAATGGAATCAAACAATATGTGAATTTTTGTGTTTAGCTTCTTTCACTTAGCATGATGTTGTCAGGCTCAGCCAGGTTGCAGTATTTATTAGTATTTCATTCCTTTTTCTTGCTGAATAATATTTCACTGTATGTACCACATTTTAGTTCTCCCTTCATCTACTGATGCACATTGTGGTTGCTCTTACCTTTTGACTATCATGAATAATACTGCTGAGAATATTCATATACAAGCTTTTGTGTGGGCATGTTTTCATTTCTCTTGGGTACATACCTAGGAACAGAATTGCTTGGTCATGTGTAACTCTTTGTTTTAACATTTTGAGGAACTGCCAGGTTGTTTTCTAAAGTAGCCGCACTGTTTTACAATGCCCTCAGCGATGTATGAGGCTTCCAACTTCTCCACATCATCGTCAACATTTGTTATTGTCTGTCTTTTTTTATTTTAGCCATTCTAGTAGGATCAAGTGGTATCTCATTTTAGTTTTGACTCATACTTCCTTAATGACTAATGATGTTCAGCATCTTTTTATGTGCTTATCAACTATTTGTATGTCTTCTTTGGGGAAGTGTCTATTCAAATGCTTTGCCTATTTTTAATTGGATTATTTGTCTTTTGATTACTGAGTTATAAGAGTCTTTTATGTATTCTGGATAGAAGTACCTTATCAGCTACATGATTTGTAAATTTTCTCCCATTCTGTGTGTTGTCTTTTCACTATCTTGATTGTATTTTTTGAATCATAGAAGTTTTAAATTTTTGTGAAGTCCAGTTTGTTTTTTCTTTTGTCACTTGTACTTTTGGTATCATGTCTAAGAATGCATTACCTAACCCAATGTCATGAAGAATTACTCCTTTGTTGTCTAAGCTTCTTTTTAATAGACACTTTTTTTGCATGAAAAACAGGAGTCTTCCCTTCCAAGCGTATTGGGTCAAGTCTGCCCACTACCTACTCTCATTTACACTCAAGGAACATCTCTTTTTAGATTACTCTTGTTCAATAAGACTTTGACTAAACACCTTCTATATACCAAACACTGTGCTTTGTTTTATGGGAAACACAAAATAAAAATGATATTGTCTTATATACTGGATATTGGGGATACAAAGATGAATGTAATTTGGACCTTGCAGTCTAGAAGAGACGTTAGGCAAATATGCAAAAAAAAAAAAATAACCATGTGAAGCAATACATGATTTACTTAATTAAAACTTCTCATGGACCGACGGTAGTTTCTGATTAGGTTTGTGTCAGTATGCGATGAAATGAGAAAAATAATGACAGTATGCTTTCTCTTATGACTATAGTTAGTATAGTTTTTTTAATTTTGTTTTTCTTAATGATGCTACTTGGCAGTATAAGCAGTTGGCAATTCTATATTGATCCCCCAGTTTTTTGTGGGAGTTTTTTCCTTGTCTGTAAAATCAAAAACCTGCAACCACTGGTTCAGAAAAGAGAGAGATTATTTCTGGCTCTGGGGTGATCAGAGAAGACTTGATGGAGGAGTTGTTCTGGGCCTTGTAGATTTGAATAATTTTGAGTATGCCAATTGTAACAGGCAAGAGAGTCTGAATGAACAAAGGCAGCAGAGTGGAAAAGAGCTTATGAAACAGGTTTGAGGGACTACATGATGGGATGTGGAAAGTAAGGTTGGGTGGAAAGGGATTAGACAGCCAAGATGGAAGACCTTGAAAGCCCAAATTCAACTTGATTCTCTGGGTCATGGGAAACCATTAAAAGGGACAGGAATAACACGTTGAAGAAAGATGGAGCTTTAGGGACATAAATCTGGGAATACTGGAAGGTAAATTGCAGGTGAGGAGACTAGTTAGGAGGCAGTTTAGATTTATAAGTGACAGTGTATTTTGTTTCTGGTTGGGAAATAATTTGATCTTTCATCAAAAACCCTATAAATCTTTGGCAGTAGTGGTTGGGAAGTAAGTGACAATGTGGTCTGTGATGTTGTGAATTAAGCCAAGCACTGAAAGTATGAGAGCTGCCACCTTCCATAGGCAACTGGAAACATTTCTTAAGCACTGGCTATCCAGTACAATGCATGGCTTAGCCTTACAGAAATTTCAGGGACAAAGACCTGGGGTCCAAAGCTCTCACAATAAGAAGCTTGAACTCCAAGCGCATGGTCATAGAGATTAACTCTGCCCTAACCTACAGCTGCTCATCCAACCCTCTTTGTGGTCTGTATCAGCTAGGAGAGAGGGAAGTATAGTGACACCATTTCTGCTCCTTTCAACCTCTTGAGAGGACCGCCAGTGGTTGGCTAGTTTTATGAACGGCAGCCTCCCTCCCTCCTTCCCTTCCTCACCGTTTCCTGCTTTGTAAGTTCCAGGGGTCATGGCTCCTCAAATAAGTCAAGGTTCGAGATGGGTCTTAGTGTATTTTTTTTCTCTATATAATTCAGCTCTGCTGACAATGGTGTCAGTGGACACATAGGTCTCATAGGGAGTAGAAGAAGCAAGAAAGGGAAAGAAAACTACATCTCTTCCCAGTCCTGAGAGGTAGCTGCTGTGGTCCTGGCCAGTGGTTTCTCCGAGCTTCTTTCTAGGGCCCTGAAATCCAAGGGCTTGGCTGTGGAGTCCACATGGTAGTAAGCCTCAGGAGGAGCCCTGGGCAGGGCTCGTGCTTGGGGACCAAGACCAGCTTGAGACCATCTCTGTGTTCAAGGGTAGCAGCAGGGAGCAGTGGCATGAAGTGGACAGAGACAGCGCTGCTACTTACTGTACAACTGACTCTGGCTGTGGTTTCTCCCCTGCTTACTTACCCCCAGAGAACCTGAGGAGGGTGGGGCCAGGAAGGGGCGGAGGGCTCTGTAGGTCTAAGGCAGAAGTGAGATTTTTCTGTGGCCTAGGAAAGACCACTCCCTTTCCTCAGCCTTCCTTTCCCTGGGGAGATAGGCTTCCTGGCTAGAGGGATTCCGCCTCTGCACGAACCCAGCCGGACCCAACTCAGCACTGACCAAAAATTGATGTATGTGAGAGGGCCGGTTCTGCTTCAGCCACAGCCAGTAGACCCTCTGAAGATCCAGGGAACTGAATTGGACCCTGTGTTAAGAGTTAGGAAGCGGTCCTGCAGCCACCGTGGTCCTAAGACTCACTACCACCCGTGTACGGAAGCCTACCAACAGTCCAGTCTCTTTTCTTTTTTTTTTTTCTTTTTCTTTTTAAGACAGGGTCTAACCCTGTCGCCCAGGCTGGAGTGCAGTGGCTCAATCACAGCTCTTTGCAGCCTCGAATTCCTGGGCTCAAGCAATCCTCCTGCCTCAGCCTCCTGAGTAGCTAGGACTACAGGCACGCGCCACCACACCCAGCTTTTATTTTTTTTAGAGATGGAGTCTTGTCATGTTACCCAGGCTGGTCTCGAACTCCTGGCCTCACGTGATCCTCCCACCTCGGCCTCCCAACGTGCTGTACTACAGGCATGAGCCACTGTACCCAGCCCAGTCTCTCTTTCTGAGACAGACCCCATTTCCCTGAGGAGGCGCATCCCGGGACGCCTAGTGCTAAGACTAGTTGGGCACCCACAAGGACTGAGCGTGGCTTTTCTGCTGGCAGAATGGCGACTGGTCGCTGCAGCCTCCCTTCAGCGCTTCAGGAATCCCCTCCCAGGCTGGCTGCTCCACCCCAGGCTAGTCTGGAATCCTAGTGAGAGGAAAAAGCTGGAAAACAAGGAGTCATTCACAGTGGGTAAAAAGAGGAGGGAGAGGTTTCTGGCTAAGATCTAAAAGGAGGGGCCTAAGGAAGGAAGGAAGGGAGGAAGCTCCAAGGCTCTGCCCAGGCATCTTCCCTGAGACTCCTAAGGACTAGAGAGGAGCTGGGCGCAGCTCTCCTTATTTTCCCTTTGCCGTCTTGAGAATTCTCCATCTCCAGCACTTACTGCCCTCTGTGGCCGACTCCTGTCCCTACCCTCCCCTTCCCCAGGCTGACGGGCCCACGGGGACTGACAGGGAGGGAGGCTGGGCAGCTGTACTGTGGGCATGCCTGCTCCTTTCCCTTCCCCCTTCCCCGGGCAGCAACGTCACCACAGCACCAGCGGCCGCGGCAGCAGCAAGGAGACTAGGGCTGGGATTGCGCAGCCTCCCTGCATTAGCAACGATGCCATTGTATTAGCAGAAATCAGATCCTAGGAACTCGGCCCGGTTCCCGTGGAACAGTGCCTCAGCTGGCGCTGTCAAGCTAGAGCTTGGTCGGAGTGCAGAAGGAACGAAGCCTCCGGTCCAGCTCCAGGCTCCTTACAGAGGTATGGCTCAGCGGGGCTGGGGGCAGGGCAGGGCAGAGACGCCCGGATAACCCATCTGCACGTTTGGGCCCTGGCTTCTGAGGGTCGGCTTTGTCTTTCCAAAAGGGAGAGGGGGGCGGGGGGCTGGGGTGGGGGAAAGGAGCGCCGCGTGAGCGCAAGCATTAGACAAGCTCATCCATGCATGCATTTGGGCTGCGGTGCAGAGATGGGGAAAACCCAGGCTTGGGCTAATGCCATTTATGCTATTTTGTCAAGAAGCAGAAGATCCTGTTCTTCCCTTCTGGGCATTTCTAATGAAGATGCTATAGTATGGGGGAGTTAAGATCTAGAAACAAAGGCTTAATGGGAGGAGACACCCCTAAGGCTACTGTAAATTTATGATGGAGAATATGCAGGGATCCATGCACCTTTCAAGAGGAGGGGCTGGGAAGCCTTTCCCCCACCCCAACACACAAATATACATGCACTCAGACACATACTCCATATCTTCTGGTGCTGTGGGAGCCACTAGGCTCCAGGTAAGGATGGAGTAAGAAAGAATGTTGACCAAGATGCCCCACAATACATGGGGAGAGGGGCACAGTCATTGCAATGCCAGGGGCACCTGACTTGTTATAATCAGCCTTCTTGTACAGACTTAGATTCCTAGCAGGCAGAGACCTAAGGATAAGCTAACACTCCCAAATCTACCCTCCTGCTCTCTTCCCTTCAATCCTGCCCAGGAGAGGACCCAGTCAGGAAAAGAGTCATCAGTCCTACGCAGGCTCCTCATCAGGGTCTCAAGTCAAGGTCAGATTGCTAGAGAATAGCAACTGAGTTCCATTGTCTTCCCTACCTTTCTTCAGAAGGCCAAAAAATAGGGAGGGGATTCTATGACTGGCAGAAAGACACTGATGACCAAAGACCGGGAAACCTTTCTTCTGGAGTTCTCCTGCTCAGATAATTCCCCTATTGCTGAGCAGATAGAAAGAGTTACTTAAATTCCCATTTCCACTGACCACCTTGGTGGAAGATTCAGAAACATAGGATAATAGGAGACAGTAGTTCCACATTATGCAAATACGTGGTAGAGGAATCCACTGGATAGTTACGGGAGTGTGTTAGTTCCCAGAAAGGGTCTAGGAATGTGAACCCCAGAGCAGGGGAAAGGAGGTTTGGGGACCATGACTGGGGCAAGGACATGAGGGCTGGGAACTGGGCAGGAGGTGGGGTTGACAAGTGTTATCAGAGCATGGGGACAGTAATATGAAAGGGACTGTAGGTTCAGAGACTAGAGAGGCAGGTAGATGTAACCCATATTAATGGAGGCTACAGTGCATGCCCACCCAGGAAAGGTAGTAAGCAGCTGCTCTGGCAGCAGGGTAAATGCAAGGACTAGAAGAAGAGGGTGTGGCCCTGATCATTTTCTTTGGGAGGCAGTTGTAATGGAAATAATTAAGAATTGGGCAGGCCTGGGTTTGAATCCCATCTCAGCTGTGTAAATGTGAGCAAACTACTTACACACTCTAAGCTTTGGTTTTCTCATCTGTAAAATGGGAATGATTATGCCTACTTGAAAGTGTTACAGTGAAATTAGAGATGATATATGTAAATTACCTTGCATATAAGCACTTAATAAATGATCACTAATAAATAGTATTGTGATAGGCCAAGAGGCACTCATTTGAGACAAGGGCCAGGAAAAGGGCTCTCATAGAAGGCTTTTCCTGATTCTGGAGAGCTAGACTTCATAACTCCATGTTAGCTAAGCACACCATCCACTGTCTACCGGGGGGCATAACTATAGGAGTCATCTTTTGAAAGAGCTTTCTTGCACTTTCTTCTCACTCTGGATCCTCTGTTTTTTCCCCATCCTCATCTTCCATGTCTTTCAGTCTGAAATGAGCTCTTCCACTCAGTGTTTTCTCTTCAACTTTATTAGAGCTCATGAGCCACACTATTAAACTTGTCTTGATATAGAACAAGTCACTCCCAGGAAAGAAGTCTGCTCTCAGTAAGTGTGCTCTGTGGTGTTTGAAATCAAGTCATATGTACAGTTTACTCTCACTACATTCTCAAGTGATAAAGAAAAAAGGTCAAAAGTTAGGATTCCCGAGTCCCATCTTAATTCTGTTATTTATTCCCTGAGTGATTTTGGGCAAGCCATTTTATTTTTCTCGGTGTCAATTTCCATATTTTTTAAAATGAAGATGGCTTTGCCTCCTTTGGTAAGTTGGTGGGAGGATCACTGAGGTATAACATACGTAACAAGTGCTTTGTAAACAACGTGAAGGGGGTGGGGCAAGGCACAAATACAAAATCTCACAAGATGCCTACAGAACTTCCCCTTAGTTAACTTAATTGGGATTGTCTGTGGAGGAACTATCAGCAGGCATTTCCCTTGGTTGTGTGGAGATCAAAAAGGAATAAGACATTCTCTGAGATACAAAAGTATAAAACAAAATGAAATCAATCAGTGAAGGGCCTTGACACTTAAAGTAGGATTCGACAACCTAAATGTAAAAGCTAAAACTGTACAGCTGTTAGAAGAAAACATAGGACAATTTCTTTATGATCTTGGGAGAGGTAAAGATTTCTTAGGATACAAAAAGCTTTAACCATAAAAGAAAAAAACTGATAAATTGGACTTCATAAAATCAAAAACTTCTATTAATTAAGAAACACCATTAAGAAAACAAACAAGCCACAGGCTGAGAGTAAATATTCACAAGACATGTATCTGACAGAGGACTTGTATCCAGAATAAATTTAAAAAAAAACTCCTACAACTCAATAATAAAAAGACAAACAATTCAGTTTTTTTAAATGGGTAAAATAATCAACAAATAACCGATCACCTACCATGTTCAGCACTTATTACAGCACTGTGTAGTAAGTTCTGGAGACACAGAGTTGACTACATCACAGTCTCTGACCTCAAAGAACTACGTTCTAGTGCAGGAGACAGATATGTTAACATGACATAATACGGCTGTCAACAGCCTCCAGCCAAGGACTGCCATACTCATTCATTCTTCAGCCCTGATTCAGAGAATTAGCTTTCTGGATTCTGTGTCTGCACATCACTGTGTTTTTCCATATGAATGCATGTATGTCCCAGATGGTTTTGTGGGCCAGAATCATAAATTCTTAAGTGTGTATTCTTGTGAATGCCTCTTACAAATGGTACTTTAAAAGGGGGGAATAGTACCCATTGAAGATAAACGATGGCTATAGGCCATAGGTACTTCTGAAATTACTGCTATGTGTACAAGAAAGTTTTCTATGCTCCTTTTAGTCCAGGCTTCAGGATTATGGCTAGGACCCCAGGGGAAACCTAGTACTATATATAAAGAGAAGCCTCCTCCTTAGAGAAAAAGACTTGTTTAAATTATGTACATAATGGGTATTTATTATACACAAATTAGAAAATACAGATGAAACAAAAGAATAAAATTAAAAATAATCCAAAATCACTCAACAGAGATTAATATTTTGTGGCAGATGTTTCAGATTCTCTTCTGTGCATATTGATATTATATATTTACAAAAAAGATGTCATCCTGTAATGCTGTTTATAATCTGCTATTTTCAGAGTATTCCCAACTTTTCAACTTTCTGTTATCCTTACAGCATATATATTTGAGCCCAGAGTTTTCTTGATGGAGGAAGAGAAGAGATGGGGAGGAGTGAAAGGAGAATGGTCCGTGTACCTCATAGCAGAACTTCCTGAACCCGTCTCCATCTCTCCCCTCGTGCCACAGTTAAGGCAGCTGTTCCTCTCGTCTCCTCACCTGGTCCCTGCAAATGCCCGGCCCTCTCCACAGCTCCGTGCTAGTTCTCTTCCTTACCTCTCCATCCCTCTTCCCCTAAACTTTAATCTTTTTTTTTCCCTGTTTTAAAAAAAACTTTTAAACCACAGCCTTATTGAGATATAATTCACATATCATAAAATTCATCTTTATAAAATTGAGATATAATACGCATGCCATAAAATTCTATAGTTTTGATTATATTCACAGACTTGTGTAACTATCATCACTGTCTGATTTCAGAACAATTTCATGACCCCAAAAAGAACCTCCATACCCACTCTTTATTCCCCAGCTCCCCAGCCCTTGGCAAATACTAATGTACTTTCTATTTCCATGGAGGTACCTATTCTGGACATTTCGTATAAATGGAATCATACAACATCATACAGAGAAGCCTTTTGTGACCGGCTTCCTTCATTTAGTATAATCTTTTTAAGGTTCATCCATGTTATAGCATGTGCCAGTACTTCATTCCTTTTGTTGCCAAATATTCCGTTGCATGTATATGCCACATTTTGTTCATCCACTCATCACTTGAAGGACATTTGGTTTGTTTGCACTTTTTTGGCTACCGTGAATAATGCTGCTATGAACATTAGTATGTAAGCTTTTGCATGAACATATGTTTTCGTTTTTCTCGGGTATATAGCCAGGAGTGCAACTGCTGGGTCACATGGTAACTCCATGTTTAACATTTTGAGGAACCGTCAGACTGTTTTCCAAAGTGGCTGCACCATTTTACAATGCCCTCAGCAACGTTTGAGGGTTCCAATTTTTCCACATCATCATTAACACTTGTTATTGTCTGTATTTCTTATTTTAGCCATCCTAGCAGGAGTGAAGTGGTATCTCATTGTGGTTTTTATTTCTCTAATGACTAATGATGTTGAACATCTTTTCACGTGCTGGTTAGCCACTTGTTTGTCTGCTTTGGAGAAATGCCTATGCAGGTTCTTTGCCCAGTTTTTAATTGGGTTATATGTCTTTTTTTTTTTTTTTTTTTTTGAGACAGGGTCTTGTTCTGTCACCCAGGCTAGAGTGCAGTGGCATCATCATAGCTCACTGCAAACTCAAACTCCTGGGCTCGAGCAATCCTTCTGCCTCAGCTTCCCAAATAGCTGGGACTACAGGCACATGCCACCATTTTTATTAATTTTTTTTATTTCTTGTAGAGACAGGGTGTCATTATGTTGCCCAGGCTGGTCTTAGACTCCTGGTCGCAAACAATCCTTCTGCCTCAGCCTCCCGAAGTGCTGGAAGTACAGACGTGAGCCACCACACCTGGCCTATATGCCTTTTTTGTTGTTGAGTTGTAAGAGTTCTTTATATATTCTGGTTAGAAGTCTTGTATCAGATACATGATTTGCAAATATTTTCTCCCATTCTATGGGTTGTCTTTTCACTTTCTTAGTGGTATCCTTTGAAGCACAACGGTTTTAAATTCTTATGGAGTCCAATTTATATGTTTTCTTTTGTCACTTGTGCTTTTGGTATCCTATCTAAGAAACCATCACCTAATCCAAGATAACAAAGATTTACTCCCATGTTTTCTTCTATAACCCTTAATCTTATAGGTCAGTTTAGCCTCTCTTAGTTTTGTCTTTCTACATCTCTACCCATTAACCCAGTCAACACACAAAAGCTTGGAAGTCCTTGAAAGAGAAGGGGAAAGTGCTGTCCCTGAGATCCCCAGACCTTCATATATGGCATTAAAAGGGGCCTGGCCTTTTCTAGACTTTTATCACAGTTGGGTGCCAGGTGACCTTAAAATGAAGGGGGACCTCAGGAGCTGGACCTGTGCAGCACAGAAAGTGTGGTGGGGTCCCCACCTGTGTATCAGGCTGTGCGATCAGAGCTCCACCTCGGTGGAGCCTTTTCTCCTCTCCAGATCTTCTCCATCTGAAAATTATGTGGGGAAGGGCATGTCCCTGACTTCCAGGGAGGTGACATTAGGTTCCCTTTCTTTCCTTCTCTCTCCAGGTGCCAAGCTCTCCTGATGAAATGTGTTCTGCCCCACTGGGCTGTGGGGGCAGTGTCTGGTGCTGTTGATGCCCTTGTTCGAACTTTCCAGAATGGATAGTCCCCCAAAGTTGACTGGAGAGACCCTCATCGTCCATCACATCCCCCTGGTGCACTGTCAAGTTCCAGACAGGCAGTGCTGTGGAGGGGCAAGTGGAGGCAGTGGCAGCACAAGACCCAACCCCTTTTGCCCACCCGAGCTGGGCATCACCCAGCCTGATCCAGACCTGGGACAAGCTGACTCCCTGCTATACAGCAGCCTGCACTCTGCTCCAGGGGCATCTGTGCGGCCTGCAGACAGCACTAAGAGCAGGGATCGGGATGGAAGAGGCCCCGGGGCCCCCAAACGACACAATCCCTTCTTGCTGCAGGAAGGTGTGGGTGAGCCAGGACTTGGTGACCTGTATGATGACAGCATTGGTGACAGTGCCACCCAGCAGTCCTTCCACCTGCATGGCACTGGCCAGCCCACCTTCCATCTATCCTCCTTCCAGCTGCCACCATCTGGCCCCAGAGTGGGCAGGCCATGGGGGGCAACACGCAGTCGGGCTGGAGTGGTGGTGGGGCAGGAACAGGAGCCAGTGACGACCTTGGATACCCAGCAGTGCAGCACCAGCCACTGCTGCCGGCCAGAGCTGGAAGCAGAGACCATGGAGCTGGATGAGTTTGGGGGACCTGGTGGGAGTGGCAGTGCAGGTGGAGCCAGTGACACCTCTGGCTTTTCCTTTGACCAGGAATGGAAGCTCAGTTCAGATGAATCCCCAAGGAACCCTGGATGCTCGGGCCCAGGAGCCCAGCACTGCCGCTGCAGTAGCACATCCAGCCAGTCGGAGGCGGCTGACCAGTCCATGGGCTACGTGAGCGACTCCTCCTGCAACAGTTCAGACGGTGTGCTGGTCACCTTCAGCACCCTCTACAACAAGATGCATGGCAACTCCCGTGCCAGTCTCAACTCTGCCCCACAGTCCTGCAGCGACTCTTCCTTCTGCAGCCACTCAGACCCTGGCGCCTTTTACCTGGACCTGCAACCCTCCCCAGCGGAGTCTAAGATGTCTTGTGAGTCCCACCACCCTGAAAGTGGAGGAAGGGAAGGGGGCTATGGTTGTCCTCATGCCTCATCTCCTGAGCTTGATGCCAACTGCAACTCCTACCGCCCTCACTGTGAGCCCTGCCCAGCTGTGGCTGACCTCACAGCCTGCTTCCAGAGCCAGGCCCGTCTGGTTGTAGCCACACAAAATTACTATAAACTTGTCACCTGTGACCTGTCCTCCCAATCATCCCCAAGTCCCGCTGGCTCTTCCATCACCAGTTGCTCTGAGGAACACACCAAGATAAGTCCCCCACCAGGCCCTGGCCCAGACCCGGGCCCCAGCCAGCCCTCTGAGTATTACCTATTCCAGAAGCCAGAAGTCCAGCCAGAGGAACAAGAGGCAGTGGGCTCCTCAGCAGAAGCAACAGCTGCTGTGAGCCCCGCTGTGCTCGAGGGGCAAGTGTACACCAATACTTCACCCCCCAACCTCAGCACTGGGCGTCAGCGCTCTCGCAGCTACGATCGCAGCCTCGATCGCAGCCCTCCTGTGCGCCTGGGCTCACTGGAACGCATGTTGAGTTGCCCAGTACGCTTGAGTGAGGGCCCTGCAGCCCTGGCTGGGCCTAGCTCCCCACCCAGGAGGGTCACCTCCTTTGCCGAGCTGGCCAAGGGCCGGAAGAAAGCTGCGGGCTCTGGCTCCCCCCCACTTCGGGTGAGCGTTGGGGATTCCTCCCAGGAGTTCACACCCATCCAAGAAGCCCAGCAAGACCACGGAGGCCCACTGGATGAAGGCACTCGCTGTAGCCATAGCCTACCACCCATGCCCTTGGGGCCAGGCATGGACCTACTTGGCCCAGAGCCCTGGTCCACCCAGGGCTGTCAGGGCCCCCAGTCCAGTGAGATGCCTCCTACTGGCCTCAGAGCTGCCGGGCAAGGCCCCCTGGCCCAGCTGATGGATCCAGGGCCTGCTCTCCCAGGGAGCCCAGCCAACAGCCATGCCCAGAGGGATGCAAGAGCTAGAGCTGACGGTAAGGAACCGAGAGGTTGGAGAATACCATGATATGTGCATTACCTCCTCGGCGACAGGTCCCTGCCAGCCACCCATCCATACCACAAGAGGTTCCCCAGCCTAATCTGTTATATCTCCAGCAGGGCATGTCCCACAGTTATAGCTGGGGGGGAGGAAGATAGAAGATTCAGAAATACACTGAGCAGATAAAATCAACAGGGCTTAGAGGCTGACATATTGGGAAATGAAGTATTCAGAAGGCTATTTGACTGGAACAATGATGACACCATGGATGGGGACTGTAAACAAAGAAGTAGATTTACTAGAAGAGGGACAAGGCATGAGTTCATTTTGGGACATTTAGGAATTTGCAGTGCTTAAGGGACAACCAAGGGATATGTCCAACAGGGAAACCACGCTGGGTGTCATTGAAATTTATTCTTTGATCAGTGATTGTAGCCACTCTCCAAAGAGCCTGAGACCTGACCCTTGACCTTTAAGTCGCAAGTGGCCTCCATAGGCCAGCTCTTTCCCTATTTATTTTATTACATTTTACTTAAGTATTTTATACTCGCCTCCATGTTAAGGTGGTACTGGTGACAGAGAGATGAGAAAGACAATCTGTGCTCTCAGGGATTCCAGCTGAGGATGGAAACAGAAAAGAAAATGGATAATTAAAATGCAGAGACAGCAGGTATAGCACTGGTCAGTGAGAGGGGTATCTAAATCAGACTGGAATGTCAGGGCAGGACTGCCAGTACAGTGTACATTTAAGCCCAGTCTAGAAAGATGATTAGGATTGGGCTTTGAAGAAGAATGTTAAAGGCTCATCGAATAGTCTGTACAAAACCACAAAGGCACAGAATAGCTTGATGCTTTCCAGGAACTGCAAATAATTTGGTGTAACCATAGTGGGATAGGGTGGAACCATTGAAGAATTTTCGTTGGAGAAGTGGCACTTGGCATTTGTCTGTTTGTTTTTGTTTGGTTTGGGTTTTTGTTTGCTTAGTAGTGTGTTTTGATTTGCATTTTAGAAAGATCACTGGTTGTTTGGGTGGCAGGTGGACTGGAAGGTGTCTCCCTGAAAGTCAGGAGAGAACGCCGTGTAGACAGGAAAGTCATTGGAATAAAAGTGGTAGCTGAAGCTATGTGAGTGGATGAGAGCATCCAGGGAGAATGTGTGGAGTTGTAACAGGTACAAGGGGATACTAGGATTTAAGGGGTGAACAGAGCAACTCTCAGAAGGCACTGAGAAGAATTAGCCAGAAAAACAGAAGAAAAACCAGGAGAGGGTGAAGTCACAGGAACCAAAGCAGGAGAAAGTTTCAAAAAGGAGTTGGGTTGAACCAAATGAGTTCTAAAGAGAAATCACCTAATATAAGGCTGGATAATCCTGAAAGCAGCATTCGGGAGTAGAGAGGGCAGAAGCCAGGTCTCAGAGGGTTGGAGGAAGGGGAGGGAAGCAGGCAGCAGTTCCCACAGCTGTGCTGCGGCCTCGGGCAGGGTCTGTTGGTCCATCAGAAGACTTCACGCTCCTGAACATATAGAGATGGGCTGCTGTTGGGGCGGGGGCTGGAAGGGAGGTCTCTAGGGAAGATGAAGGGTCAGAAACAGCAGGGATTGGCCAGAGCCCTTTGGAACCCACTGCCTTCTTAGACTGCAGTGTCTGGTTGGGGGTATCTGCTGGGATGCTGTGGCTGGCATTCCAAGGGCAAGAAAAATCCTGGTCAGAGCTGGGAGGAGAGGCTTTAAAAGTGTTTTTTCTATCAGATAAGACTTTTCATACCAGGATGCTCCTCTGCTCTGTAGGTCTCCAGTCTGCTCTTGATTCTGTACAGCTTTTTTTTTAATCAAAAAATAAATGATATGTCATTGAATTTATGAATGGCAAAAGTAGAGACGGGTTGATGCAGTCTGGGATGACAGTGAGAAGCTAAGATGGCTCTTCGAGATCCTGAGCAGCAGAATCAAGATTCCAATGGATTTTACCAAATCGTGAAAGAACAAAACTAATAAAGCGTGAAGTTTGATATGCAAACCACACTGGAGTTGATTTGGGATATTTAATTGATTGCAAACTCAGAATGAGTCAGCAGTTTGGTAGGGCTTCCAAAAAGTTAAACTGACTGGATTCATGCCAACTCCAGGAGGGAAGGGTGTAGTCCCCCTCCTCTGAGCCAGTGAGTGCTCACTGAGTCCTGGCACTACATTGCAAGAAGGAACTGGGGCTGTCTCACCTAGAGAAGAGCAGACTAGGGTGAATATGGTCTCTGTCTCCAATTTTCTTAAGGGCTGTCACATAGAAAAGCAAGGTATCTTGTTCTCTATATTCCCTGAGGGTAGAACCAAGACCCGTTCCCCACAGTGGGCCCCCTTTCTTACCTGATCTTATTCCTCTGCTTCAAACCATGTCCTGGGAACTTAGCAGGGAGAATTTTAAAAAGAGTAGGAATACGTGATGAAATTCAGACATACTTTATATAGAGGGGATAACAGAGCTATGGTGGGGATGACTTAACCTGATAGCCAGGGTCCTCTCAGCCTTGAAAAGTGATATTTAAGTAAGTGGAAAGGAAGGAGATGTTCCCGATGGAAACAGTGGGCCTAAACATGGGGGTGGGGAGTCAACAAGGATGGCAGGTGTGGAAATTTGAGGGGGAACAGCCTAATTTGTGGCAGGTGTGGGCACCAAGCTGTCTGAGAAGATCAGACTTTATTCTGTGGGGAATAGGAACCATAAGAGATAAAATAAAATCGGTATTTCAGGAAACTAGCTGATTTAAGTAAGAAGATTCTGGATGCAATAAGACTGGCCTGAATCGAGAGTGACAGTGGGGACTGGTTCGTTTAAGAACTCTTTATTCAGTACCTACTATGTACCAGGCTCTGTTCTAGGCACTGGGGATACAGCAAAGAAAAGTATAAGATCCCTACTTTTCTGGAGTTCTTATAAGGAATAATAGGCAGTAAACACATTAAAAAGATAATTTCTGATAGTGAAAAATGCTAAAAAGAAAATGAAACGGTAATGGGATGGAGAGCAACTTGCCAGAGGGGCTAAGGTGGTCAGAGAACGTCTTACTGAGGGGATGATATTTGAGCTGATGCCTGAATAGTGACAAGATTTCAAGCAGAAGGAACAGCAGGTACAGAAGGCCCCGAGATGTTAATGAACTTGGCTTGTTTAAGGGTAGAAAGAAGTATGGGTGGAGCGTAGTGAGCAAGGGAGAATGACAAAGGCTGTTCTCTAAGCACTGCCTGGGGATGGCAGGAGGGTACAGTTTGAAAATGGCCCCAGGAGTGATTCTGGAACACCCCCGTAATGGGGTTGTGGTCCCCATCCCCTACAATGCTGAAAAGAAAAGATGAAGAATAGGAAAAGCTGGCCCGATAATATTAATATTTCATGTGTAGTGTAATGTGGTAAAAAGAACATTGGCTCCAAAGTCCGACTCTGGCTTAGGCAGAATTCTAGCTCTGCCACTTCCTAGTTGTGTGACCTTGAGCAAATGACTTAATCTCTCTCGATTTCAAATTTCCCGATCTGTCAAGTAAGAGTACTAATTGCTGCCACAGGGAGTTGGTGTGCAACCCTGCCGGGGAGCCACAGCCAGGGTTTTAGGCCATGGGAATGCTTGTAGCGCCACCTTGTGCTCATTCTGATGTTTACAGTATGCGCAGCGTTTTGTTAGCGCAGTCCCTTCACACTGTCCCACTGTGCACGGTCCTGGAGTTTTGTGTTTAGTTCCGAGCCCCATGTTTTCAGGGACATTGACCTGAAGACTGGCTGAAAGAACAGAATAGGCCCAGCCTTGGGGAACTCACCTCTGTGCAGAGGAGATGTGGACTCTGTGGTTCCAATGCTAGGATCATGAAAGAGTGGGGCCGGGGGGGGGGGGGTGGATAGGGATAACAGGGAGGCTGGTTCTCGCTTGAGTAAATATTTTATTATGGCTAGATTTGCTTAAGAATGAAATGTGCCGGCATTGAGTGGAGACAGGGGACGATGAGCAAAATCTTGAAGTCAGTAACATCTTGACACTGAAAATCTGTGACTCTCACTTCAAGTCTTTAGGCCTTAGAAACAAAGAAGATGGTGGTTCTGCCATTGACAGAAATGGAAGTCATCAGGAAAAAAGGAGAAAGGTGATGGATGAGCTGTTTTGAAATAGCAAATTTTAAGTGATAGCAGAGTCCTAAAGCAGAATGATCTAGTGACCAAGAGGAAGGTCAGGGCTAAAGCTGTGGGTTTGGGAGTCATCTCTTTCAAAGTCTGCACTTAAGCTGTGCAAGGGAGAAAGTGTAAGAGGAGATGTAAGAATTGAGCCTTAAGATATACTACCTTTGGAGTGAAGAAAATGAAGAGGGGCCGGGCGCGGTGGCTCACGTCTGTAATCCTAACACTCTAGGAGGCTGAAGTGGGAGGATCCCTTGAGGTCAGGAGTTCGAGACAGCCTGAGCAAGAGTGACACCCGTCTCTACTAAAAATAGAAAAAATTAGCCAGGTGTGGTGGTGCATGCCTATAGTCCCAGCTACTCTGGAGGCTAAGGCAGGAGGATTGAGCCCAGGAGTTTGAGGTTATAGTGAGCTATGATCATACCACTGTACTCTAGCCAGAGTGACAGAGCTAGACTCTGTCTAAAAAAAAAAGAAAGAAAGAAAGAAAGAAATAAAATGAAGAGGGACTGAACAGCAAAGAGGTACAAGACAGTCCAGCATCGTAAAAACAATAGGAAACGTTTTACAAAAGAAGGCGAGAACAGTGTCCCATTCCACAAACTCAGATTACTTGTATGCCATTCAATTCCTACAACCCAGTTCCTGCCCATCTTTCCCCTTTCCCCAGTGGACATCATCTCCTATCTGTTCTTCTGTGTTTTCTTTCATGGGTTTCGTTGTCTGTCTGTCTGATTCCTTTTCCATCCCTGTTGCTACAGGGGGTGGTGCTGAGAGCCGACCAGTCCTTCGCTACAGCAAGGAGCAGAGGCCAACCACACTGCCCATCCAGCCCTTCGTGTTCCAGCACCACTTCCCCAAGCAGCTGGCCAAGTCCCGGGCCCTCCACAGCCTCTCCCAGCTCTACAGCCTCTCAGGCTGCAGCCGTACACAGCAGCCTGCCCCATTGGCTGCCCCCGCTGCTCAAGTCCCAGCCTCCTCAGGGGAACCACAGGCATCTACCCCTCGAACCACTGGCAGAGGTGCCAGGAAAGCTGGGCCTGAGCCAGAGACCTTACGGCCATCACCCCTGGGCAGCTACTCCCCCATCCGGAGTGCTGGCCCCTTTGGGCCCAGCACTGACTCTTCTGCCTCCACTTCGTGCTCCCCTCCCCCAGAGCAGGCCAAAGCCCCAGAAAGCCTACCCCCATGGAGCCACGCCTATCCTCCTGCTGTCCAGCCTGCCTCCTCCCAGCAGCCACAGAAGGAGGATCAGAAGATACTGACCTTGGCTGAGTACCGACTCCATGGAATAGGAAGCTTGCCACCTCTGGGCTCCTGGAGATCTGGCTTCAGCCGAGCAGACAGCCTGGCCCGGGGAGGTGGTGAGGGCAGCATGGCATCCAGGCCCAGTAACGGTACGAGCTTCACCACCTCCCCCCACCCAAGTACTTCTACCTCCCCTTTGAATGGTTTCTTATACACTAACCTGGGGTCAGAGGTTAAGATGTCTGTATCTCCTTCTCCAGCATCTGTGGACAGTATCCACACGCTCCCAACCCTGCCGTTTCACATGGGCCCACTGGGTGTCATATCCGCCCAAATGCTGTCTCCTGCTAACTCTTGCCTGTCTGTCTCTTCTGCTAACCTGTTCCACTTCCAGCCAACCACCTATCCCCTCAAGCCCTCAAGTGGCGGGAATACAGGAGGAAGAACCCACTAGGTCCACCTGGTTTGTCAGGGAGCCTAGACCGAAGACCACAGGAAGCTCGGCTGACACGAAGAAACCCCATCTTTGAGTTCCCTGGCTCCCTCACTGCCGCTGGCCACCTGAACTGCCGGCTGAATGGTATGTGCACAAGGTTTCAAATACACCCAGGACAGGCTCTGCCACAGCTAGGAAGGGCCAGAGCAGGGGTCAGTCCCAAAGGGACATGTCTCAGAGAGCAGGAGACACTGGACTGAGCTGCAACACTTGGAATAAGAGTGGCTCAGGCTTGATTTTTCTCTTCCATCCAGGTCAAGTAGTGAAGCCATTACCACTGACCTGCCCTGACTTCCAGGACCCCTTTTCCTTGACTGAGAAGCCTCCAGCTGAGTTTTGTCTGTCCCCAGATGGCAACTCAGAAGCCATTTCCATTGACCTGCTTCAGAAAAAAGGTGCATATAACCCCCAGCTCGAGCCAGGGATTCTACCTATTCACGCCTGTTGCCCTATTATCTAGCCCTCCACAATATCTCCCTGTCTTACAACTCCAAGTTCTGGGAAGGAGTTGCAGAGCATAGGCACTGGGGCAACAGGTAGAAGTCTGTGAACTGTGTATTGTATGTGTGAGTGAGCAAGGGTCATTTATCACAGTGGCCTAAGAGTCACGCTCCAGTTCCTTCCCTCAGTGAGCTACGTCTAGTGAGGGAGGCTGCCGCGTAATAAACAAATGCCTGAGTACTCTCGGAGGGGTGGTTGAAGGCACTAGAGGGCCTAACAGCTTGGGTAAGCATGTTGGTGACATCTACTAAGATGAGGGCTGAAAGAACCCCTCCATTTAGCAAATAAGCAACCACTGAACTAAGAGCACTTTCAGCAAGATGGTAGGGAGAGAATTGAGCATAATTGTGAGCTGCAGGGAAGGAGGCTGTGGAAAGGGAGAAAGATGAAGCTGAAGTTCCTTACAGAGACAGAATGGGAGATTCAGAGCTTAGAGAGAGGGAAGAACCTTGGGCAGGAGGGGAACAGCCACCTTCCTCCAAGCTGCGAAGGGAGCAAGAGGGCAGGAGGGAGGGGAGGTACAGATACGATACTGTGTGTTTTGGAGGGAGAAGGAAGTTGAAAGAATTCATGATCAGCGCATCTGTTCTCTGTGTGAAGTAGAACCAAGGGCTAGAGAAGGGGTAAAGATTTGGCATAGCCGCTTGAGGGTGTAGCAGAAGACGCTGTCAAGGCACATATCAAAGGATCGCCCTTGTCTGGCACTGGTGTGAGGAACTTGGATTTTCTTCAGGTCAGTGGCCTGGTTTCTCAGAGTGGAGAAATCAATCCAAGAGAGCTGGGAAGTGAGGACGTTGAGGGTCTTGACAGTTGGTATCACTGATGTGAGTCCAGGCTGAGAGGTAAAGACAGGAAGGGCTTTAGAACTGGGCAAAAACAGAGAAGGGCCAGGCCTGGATGTTTCGAGGAGACTCATGTACAAGTGCAGGGACTGAGAGTAAGTGTGGGAACCCTTTCCCATTCCCACTGAGTTGGCCAGGGACTTGCTCAGGGACCTGTCACATCAAATTCTTCCTTGCAGGCCTGGTAAAAGCTGTTAACACTGCTGTGGACCTCATTGTGGCCCATTTTGGCACAAGCCGGGATCCTGGGGTGAAGGTAGGCAAGAAAATGTGGAGAGCTGAGCTCTACCATGCAGACCTTCACCTAGTCTGTGCTCCCACCTTCCCCTGCTCTCTTGCATTGAGAACCCAGAGTTGGGTACTTAGGGATGGGGATGGCAAGAGGGAACCATGAGGGTCACTAAGAGAGGACCAAGGTCAGGCTTTAAGTGAATTCCTGCACTTCCCTACTACATCTGCAGGCAAAGCTGGGAAACAGTTCTGTGAGCCCCAACGTGGGCCACCTGGTTCTGAAGTACTTGTGCCCTGCGGTCCGGGCCGTGCTGGAGGATGGGCTCAAGGCCTTCGTACTGGATGTCATCATTGGGCAACGCAGGAACGTGCCGTGGAGTGTGACTGAGGCTTCCACGCAGCTCGGTAAGTGCTGGGCGGCAGGGGGGGCCCTGGGCTGAATTTAGGGTTCCAGAAATTGGGTGTGTGATCTCCAACCCTGGCTTCCTCCCAGGCCCATCCACCAAGGTCCTGCACGGCCTGTACAACAAAGTCAGCCAATTCCCAGAGCTCACCAGTCATACCATGCGCTTCAACGCCTTCATCCTCGGCCTGCTCAAGTGAGTGTGTAGAGCAGCAAGATCTCCTAAACCAGTGGTCCCCAAACTTTTTGGCACCAGGGATGGGTTTCTATGGAAGACAATTTTTCCATGGATGGGGAAGGGGGAGCTCTGCAGCCTGGTCCCTAACAGGCCATGGACTGAGGGTTGGGGACTGCAGTCCTAAACAACCAGCCCTCTACTGGGGCTCTGCCTCCTCTGAGGAACCAGCTCCCTCAACTGAGACAGAAAGGGTGGATCTGCACGGTCTGTGGCCAGGGGTCAGGCTTCCTTTCTCCCCACCTAGCTACCACCTCTCAGCAGGTCACTGCTTTCCCACTGCACCCGTGACCCTGTGACACTAATCACCAACTTGGTCTTCTGCTTTTACAAATCTATAATCTGGCTTATTTGGAAATTAGTTGGGTTTCTGAATTTCTCTGGGCCTTGTAAACCCTGATCCTCTCAATTCCAGCACTGCTACCAAATCCTGCTTGACCCTAAGTTCATCTTGGGACCCATGTCGTAGTATTGTTCTTTCTCAAGCGCGGGCCCAGGTCATCCCCTCTGGCCCTGAACTGCCTGTACTTTCACTCAGTAGCTGCCCTGACTTGGGTCTACTGCAAGCTGACTCCATTCTAGGAGGAAGTGATGGGCTTGTGAATCACGTGTTCACCCTCCCCACATCCCCACTGACTTTCTGGAATTATATTACATGAAATGAACCAGGAAGCATCTCTGCCATAGAAGGGAGCCATTCACCTATACTTCCTCCCTGTGTCTGACTCCCTGTATCCGTCGCCTTTGTACCTTATTATCTGGCTATATAATAAGACTCAACTCTCTTCACTATCTCCCTACAGCATCCGGTCCCTGGAGTTCTGGTTTAATCACCTCTATAACCATGAAGGTAATGCCCAGAGCCCTGCTCTGTCTCACAAACTCAATATGGGCCAGACCTCAGAGGCTCAAAGGAGGGAGGAAGAGTTGTCTTTTCAGATGCTGGAGGAGGGGAGGGGGACCACACAAGCTTTCATCCTCAGAGCTTTGAGCTTCTGCCCAAGGTCTTCCCCAGCTTTTGCTTGAGTTAGAGCGTGGAGTCAGCAGGATACTGAAGCAGTCTGGAAGTCAGGGTGGCCAGGAACCCCAACACCTCTCTCTACTAAACTCAAAGCCACCAGCTGGGGTTGTGGAGTTAATGCAGTGCACGATTACAGGAGGCATCATTTACATTGTAGTGCATCTAAGTTGCCTAGTACACAGCCTGTGCAGCTGTATGCAGTGGCTCTTCCCAGGTTGTCTTTCAAAGTCCCACTCAGGCCAGGCGGTGCTTCTCTGTGTGGATCAGTCCCTTTCTTTTTCCCCCTAGATATCATCCAGACCCACTACCAGCCCTGGGGCTTCCTGAGTGCAGCTCATACTGTGTGCCCTGGCCTTTTTGAGGAGCTGCTGCTGCTGCTACAGCCCCTGGCCCTACTACCCTTCAACCTGGACTTGCTGTTCCAGCACCGGCTGCTGCAAAGTGGGCAGCAGCAGCGGCAGCACAAGGAACTGCTGCGGGTGTCCCAGGACCTGCTGCTGTCTGCCCACTCAACACTGCAATTGGCCCGGGCCCGGGACCAAGAGGGCCCTGGAGACATGGACAGGGCAGCCCACGGGGAGCGGGTGAAGGGTGTGGGTGCCCCAGAAGGTGGAGAAGAAGAAGAGGAGACAGAAGAGGTGGCAGAGGCAGCTGGGGGCTCAGGACGTGGCAGGTGGGCCCGAAGTGGACAGGCCGGCTGGTGGTACCAGCTCATGCAGAGCTCCCAGGTCTACATCGATGGCTCCACTGAGGGTTCTCGGTTCCCTCGTGGCAGCAGCAATAGCAGCAGTAGTGAGAAAAAGAAAGGGGCAGGAGGTGGGGGGCCTCCCCAGGCTCCACCACCCCGAGAGGGAGTAGTGGAGGGGGCTGAGGCCTGTCCTGCCCCAGAGGAGGCCCTTGGCCGGGAGAGGGGCTGGCCCTTCTGGATGGGAAGCCCCCCTGACTCTGTGCTGGCTGAGCTGAGGCGCAGTCGGGAGAGGGAGGGGCCCGCTGCCCCACCAGCAGAAAATGAGGAAGGGACTTCCTCAGAGACTTCACCTGGGGGCATCAAGTGGGGACGCCTCTTTGGCTCCCGAAAAGCTCAGCGGGAGGCCCGGCCCACAAACAGGTGAGAACCTGCCCAGAACCTGCCTGTGGTGAGGACAGAGGGAGTGGGGAACAAGGTCTAAGCCAGGGCACGGGCAGAGCCAGAGCCCCACTGCTGTCCCCTAGGCTCCCCTCGGATTGGCTGAACCTGGACAAGTCCATGTTCCAACTAGTGGCACAGACGATGAGTGCCCGCCGGGAGCCAGAGCCCAAGGACAGCCTGCAGGAGCCACACTCTCCAGCCCTGCCCTCCCAGCCTCTATGGTGAGCTGGGGAAATGGAGGGACTGGGGGGCTGGGTTTGGCTTTCGATGGGGTTTCTCTGACCTCCATTTGTTGTCTCCCCAGCGAGGTGCAGGCACTGTGCCACCACCTGGCCACAGGCCCTGGACAGCTGAGCTTCCACAAGGGAGATATCCTACGGGTGCTGGGGCCAGCCGGAGGAGATTGGCTGCGGTGCAGCCGTGGCCCTGACTCTGGCCTGGTGCCTCTGGCCTATGTGACATTGACCCCAACTCCAAGTCCAACCCCTGGAAGCAGCCAAAACTGAGGCCCTGTGCATGCTGGTGGCCTCAGGGACCCTCATAGTCCCCAGACTCAGAGCCTGCGAGCCTTTCCCAAGCCCTCTGGCTTGGCCACAGAGAGTAGACTGAGAGCTGGGGGCCACATATCCCTGTGCTGGCACCTGCTCCCTGTGCTCAGTATTAATTCTCCCCCTTAACTGTCCCAGTGACCTCGTCCAGACCTCCACCCAGGAAAGGAGGGAAGGGATGCAGCACTGGGCTGCCAGGAGTTCCCTGGCCCATCTGGGCCAACCCTTCCATGGGTGTAGACAAGCAAGTTATGGAGGGAGGTGGCCCAGAAGGCCATTGGTGGGGTTCCCTAGGCCAGGTGGTGATGAGGATGGGTAACAGTATTGGGGCCAGATCCCTAAGCCCCCAGCTGTAAATAGGCTGTGGCCAGTGCCTGGTCGTCAGAAGTGGGAGGAGGAGCCCAGGCTTCTGTTTATGTATGTATTTATTTATTTATTACACCTATTAATAAAAAAGGTGCTCAGCCTCCAATCCAAACCATTTTCTTGTTGTGCTCCCCCCATCCTTCCAGAAGGATGGCTGGGAAAGGAAGAGGGAAAGGAGAACTTGAAGTCCAGGTGCCTAAGCCAGGAGCTGCTTCTGGAAGGTGCTGAGGCCCAGAGTGTCGTGGGTGAGATGCCCAAATGTGTGGCCAAACTGGAACTTATACCCTGTGTGGCCAAGAGAGTCTGTCATGTGTAGCCAGTGGCATGGAAAAGCCACTTAATTCAGCCAATTGGCCAGACCCTCCAAACTGCCCTCTGAAATCTGGTCCTAACGCTCCACTGTGTGCTTCCTCAGTTTACTTTTCTGCCTAATGATGAAGCTGAACCACATGATCTGCAGTCCCCCCATATCTGTTAGTTCCAACCCCCAAACCACCTCTGCCTATTCCATACCCACGCAAACATTCCAGCCCCCCAGTCTCCCTCTGGGGCTCTTCTCACCTGGCACGTAGCCCGCATAGTTAGGTAAGAGACCCAGCCTCTGCGGATAGGTCCTGGGAAGTGGGGGGAGCTGTTTGGGATCCTTCTGGGCTCTGCCCCCTGAGTACTTCTGCCCAAACTCCTGCAGTGCCTGGTTGGTGAGCACAGGGAAGCTGGAGCCAAAGAGGAAGCGGGCACGGGGCACGTAGCCAGTGAAGCCTGGGGGGATGGGGACACTGAGCCAAGACATCCCGGGACCTCCCTGACCCTTTGGTCATCACCCACCTCTTCTCACCTGACATGAAGAACTTCCGAGGGTCTCTGTCATCCATGGAGTAGGGGGAAGCCTGTGAGAGAAGTTGATAAAACAAAAAACAGGGCTATCAAATCCAGCCCCTGTGCTCTAACACAAGCTCCCAGGGAGGTGGAGCTGGAAGTCAAGCCCACATCCCCTGTATCCACAGCCACACTACCCATGGCCACCCCCAGGCCCGGACACAGAGAGCTCCCCACCTCCGCCCCACTGCACTCCCCACCAGCCTCCTTGGTCTCACTTGTACCGCCTCCTCCAGTGCTGGCTCCTCCTCCTCCAGCTCTAGCCCCAGCTTTGACTCTTGGTCTTTGTCCATTTCTTTTTCTCCCTTGGCCTCTTCAGGCAGCTCTTGACTCCCTTGCCCCCCATGCAACCGGGTAAAATCATTCAGAGCTTCAGCCCAGACCTGGCTGCAGTTCTTGGCAAAGATGAACTGTGCCCGGGGTACGAAACCTGGGCAGGCAGGGGGCAAGAAGATTTCTGTTAGTATTTCGAACACGTGCTCTGGGATGGGGGTACCTGTTCATACTTGTGTACAAACCTGTGTACCCAGGGATCATGCTGGAGCTGAGCCTTTCGTGTCCATGCCTGAGAGGTAGGCTCCCCCTGGGAAACTCGGGAGATCTTAGAGGCCGGATGGGAGGCAGAAGCGTGCGGTGGGCAGGGGGCCAGGCTAGACCAGGAGGGCCTCGAAGTAGCTGGCCAGTTACCTGCCCATAGGTCTGGCCCATGCTGAACCGAAGTAGTGGGCAGTGTCCAGTGTACCTGTAGCACAGAATTCCCCCATCCCCAGGGACAGAAGCAGACTACTGGAGCCCTGATCTTTCTGAACTCAGCTGTTAAGTATATTTGGAGTAGGCATTTCTAAGTTCTCTGCCTGAGCTTTCTATCCTTCCTCTCCGCTGTTACCCTGTTCCCATGGAGAAGACGACACAAAGCTTTGTGGCAGATCTGGCTGTCACCATTCCCTTGCTTTTCCTTTTGCATGCAACACCATAGAGACCCCAAACCTGGGCCCCAAACCAATACATCTGCTTGGCCCCAAGGTCTAGGTGGCATAACTCCTATATCCCACTATCCCTATACCCCTTTTCCCAGAAGCAAGCGGGGCGGGGGGGGGGAAGGTTCTGGGTGGAAGTCTTACCCTGGGATGTAATGAGGGTTCTGAGAGTGCAGCCCTGGTATGACGGTGCTGGCCACAGCCATGGGAGCCAGGCAGTTCCTTTTGTTTCCTTTGCGCGGGCTCTGGGCTGTGTGTACGTGTCCAGGGCTGTGGGGCTGAGGGGGAGGGGCACTAGGGTGAGCACCGCCAGGGCCAAGGCCCGCCCAACTGCCCAACTGGAGAGCAGAGGCTCACTGGCCTGTCTGCCCCAGGACAAATGCCATCCTGACACCTGGGGCGGGAAGAGGCTGAGGAGCGCAGCTGCCTCCGGCCAGGAGCGAGGAAGCCCTGAGGAGGGAGGTGGGAGGGCGAAGCAATTAGGGCCATTCAGCTCTACCTCAGAAGCCATCCTTCCTTCCTGAGCACCCGGCTGAGCCCCTGCCTGAGGAGACGTGGATATTGTGCTCCCTGTGAGTCTTGGGGCAGGGCATGGAGTTCCTGGGGAAAGACAGTCCCTGAGGGGAGCCTGAGCCCAGAGGGGAGGTGATAAAGGACAGGTGATAGGGGAAAAGAACCTAGAGACCTCTAGACAGTAACATTAGGTTTATTTTCAGTAATATAATTTAACAAGAATTATTTACTGAATACCTGTTATATCTGAATCATCCAGTCAACAAATATGCCATGCTGTGCTAGATACACTATGGTGGCAGGATGTGCACTAATGTGGGAGTCGGAAAAGCTAAGTTCCACGTGACTTTGGACAAGTCTGACCCCACTGTCCTCTCAAATGCGGATACTACTGCTCACCTTGCTCCTGCTATGAGGCTCAAGTTAATGTATGCAAATGCGTTTTTTAACTATGAAAACCATAAAGCCAGAATGGTGGTGTAGGGGAAAGAGGTCAGGCAGTCACAGGCTCATAACTGCTTGAGACCTTGAGCTTAACCTCTCTGAGCAGGTGATTTAACTTCTGAACCTGAATTCCCTAAGCTATAACATGAAGGTTAAAATAACCTAAGCTACCACGGTGCTGTAAGGATAAAGTAAGCTAGTACGTGTGAAAGAACTTACCCCAGCGCCTAGCACACAGCTACTAAAACTTAATTTCCTCCCTTCGTGTCTAATACTGTCTCTAAGTTTCTAACACATAAGGGAGATCAATGAATTGTTATAAATTCAGTGGATACAGGGAGTCCACTGTGGGAGTTTAGGGGAAGGAGACAGGAGGATAAAGTTGGGGCAATGGGGTAAGACTAGGGGACAAATTAGAATTTGTTAAGAAAATGATTCATATTGTAAGAGAAGAAAAAGTACAGGAAAATGAGATCTCAGAGGGAGGCGGGAGCATGACTCAAACCCAGCTCTGGGCCAGGCATGGTGGTGCATGCGTACTGTCCCAGGTATTTGTGAGGCTGAGGTGGGAGAATCGCTTGACACTTAAGCCCAGGAGTTTGAATCCAGCATGGGCAACATAGCAAGACCCTGTCTCAAAACAAACAAACCACCCAAAAAAACAGGGCTGAGTCAGGGGCAGACTGGCCCACCTTTCCAAGGCAAAGCTCTGCTCTTCTCCCTGCCCCCAGGCTGTGACAGTGCCTACACCAACCAGGCACGGCCCTGACATCTCAGGGAGCACTGTACAAGAGCACTGGGCCCCAAAGAACACGTTTCAGGTTCCCCACTGTTCTGCCAAGGACAGCCTCGGTATGTGTCATTTAGAGTTAGAGTTGTAGGGGACTTGCCTCACAGCTCAGGAAATATGCTAGTGTGAGTGTGGGAGCTGAGGGGAGTGCCCAGAATAGCAGCAGTGCGTCAAGCTAACAACCTGGACTTCGGATTCTGTGACAGACGCCACTGGTTGCAGAGCTTATACATGGTCCTTATCCCCATCTCCCTTCTTCCTAATTTTTTTCTTCCAACCAGCCAGAAACTTCAGGAAGGCTGAGGGAGCCAGCCCCAGGTATGAGTCCGGGTTAATCTGAGCCCATCCTAGTGGTCCCCTTCCCCTTGCCAGTGGTCGCTTAGGCCTGGGCGTCTGGCACTCTGGACGATATGAGGGGAAGTCTGCTGGAGTGGCAGAGGGTCCTAGGACAACAGTTTCTTTGCTTTTAAAAAAGATGCACAAAAAATTAGAGTAAGCGAAAGGAAGAGAGAGATGCATAGGAAGAAACGGTGTCTATGCCTGCCACTAGACGTTCTGTGGAACTTTGGCAGGCATCTTGAAGCCTTGTGGAAAGCCAACCTGGGTCAAAGCCTGAATAGACAAGGGATGGATGGTAGAGTCAAAAGGTCTGGTCCTTGATTGTAATACAGAGCTACTGCATTAACCAACCTTTCTATGTGAAATAATACATTTCATTATTGTTAAGGCCACTTTAAGCTTTCTTTTACTTAGAGCCAAAGGCATTATATTATAACTTTTAAAAGGCCAGCTGCAATGGCTCTTGCCTATAATCCCAGCACTTTGGGAGGCCAAGATGGGAAGTTTGCTTGAGGTCAGGAGTTCGACACCAGCCTGAGCAACATAGGGAGACCCTCTCTCTACAAAAAGTAGAAAAATTAGCCGGGCATGGCGGCGTGTGCCTGTAGTCCCAGCTACTCAGGAGACTGAGGCGGGAGGATCACTTGAGCCCAGGAGTTTGAGGTTGCAGTGAGCTATGATGATGCCACTGCACTCTAGTCCAGGCAACAGAGTAAGACCCTGTTTCAAAGGAAAAAAAAAAAAAAAAAACACTTAAAAAGTAAAACAAAAGAAACTGGTTAAATTCCTAGCTCCACTAGAGATATGGACCTTGGCCAAATTCATCTCATTGAGCCTCAGTTTTCTCATCTGTAAAATGGGAAAACTAATGTTGCTATCTCATAGATTGGATAAGATAGGAGAGACAATGCATGCTGAGCAATTATCCCAGTGTCTAGCTTATGGTAAGTTCTAACCAAAAAGCAATTCATAGTATTTGGTGGGATTTGGAGAAAGGAGAGGAATTTGGGATAGTATCAGATGTTGGGGGTTCATGGGAAAGAGTTCATGAAATTGAGAAATGGAAAGGGTAGAATGAAAGTTGGGGTATAGATTAGAATGTAGGGACTAGAACAAATTCCGCAGAAAAGATCATGGTAGTTAGAATCAGAGTATGAGTTTAAATACAAGTTAGGAAACAGGTTAGGATTAGTCTTAGATTTATGGTTTATGAAGAAACAACCCAGTCCAATTTGTAGAATGGACTGTTACTACTGTTTTCATCTGTGTGAAGAATATTTCTAAATCCCTGAAGGATGTTCTAATCTGGGCAAGAGGTGAAAGGGCTAGCTGAGGGGCCCATAGGAATGCTCATGTGATGACTGTCCTCTGTGCCTCCTTCCAGGGGACAGTCATCACAGTAACCCAACCACAACCTGCTCCCAATGGGAACTGCCACACCTAGTGGCCAGTGTTGGATGTGGCGGTGGAGAGAAATATTTTACTGGAGATTACACCCATCTATAAAATGAAGGTCCAGTTAGGAAAGCCATGACAGCACGCCACCTACTCCACGCAGCCTGCTGGACCTGCAGAATGGCAGTCTGCAACTTTCTCTTCTGCCTTGGATCCTGACCAGGAATTGCTGTAAAATTTCATATAGATCCCAGATCAATCACTTGATCGGAAGTTAACCCAGGGCAAGCATAAATCCCTTCTGTAAGGATGAGTAAAAAGAGAAAATCATAGGACCTTTGAAAAAATTCCTCAAATCAAGAAACCACCAAAATTTCAACAGGAAGTGAAAAGAATAAACTCCAAAAAATTACATGCAACACAAAACCTTTTTAGTCTAAAAAAAAATAGGTCAGGCGCAGTGGCTCAGGCCAGGCAGGTGCGGTGGCTGACACCTGTAATCCTAGCACTCTGGGAGGCCGAGTAGGAGGATCGTTTAAGGTCAGGAGTTGGAGACCAGCCTGAGCAAGAGCGATGCCGTCTCCACCAAAAATAGAAAAAATTTGGGCCCCCAGCTACTCGGGGGCTGAGGCAGGAGGATCGCTTGAGCCCAGGAGTTGGAGGTTGCAGTGGGCCATGATGATGCCACTGCACTCTAGCCAGGGTGACAGAATGAGACTCTCAAAAAAAAAATATATGTAGATGGAATAAAATTGCATAAAAAGCAAGGGAACGATAAACATGGGTTTCAGATACTCACCTCAGGTGGTGAGAAACAAAATGGATGGGAAAGGGGAAACCATATGGTTGGATGTACATCATTGCCAAAGTTTCCGTTTTTGTTTGGGATGGTGTTTTCATAAATACTTATTATTACACATTATAAAAAATAAATAAAGCATAGACCAATGATGAAAGTGTATCATAAACAAAAGGTTATGAAAACCCAAATCTATGCTTTTGGGGTCCAGACAGGTGGGGTGGGAATGGGGGAATCCAAGTAGAAATGATCAAAAATAGTGGTATTTGGATGGATCAAAGGAAATGAAATGGCACAGTCTCTATTCTGGCCTTTTTACATGTATAACAGTCTTCAAATCTGCAAGGATCAATATTCATTTATTCAGCATATTAACTTATTAAATATCTACTATGCAATTACCTATGGTCAATACGGAGATGAACAGATGGATAAGACATAATTCCTGACCTCAATGATTTTACCATTTTAAACAAGAGACAGAGGTACAGAGAAAGGCAGAATAAAATAAATGCCACAATGAAGAATTAAACAAAAACAACCTATCTTATAATAGGCCCCAGAGAAAAATCTCAAAAATTCCAGCAAGCACCAATAAGCCACATTTTCTCACACAATTTAAAAATTAAAAAATAGGTTAAATGAACAAATAAAAACCTAATACTTAGACATTTAAAAATACTCTCTTGAGCCAGGCCCAGTGCCATGTGCCTGTAGTCTCAGCTACCAAGGAGGCTGAGGCAGGAGGATCACTTAAGCCCAGGAGTTTGAGACCAGCCTGGGCAACATGGTGAGACTCCCGCCTCTTTAAAAAAAAAAAAAAAAGGCCTTTTAATGTGGGGGGCAAAGAAAAAATTGCAGTCATGCACCATCATTTATAAATAAATATCAAATGAGAATTCAACCAAAGCTGGATTCAGAGGCAGTTTTTAGCCTCAAATGCATGCTGGCATCATGATTTATACAGGCTTGATCCTGGCCCCATCACTTATGAGCTGTACAACCTTGGGCAAATTAGTAAACCTCTGCATATCTCTTTTCCTCCCATCTATAAAATGGGAATGGTAATAGTGTAAGGATGAACTTAAATGGTGCATGCAAAGCAGAATAGTTGCTGGCACCTGATAAACTGTCAATATTATTATGAAATAAGTGTTCTAATGGAAGTTGTTCTCTTATAAGAAACAATTGTCTACTTTGGCTGGCCCACTTAGAGGAAGAGGGCCAAGAGTGGAAGGAATAGAAGATATCTTAAGGATGAATAGATTTCATGGGTATCCAAGGAAGAAACTCTATAGCCTGCCACATAGCCAGGCCTCAGCGAAACTGGAATTGAGAACTTGAAAGCTAACAGGTGCTAACACAGCTATTTTCATTCTCACCCTGGGGCCATGTGTTCTCTGTGTATCTGCTCAAGTCTTTGTCTCTGTCTGTCTCCTTTTCTCTCTCCCCTTCCCAGATGGATTTGTCACTATTATTATAGTTTCTACTCCCTCACAACTTTGGTGTGCTCATCAGGAAATCTCTGCAACCCCCTTCCCCACCATCTCTGCAACAGGGATTTCTCAAGTAGAGTGTGTTTCAGAATTACTTAGAGTGATTTTTCAAAATTTCCATGCCTAACCTTTTGCAGGTTATTCTGGGAATAGGGTTCTGTCATCTGTATTTTTAAATCTTTTTAATTTGGAGGGAAAAATCAAACCTATAGAAAATTTGCAAGAAAAATATAACCTTCACCTAGACTTACCAGTTGTTTGTATTTTTCAACTGAGAATTAAAGTCTTCCCTGTGCCCAAGAAGGAAGGAAAAACAGATACAAGGGAGCACCTTCATCTACACCACACTCATCTCTCTCTAGGCGGCCTCCCAGCCAACAAAGAAGCCACCCTGACCCAGCAGCTGTGCCTCGGGAGGGAGGACAGCATGTGTGCAGACCACAATGGCTTCAGCAGGACAGGCTGTGGACAGCCAGCCAGGCAAACAAGTCTAGGACCGACTAGCCAGCTAACTAAATTAACTAGCTAATAACTAGCAGTCAATTCAAGAAGCTAGAGGAGTATCATAAAGCTAAGGAAAAAAGGAGAAATTTATGAAGTTATTGACAGAAACCAAAAATAATTGAACTGAGTATTGTAAGAGCTGTTTAAAACAACAACAAAATAAGCAAAGTGCTGGCAAAGCTAGCCAAGTGAAAGACTACACAAACCCCCTAAATAGCATGAGGAAGTGGCTAAAAACAGGCACACAGGAATTTTTTTTATTATAAAAGAATACTAGGTGAAACTCTATATAAACCAGAAAACCTCTATGAGATTTAATATTGTCTAGGAAAAAGCGCAAAATGATATAGAACCCTCCAATGAAATAACCATAGAAATAATTGAAAAAGTGGTCAAATAGGCCCCCTACCAAAAGACCCATATTCCACTTAATTTGCAAAATTAATATCAACTTCATTGAAGACCTAACAAACCTCACACAAGTTACACAGATGAAAAATCCTAATAAAATACCAAACCAGCCGGACGCGGTGGCGCGGGCCTGTAGTCCCAGCTACTTGGGAGCCTGAGGCAGGAGGATCGCTTGAGTCCAGGACCGATGGGGGGCGCGCACTAAGTTGGGCATCAATATGGCGACCTCCGAGGAGCGGGGGACCACGAGGTTGCCTAAGGAGGGGTGAACCCGCCCAGGTCGAAACGGAGCAGGTCAAAACTCCCCTGCTGATCAGTAGTGGGATCGCGCCTGTGAATAGCCACTGCACTCCAGCCTGGGCAGTGGCCCCGTCTCAAAAACGTAAATAAATAAAAAATTTAAAAATTTAAAAAAAGATAAAATATCAAACCAGCGACAGCAAATAGCAGGATGCCCTCTTTCCTCCAATCCACGGCAGGTACCACCACATGATCACAGCCCTCTTTCTGAGATCTTCCAAGACTCTGCAGGACAGCATGTTTTGAGTGATTTGTGCTGAAGGTTCAGGATGAGGGGAGTGCTGGCAAATGTTCTGCTCTTTATCTCCCCTGAATGATTATCAGCTCCATAAAGGCAGATACCATGTTTATCTATCTTGTTCACAGTTGTATCCCCAGCATCAAGCACAGGTGTCTGGCACATAGTATGAACTAAACAAATCTATCCATATTGTAAAAGAATAATATACATTAAGACTAGTAGCCTTTATTCCTAAACTACAACAATGATTGACCTAGAAAATCTATTAATGCAATTAACATATGAATAAACCAAAGGAAATAAAAGCCATTTGATCACCCTGACATATATTGGAAAAAAAAATTTTTTTTATTTTATTTTTTTTTTTTAGAGACAGGGCCTCATTCTCTTGCCTAGGCTGGAGTGCAGTGGCAAGATCATAGCTCACTGTAGCCTTGAACTCCTGGGCTCAAGCAATCCTCTGCCTTAGCCTCCTGAGTACCTGGGACTACAGGCGCACGCCACCATGCCTGGCTAATTTTTTAAATTTTTTTGTAGAGACAGAGTCTCTCTTTGTTACCCAGGCTGGTCTCAAACGCTTTCCTGGCCTCAAGCAATCCTCCTGCCTCAGCTTCCCAAAGCGCTGGGATTACAAGCATGAGCTACCACATCCACTAAAATATTTTATAAAATTAAAAACCCACTTGTGATTTTTTTTTTTAAAAATGGACTTTTAGTAAACCCGGAATAGAAACATGATAAAGGATATTTGAAATGAACAGCCGATATCAGACTACATCCAGGAGAAACAACAGAACCAAGATTGGCAAATAGACCTTATCTGTTGTATCAAATCCAGTCAACTGTAATCACTTGTGGAAATGTTACTGGGAGGTTTCTGAAATAGGGTCGTGGCTTAGCAGGAAAAAGTACTAATAAGGATTAACTATGTTTGCCTTGGGCATCAGATGGATGCTAGCATCTGATAGTCCTTCACTTTGTAAAAATCAGAACCAAGACAAGAATGATGACTATCTCCTTTATTATTCAACATTATTCTAGACAATGCATAAAATTAAAATAATTAATAAGAACCACAAATATCTGAAAAGGAAGAAATAATTTATCATCTGCCTAACTACAAAATCCTGAGAAGCAACTGAAAAACAATGAGAACTAACAAAAGTGCTTTAAGATGGCTTATTACATGAAAAATATATTCAAATATTAATAGCGTTATTAGCCAGCATTACCAGCTGGATGACACATTGGAGGACTCCCACTTCCAGCATTACAGAGGAAAGGTGTTCAGAGGATTATCTAAAACAATCAGCTTTATATTACATAGGTCATTGAGGTGTTGTTGGACTTACACAGAGGAGTCTTCAAGAACACATCTTCCTCTCAAAAACAACACAAACAAAACAAAAACAATAATATGATGTGAATTGATGCTGGAGGGACACGTGACATGGAGGACTACTCTGAGAGCGCCCCTTGCTTGGTGGCATGATACCAATAAATGTGTGCTGAGGACAATTTGTCCCCAATGGGTGATAGCAGTCACATCATGAGTGTAGCAGACTGACTCGCTTTCATTTTAGGAAAGGGAGAAAATAGGGCAAGTGTCATCTCCTTTAGCCCTGGGACTTGACAATGGCCTCTCCTAAGGAGCTGTAACAGTCCGGGAGTGGACTGAATCTTAGGCCATGGGTGAGGTGGGATAGCTGAAGCTGGTATTCCCATGCTAAGGTATAATGCTCAAAAGGGGACTGGGCAGTCCTGGTTGCAGTAACCCTGTCTACAGCAGAATCAGAAACAAATTCTCATTAGAGGGAAACTTGCCCAATTTAGACATTCTCATAAATTAAGATCAAGCAAACAGTTCACAAAGAATGCCCAGTGTACAAAAAAGCAAGCTGCCAGTAGAAACACCAAACAATAGATTTAGACCTCCCAAGAACTAAAGATACTACAATAGTAAGATGTAGAATATAGAACGATTTTATATAAAATGTTTTAAGAAATACAAGTTACAATCACAAATGTGCACAAGCTCCAAGAAATTATCAGGAATAAATAGTCAAATTTTGAGGGGGGGAAGATACATCTAGAAAAAAATGTTGAAATAAACTGAATACAAGAGTAAAGTAGCAGATCAGACACAGCTGAAAAGAGAATTATTCAACAGGAAAATAAATCAAAGAAATAACTCAGAATGCAGCAGGGAAATGGATATAGAAAATATAAAAATGATGTTAACAGATATGAAGGAAAGAATTAAAATTTCTAACATATAGAATCCCAGATAAAGAGAATAGAATTGAGAAGAGGCAATATATAAAGTGAGAAGGGCTGTACATTTTTTAGAAATCATGCCTAAAACATTGTAATGAAACTGAAAAATACCAAAGGCAAAGAAACGGTCTTAAAAAAACATAACTTTCCATTATAGTGAACTAGTTAGCTTGACTAACACTCTCACGGAAACTGAAAATGCTGATAAAATATCCTATAAGATATTTTATAAAATAGTTTAAATAGTTATAAAATATCATAAAATATTTTCAAATGCATAGATGAGCTATTAAGAAGTAAGGGACAGCACAGATGAACCTGGAGCACATTATGATAAGTGAAATAAGCCACACATGGAAGAACAAATATTACATGATGCCACTTATATGAGGAATCTAAAATAGTCAAACTCATAGAAGCAGAGAGTAGTATGGTGACTACCAGGAGCTGAAGAGAGAGAGAAAAAGGGGGAGGTGTTGGTCAAAGGGTAGAGTGTTTCAGTTATGCAAGATGACTTAGTTCTGGAGATCTACTATAGAATGTAGTGCCTATAGTTAACAATATTGTACTGCATACTTAAAAATTTGCTAAGAGGGTAGATCTTTTTTTTCCCCATTATGCTCTTGTAAGACACTAATGAATCAAAAGAGGGTAGCTCTTATATGTAGTGTTCTTATCACTAAATATGTAAATAAGTAAATAAATCAGGCAGGAGGAAACTTTGGGAGGTGATGGATATATTTCTGGCATTGATTGTAGTGATGGTTTCATGGTTGTATACTTACCTCCAAATTCATCAAATTGTATACACTGAATATGTACTGTAAGTCCTCAGCTAACATAATCAATAGGGTCTTGAAAACTGCAACTTTAAGCAAAACCACATATAACAAATCCATTTTACAATATGTGGGGAGAACATGCAAACTCCACATAGAGAGTAGCCCTGGCCAGATTTGACTTTTTTTTTTCTCATCAGTTTTATAATGAAACAATGTTGAATGAAAAAACGTTATTCAAGGCTCTGCTATATGGCTTTTTGTATGTCAACTATACCTCAATAAAGTGGTTTAAACAAAAAAAAGAAAGAAAATCATTAGAGGCCAAAACTAGGCAAAGAATAGAAGCCAGTTTTGCCTTAATGGTGTTTGCCAAGCCACGTGAACTTGAGGTTCATTTTGACAGGCTCATGAAGTACAGAGAAAAGGAGACAAAACTCAGTGACCACCCAACATGGACAGTCTAGTAGAAAACTTTTCCTGCATAAAACTGGCACACTTACAGATCTACCCCTTAGTCTTAAGGTGAACTAAACATTAACCTGCCCCCCATCCCCTTCCTCAGGAGACTAGAGGGAAAATTGCCTATCTCAAAATGTGGTACCAAATGGAGAAGAGAGGCATGTCTCCCCTGAAAATTCATAATTACAAGCTGACTCATACATGATTTTGCATATGGAATTCACTCTACCTGAATAGTCTGAAATACTATCAAGATAAAATTTCAGTTTAAAGTAATCCTAAACTTCACGTAGTCAGGGACCCTGGAAAAAAGTAAATGAAAACCTTCACTGGAGGAACCCAGCTTGAATGCAAGGCAAACAAATAAACAAAAAGAAAAATTGCACAGATAAATTTCCAAGAAATTTGAGCTCACAATTAAAAAAAAAATTACAAGGTTGGGCATGGTGGCTCATGCCTGAAATCCTAGAACTTTGGGAGGCTGAGGCAGGAGGATCACTTGAGCTCAGGAGTTGGAGACCAGCCTGAGCAAGAGCGAGACACCATCTCTACTAAAAATAGAAAAATTAGCTGGGCATGGTGACACGCGCCTGTCGTCTGAGCTACTCGGGAGGGCCATTCAAGCCCAGGGGTTTGAGGTTGCAGTGAGCTACAATGACGCCACTGCACTCTACCCCTGGGCGACAGAGTGAGACTCTGTCTCAAAAAAAATTTTTTTTTAAATTACAGAATATACAAAGAAACAAGTAGTCACCATGAGTGAAATCAAGCAGAAACAAACAAAAAACAAAAAATAAAATCAAACCCACAGAGACTTAAGATCATATTATCAGATATAGAATATAAAATAAAGATATTTTAAGAATATACTTATTTAAGAATAATAATATAAACATAAACCAAAAACATTTTAAGAAAAATATTTTTAAGAATTAAAGGGTTAAAAATATGATTACAGAGCAAGGGGCTCTAAAAAATGGCCATGCAAAAATTTAAAAGGAATAAATATAACTTCTAGAAATAAAAAATATAACAACAGAAATTAAAACTAAACGGATAGGAAAAAGAATTTGGTATTTTCTCAAAAAGTTAAACATACGTGCTTCTGGCCTGAGAAATCATATTAGTGTTCCCCTATACACAATAAATCATTATTCTTTTGCTGCTTTCGAGATTTAATCTTTGTCACTCAACAGTTTGACTATGATTGTAATCCCAATGGAAACCACTAAGAAAGTTACTAAATATATATAGTAACACATTTATCCTGCAAATGCAATGTTGGTTTAAAATCAGAAAATTAATTAATGTAGAAGAGTGATGTCACCAAAATGGGAGATTAGAAGCAATCTGGCTTCACTCTTCCCTACAGAAAACCAAAAACAAATATCCAGTGCCAAGATTATCACCAGCAATATCCCAGAACTCAAATTTGAGGCTGAGACAATCTCTAGGGACACAGAGAAGTGAAAAAACTCCAAGCAAGACAGTAAGAGAAACAGACTTCTCTATCCATGACACCCCTTCTCCAATCTGCCAGGCACCATGCATGGAAAATTCCTTCCAGGCTCACAGTTTTTACACTGAAAACAGTGAAGTTGACAGTCAGGTTCTCCATCATCTTGGGTTCCCTTGCAGGAAAACTATTTCTGCCTCAACCCACAGGAAACATTGCAAGTACCTGTAGGAAGAAAAACCCCTGCAAGCAGCTAGAGACAAACAGGGGAGGCAGGACTAGCAACCCCAGCCCACAAAGCTCTGCTCTTTATCTCAGCCAAAGTAGATGCCAAATCAGAGTGACTGTTCAGCAGCACCACACTGTAGAAGGTGTCTTCTGGGCATGAACACCTAATCAGCCTTCCCACACAACCAGGGTATCCTCTCTAGGACCCCCTTCCCATTTGGGATAGGCAGTGATCTGAACATTTGCAAGAGCTAATGTAGACTTGGTACCATCTAATGCCAAAAAGGAGGCAGCAATCTATGATTAAGAGGACTCAAAAGGCAGCTGCAAAGAACCTCTAAGCAAACATGCCCTAGAAAGACAAAAAAAAGCCAGCCAGCAAAGACTGGAATAAATAACTAATCCTTCAGTGTGAATCCATAGACATACATCTACAAGAAAAAATAGCAAACAGGGAACCATGACCTCCCCAAACTGACAAAACAAGGAGCCAATGACCAACCCTAAGGAGATGGCAATGTGTGAGCTCTCAGATGAAGAATTCAAAATAGCAGTTCTAAGAAAACTCAGCAAACTCCAAGATAACACAGAAAAATAATTCAGAAATTGATTACAGAAATTTAACAAAGAGATTGAAATAATTTTTTTTCAAATCAAACAGAAATCCTGGAACTGAGAATATATTTGCTGAACTGAAAGATGCATTAGAGGTTCTCAACAACATAATGGATCAAGCAGAAAAAAGAAATAGTGAGCTCAAAGACAGGCTATTTGAGAATACACAGTCAGAGTAGAAGAAAGAAAAAGGAATGGAAAGGAATGAAGAATGCCTACAGAATATAGGGAATAATCTCCAAAGAGCAAATCTAAGAGTCATTGGCATTTAAGAGGGAGTTGAGAAAGAACAAGAGGTAGAAAGCTTATTCACGAAATAATAACAGAAAACTTTCCAAATCTAGAGAAAGATATAAATATCCAGGTACAGGAAGGTCAGTGATCGCCAAACAGATTCAACCCAAATAAGACTACCCCAAGGCATATAATAATGAAACTCTCAAAGGTCAAAGATAAAAACAAAAAAGGATCCCAGAAACAGCAAGAGAAGCAAATAACGTATAAAGAAGCTCCAATTCATCTGGCAACAGACTTCTCAGAGGAAAACATACAGGCCAGGAAGGGCAACATATTCAGAGTGCTGAAGGGGGTGGGGGTGGGGGGGAACTGTCAACCAAGAATACTGTACCCAGCAAAACTTTCCTTCAAACATGAAAGAGGGATAAAGTCTTTCCCAGACAAACAAAAGCTGAGGGACTTCATCACCACTAGACCCATCCTATAAGAAATGCTAAAGAATTCTTCAATCTGAAATAAAAGTACACTAATATACGAAAAGAAAACATCTGAAGGTGTGAAACTCACTGGTAAAAGTAAGTACACAAATTCAGAATATTCTAATACTGTAATTGTGATGTGTAATTCACTCATATCTCTAGTATGAAGACTAAAAGACAAATGTATCAAAAATAATAACTATAGCAACCTGTGAAGAGATAGGCAATATAAAGATGTAAATTGAGAAAATTAATTAATGTACTGTATCATTGTTTAGAAATATTGTCTCCCTTCCTACCACCACCTCTATAAACAGAGTATACTTTGGGTTTGGCGACATGACTTGCTTTGATCATTGGAACACTGGGCAGGCATGATGTGAACAAAGACATGAAAAGCAGTTGCACAACTATGCTTCTCTTCTTGCCCTTCTTCTATCACCATGAGAAGATCATGCCCAGGCTGTCCTGCTGGTCCCAGGAGGAGGATGAGAGACAGATGGAGCAGAGCAAAAGCTCTGTAGCTAATCCTGGTGTAGAATGCTAACCCCAATCAATCCATAGATTTATGAGAATAAATAATTGTTGTTTTATGCCACTAGGTTTTGATGTGGTTAGTTATATGGCATTCTTGTAATAGTTGATTGATATAGGTAACTACCAAAAAAACCTACAGTAAACATCACACTTAATTGTAAACAGTTAAAAACATTCTTTTAAAGGTATGGAACGCGATGAGAGTATCTACTGCCACAACTCCACTCAACATAATATTGAAGGTCTTAGGCAAGGAAATAGAAATCAAAGGTATAAAAATTAGAAGGAAAGAAATAAAACTGTAGGAAAAATGTTGGATTTGATTTTGAGATGACAGAGGGTTTTAAGCAGACAGGTAAAATGATCTGACTTACATTTTTAAAAGAGTATTCTGGCTGCTGTGTAGAGAATAGGCTGTAGGGAGGGTAAAGGCATAAACACAAGAGACCAAAAAGGAAACTCTGGCAACAATACAGGTAAAAGACATGATGGCTTAGACTGGATTAGAGGGAGTGGTATGTCAGAAGTAGTCAGGTTGTGGATAGATTTCAGAGGTACAGCATACATGGTCTGCTGATGGGTTGGCTATGGGGTAGGGAGAAAGAGAGAAGTCTTTCTTTAAATTCATAATTATCCTTTTTGGAGGATCTTTTGATCCTCTGAAGGATCAAAAAGGATAATTCTGAATTTTCTTGCCTAAGCATCTAATGGATTGGATTTATTGAGATGGGGAATACTTAGAGAAAAGCTGGGAAAGAGGGTCAGGAATCATGAGTTCTGTTTTGTACCCATTGATTTTGAAAAGCCAATTAAATATGCAAGTAAAGACGATGAGTAAGAATTGAAGATAGGAGTCTAGAGTTCAGAGGAGAGGACAGGGCAAGAGAGAGAAAATAGGAGTAATCGGCATATTGATAACATTTAAAGCCTTGGAGTTAATGAAATAACCAACAGTGTGTGTGCAGAGAGAGAAGAGAAGAGGTCCAATGATGGAGCCCTGTGTACTCCACTGTTTAGAGGTCAGGAAGATGAAGAAGAATCAGCAAAGGAGACCTGGAAGAAGGAGCCAGTGAAATATAAGCAGAATCAAGAAACCAAATAAAGAAAGTGATTCAAGGTGTGACATGGTAGTATAGTTTCATAGAAAATGACCTTGGGAGATAATGCTAACAATTTTGGAATGAAGTGTCATGATGCCTGCAATTTATTTTAAAATGGTAAAATAAGATTATATTATATTGTATTATATTATATATCATACCTACCATATCATATTAGAGAGAGAGAGACAGAGACAGAGAAAACTAATATGACAAAAATGTTAACAATCATTGGATCTAGATGAAGGGCATACAGGTGTTCATTGTGCATTCCTTCAACTTTTCTGCATCTTTGAATTTTTTTATAACAAAGAGATTGGAAAGACTGTTTTGAGAAGAATTGGTAATCAACCACATTCATTTAACTGCTCTTCCTAAGGTCAAATAATCCTATATCCACAGTACCCAGATTGTGATATCTAAATACCATTTCCCACTAAAAAGGACCAAGAATCATTGGAAAAAATAGCTGATACCAGCTCTGGTCTAGATATGAACAAAATGAGCCTGGAATATTTTATTATATTAGATAGCAAGAAAGCTGAAGGGTGGTGTCAAAAGGACTCAGGAGCCAACCTAAGTAAGTACGCACTGGCCAAAATAGGACAATTTAAGCATCAAAAATGATAGCAACTGGCAATGATTGAGCATATCACATATGTGTTACATGAGTTCACAATGGCACTAAAAGAAAACCTCATTGGTCAACTTTCAAAGGTGCTAGGGAACCAACTTATTACTTTGAAAGCTAGTAAAATAAAAGGGAAACAGTCAAGCATTTATCCTGCCTTTCCTATGAAATATATCTCTGGGTAACAAAGCGTTAATGTGGAAAAGTTTCTCTTTATAGAAGTATTCTAGCTAATAAACAAAAAAGGAATGATAGAATGAAAATACTATTTTCTAACTCTTATATTTTATTTATTTTTTTTAAATTTTTTTGAGAGATGGGGTCCCACTATGTTGCCCAGGCTGAACTTGAACTCCTGGGCTCAAGTGATCGTCCCTTCTCAGCCTCCCAAGTAGCTAGGACTACAGGTCTGGCTTTAACTCCTATAGTAATGAACCTAGACCAGTGGTTCTCAATCAGGGACAATTTTGTGCCCCAGGGGACAACTGGCAAGGTCTAGAGACATTTTTGGTTGTCACAATGAGGGAGGTGTGCTACTGTCATCCATTGGGCAGAGGCCTGGGATGCTCCTAAACATCCTACAATGCACAGGACAGCTCCCTACAATGAAGAATTATCCGGCCCAAGATGTCAATAGTGCCCTGGCAATGATCATCGTCAGTTACTAACATCACAAAAAGACCACCATTGTATACCTTTTGCTAGAATTACTAAACCATCATTGTATACCTCCTGACAGAAGTACTAAAACCACCTATAAAGTAGTTTTTCCAAAATAATCAAACTAAATCAAACTAAATTGGTCTCTCACCACCAATTTACATGAAATACAGGGGACTGAGGAACATGCTAAATTACACCAGAAGAACCTCCACAAAATTCAGACTTTGAGAAACTACAGGAGAAATGACCTGGCTTTAAAATATATATATATATATATATATAAAATAAAAGACAAAGGTAGACTTAAGAGGTTTAAAAGGATGTCAAAGACATATGAACTGCAAAGTATGGACTTATTTAGATTTTGATTCAAATAAGCAATTTTAAAAAATCAAACAAGACAATGGGGGAAATGTGAACAACTGTATACTAGATAATATTAAGGAACTATTGTTTTTTTTAGGTGTGACAATAATACTGCAATTTTGCTTTAATGAAGAATCCTTATCATTTAGAGATAACATACCAAAATATTTACTGATGAAATGATACAATGTCAGATATATGCACCAAATAATTAGGCTGGAGGAAGAGGGCAGGGGTATAGAGGAAACAAGACTGGCCATGAACTGCTCATTGGAGAATCACTTGCATAGAAGGTACATGAAAGCAGGTACTTTCACCTAGGCCAGGTCACATATGGCAACAGTACAACTGAGGAAAGGGTAAGCAATTGGGCACTATGGGTATCCAACAAAATGGTCTTACTAGCCCAAGGTAAGTAAGGGTTCATTATTCTATTCTGTGTGTGTGTGTGTGTGTGTGTGTGTGTGTGTGTGTATGGCATTTGTCATCATAAAAAGTTTGAAAAACAACAACAAAACGATCTTCAAACAGCCTCCTTAGCAGACCCCTCTACACTATTTGATGCAGTTCATTATTTCACTTTTCCTAAACCCTCCATTCCTCGGATTCCATGGCACTGCCCTCTCTAGATTCTCTTCCTTCCTTTCAGCTCGTTTCTTCCATCTCTTTCATGACTTCTCTTCTTCCACCCACCATTTAATGTTGGAGTTCCTCAGGACTCCACTGTGGGCCTATTTCTCCCCTCAGTACACCTGCTCTGGATGATGGCAGCTTCCCTTATGGTTTCCTTTACAATCACCCCTTTGCTTATCATAATCATCTACCTTCCACCCACCCCAACCTTTCCTCCTCCTGGATTTTTTTAAATCTCGGTTGACGTCACTCAGTCATCTAAGCCAGAAACTTATTATCCTGGCTGACATGCTTTCTCTCCACAGAGCTGACTTTGGATACTGTCGATCAGCAAGATTTCCCATTTTACCTCTCATGCTAGTTGAACGTTTCCTCCTCTCCCTCTGTATTATTCCCATTCTAGTTCAGTCCCTCATCGTCTCCTGACTGAACCACTGTCACAGACTCCTTCCTAATCAGTCTCCCTGCCTCCACACGCCACCACAATGATCTTTCTGAAACAGGTACCTGGCTCTTTGGCTTGGAATTACCGTCACCAACTACTACTGTAATTCGCAAACTCGTGTAAAGGGTCAGAACCCAGTGTCGATTAAATTATCTGATATTATTAATATTTAAATAAAATGAGGCATAAATTCCTAGGGTTTATAGATCTTCTACAACTACAGAAAGCAAATTCACAAATTAAATCGTTGTGATGTTAACATTAATTTGTGATGAATGAGGGTGTTTCGCTGAGACCAAATGCCTCCGGAAAAATGAACATGACGCACGTGCCCGACGGAGGCTGTTCTGAAATTGACCTTAAAAGATTGCGAGTGTCTCCCGTTCTTCCCTCTCCAAACTTGTGCGGTGCACCACGACAGCATCCGCCTCCTCTTGACCCTAACGGATCATGTATCATTTAAGACAGTCTTTCCTCTTCTATTAGCCCCTGGCAAGTTAAATCGTACTTCTTGGCTACAACTCTCAAAAACGTGTGGCAGGACTCCGTTTGAAGGCGGTCACCCACGCGATGCGCACTCTGCTTATATTAATTTTCTTCTTCGCTTACCACAGAGATGGAAATTCAGAACTTTAAAAATCTGAAAGAGAACTCAGCCTTGCTCCCTCCAGCTCTCTCAGCCTGTCTCTGCATGCGAGACCCACAGCTTTTACTCCTGGCGCCCTCCATGCCGCCGCTAGGTGGAAGGCGGCTCGCGGACGCCCGAAACCGCTCCCTGGGGAGTCGACCGCCGGGATCCAGTGTCGTCACCCAACTCTAGCGATGATTGGCTACTTCGCCGACGACCCGGAGGGAGGAGCCACTGGTAGAACCGGAAGCATCGGGTACGGCGAGCGCACAGAGTCCTAAACACTGTGCGTGCGCACCCAGGACCCCGCGCCAACTTAAAGGGGCCAGCTGCAGCCCCTCCTCCGGCCTGAGGGGGCAGACCCGGTTCCTGCGAGATGGAGGGCGTGAACCTGCGAGAAGGGTCACACTGATAAAGGCTGGGCTGCACTGAGGGAGGAGTCACCTTGAGAGGAGGGGTCACAATGACTGGTGGAGTCACTCTGACAGGTGGGGTCTCATTGCGTGGGAGGAACACACAGAGGAGGGGGTGCAGCACTGAGGGGTTCTGGTACACACTGAGGGTGCCAGTATCATACTGAGAAAATGTCCCCCTGAAGGGGAGGAGTCTCGCTGAGGCAGAGTGGGGACTCGGGGTGAAAGCGTTCTTTGAGGGGGCCGGATCTTACTAGGGGTGGGGTCTTGCGGAAGGAGGGGCTTCCCTGCAGGTGGCGGCTTCTCTTAAGAGAGAGGGTCATCTGGACAAAGTGGTCAGAGGGGGGTCCGGGCTGGGGGCCACTGGTTGGAGGCACTGGAATCTGAACTTTACTCGGCGGAGGCGGGATGGAGTGAGGAGGAGACGGGACCAAGCCAGGGATGGGCCGGCCACGGGCTCCCTACAGCTCCGCGGTTTCATAACCGCCCGTGAAGGTAGAAGGAGTTAGGGAGCCCAGAGGTTTACGGTGTAGGGGTCGAAGAAACCTGGGAAATGGGCAGTCTGGGCCGGGGCGCAGGCCGGGAAGGTGGACAGGTTGCTGGGCTGCCTCTGATGGTGCCTGGGCCTGAGGGGTCTACTTTTCTACCCTGCTGTTCCACGGAGCCCAAGAATTGGGCGGGTTCCTGAGCCCGGCCCTCTACGGACAGTGACCCGAAGGAGGGGAGAAAGGACTCCCAGGGCAGCTAAAAGACGTTTGAGCTTCGCGTACGCACAATCAACCCTTAATTCCCTTCCGTTATTCAAGCCCAGGCCCGAACTTATTTGACCCCGGCCCCGCAGACCTGCTCGCCTAGTCGTCGCGGCCACGGGGTGGGGGCGGGGTGCGTACCTGAGGGGGCGTGGCCGCTGCCCGAGGCCGGGCTAGAAGGGGTTAAGCTGAGGCCCGGCCCAGCCCCGCCCCCGGCAGGCCGCGGAGCCTGAGCCCCAGCGGCTAAGCCGAGCAGCCGCCGCCCGCCCGCCCGCCTCCGCCTGCGGGGAGCCAGCCCGCCCGCGCCCGGGTGCGCCGCCGCCACCGTCGCTGCTGCCACCGCCGCCGCCCTCCGGCCCAGGCCCTGCGCGGAGCGGAGCGGCGTCCACCCCGGCCCAGCAAGCCGGCGCGGCGGGGGCGGGCCCAGGATCTTCGGCAGATCTTCCATTCTCCGGGCGGGAGAGGGAGTCCCGGCGCCCGGGATCGGGCTGGGCCCGCGCCGATGGCGAGCGCGGCCTGCCCGGGCCCCGGGGACCCTGCCATGTGAGGCAGGACCGGGCTGGGGGCCCGGCCATGGCCGGGGAACGGCCCCCACTGCGGGGCCCTGGGCCCGGGCCCGGAGAGGCGCCGGGGGAGGGGCCCCCGGGGCCGGGGGGCGCGGGAGGAGGCCCGGGCCGGGGCCGCCCCTCCTCCTACCGGGCTCTCCGCAGCGCGGTATCCAGCCTGGCGCGTGTGGACGATTTCCACTGCGCGGAGAAGATCGGGGCCGGCTTCTTCTCCGAGGTCTACAAGGTAGGACCGGTCGAGAGGGCAGAGGGGCGGGACCGAGCCTTCAACGGCAGGCTGTAACTAGGGGGCCTGGAGTAAAGGGAAGAGGGCCCGGGCTCAGGCGACCTGCCCAGCTCTCGCCGGCCCGTGCCACCCCCAGGTTCGGCACCGACAGTCAGGGCAAGTCATGGTGCTGAAAATGAACAAGCTCCCCAGTAACCGGGGCAACACGCTCCGGGAGGTGCAGCTGATGAACCGGCTCCGGCACCCTAACATCCTAAGGTGAGCGCCCCGGCCTCTTGCTGGGCAGCTTGCTGGGCAGGATGGAAACGGCAAAATCCCGCGGGAAAAGTGGGAACTGAGGAGGAGCCAGGGCTTTTACAGCCTACCCTCCTATTTTCTCCCTCCTCTTCCAGGTTCATGGGGGTCTGTGTGCACCAGGGACAGCTGCATGCTCTTACAGAGGTGAGGATAGGCCAGGGAGGGGGGAACCGCCACACCACCTAGGAGAAAGGGAGTCAGCGGCCTGATGATCTGCAGAGGAATAATGAGAGGCAGCAGGACCTCCTCCCTGGGGTCCCTGAACTTCCCTTTGGACAAACCATATAAAAAAGGCGTCAGCTGGTCTCATTCCCTGTATCCCCTAGAACAGTGCTGTCCAATAGAACTTTCTGCAGGGATGAAAATGTTCTCTAGCTATGCTGTCCAATGGTGTAGCCACTAGCCACTAGGCTAGAGCACTGGAAATGTAGGCTGGTGTGACTGAGGAACTAAATGTTTAATTATATTTAAATTTAAATAATTTTAATTTGATTATTTAAATTTAAATTGTTGCACATGGCTAGTGGCTACTTAATCAGATAGGGCAGCCCTAGAACATGAATGGGGGATCCTAGAGCACAGACTCACCCTCCTTTGTGATCCCCCTGAGTGTCCCTGGCTTATAAGTGGGAGACGTAGAAAACACATTGAAGCCTGACATTCATTCTCCTCTCCTTCGCCCCAGTATATGAATGGGGGGACCCTGGAACAGCTGCTCAGCTCTCCCGAACCCCTGTCCTGGCCAATCAGGCTCCGCCTGGCTCTGGACATTGCCCGAGGCCTGAGGTACCTGCATGCCAAAGGTGTATTCCACCGAGACCTCACGTCCAAGGTAGGCTAGCCAGGTGGGGGGAAGCATAAAAGGGGGGTTGAGACTATTAGGTTGTAACTGGCCCGTGGATGTTGGAATGTGGATACGAGATTAGGATGTTGGAGTGGGAAGGCATTGGGGAATGTTGGGGGACTGAGTATCACCCTGTGTTTGGAGTGTTGGGTGATGTTGCAATATTGGGGTGCATTGGAGAACTAGGAGATTAGAGAAGGTTGGGGGCATGCTGGAGCAAGTGGGCTTTGGGTTGTATATTGGGAGACCAGAGAGCGGAAAGTAATGAGCATGTGGGGATGCTATATGTGTTGCGTCAGAACTGTCTGGTCCGACGGGAAGACGGAGGCTTCACAGCTGTCGTGGGTGACTTCGGGCTGGCTGAAAAGATTCCTGTGTATAGGTGAGGTGAATGCCCCTGTTCCCCTCAAACCTCCCAGAGGGCCCCTATCTGAGTGAAGCCCTCAGGGGCATTTCCCTTGGGGTGGAGAGGGGGCTCACTTCATCCTGGGGAGGATGCATGAGTGGGATGTTTCTGACCACCCTGCCCCTGCAGGGAAGGGGCAAGGAAGGAGCCGTTGGCTGTGGTGGGTTCCCCATACTGGATGGCTCCAGAGGTGTTACGGGGCGAGCTGTATGATGAGAAGGTAAGACATTAACCCTTCAGATCCCCAAGGCCTTCCAGAGACCCTTGAGGTACTCTCATAAGGCCCCATCCATCCCAACAAGAACCTGACTAGACATTCAGGAGCCCTCACGATTCCCCCTGCCCCTCACAGGCACCAACACATGAAAACTGTCGAGATCCCCCCAGCCCCCCAAATTCTGCTATCTTATGACGGAATTCTGAAATGAAACTGTCAGTTCCTCCCCCTGACATTATTATCTCCTACTCCCAGGCTGATGTCTTTGCCTTTGGGATTGTCCTCTGTGAGCTCATCGCCCGAGTACCTGCGGACCCTGACTACCTACCCCGTACCGAGGTGAATGTCTTTAGGTTTGAAAAGAAAGGAAAACTCCTGACTAGGCAGCTCACAACCAAGGAGAGTTCCCTGGATGTTGAGGTCCTGACTGGGGGCCAGAAGGACAACCCAAGGCTGACTGGGAGGCCTCTCCTCTCTGTCCCCGTAGGACTTCGGCCTGGATGTGCCTGCTTTCCGAAGTCTAGTGGGGGATGACTGCCCGCTGCCTTTCCTGCTCCTGGCCATCCACTGCTGCAGCGTAAGCGCCTCACTCTCCCTCCTGCCCCCTCTCTCACCCCCATCATGAGCTGACATGGCTGCCCTGTGGGTCCCAGCTGATGGGAGGAAAACTCAGGGACCCTCTTTTGGAGCACTGAGTGAAGCTTCCCGTCTCTACCCATCAGATGGAACCCAGCACCCGTGCCCCCTTCACCGAAATCACCCAGCACCTCGAATGGATCCTGGAGCAGCTGCCTGAGCCAGCCCCCCTCACCAGGACTCCCCTGATGCACAATCAGGGTAAGTGAGCATGACCTTGACCCAGCTAAGTCCCTTTGTTGCCTCTCTCCTCCTTAGAACTCAGAGAATTATCTGGGGGAGGCTAAGTGTGTTTGTTAGTTGAGAAGGCTGGGAGTTGGGGTGGGGTGGGGTGGGAGGACATCTAGAAGAAGACAGTTTTCTAATGCTAGAGGCTGAGGGAGAGGAAGGAAAGAAGAGGTAAAAGGGGGCTGGAGGTGACATCCATCCCTTACAGAGCACACTGTGGGACTCCCTTTTGTAAGCTCTAGTCCTACCGGCCTCTTGGAGAATAAGGAAACCCTCAGGGAGCTGTGATCACCTGCAGTGAACAGTGATCCCAGACTTCTCTGTCTACAGGGTCTGTTCCAAGAGGGGGTCCTTCGGCCACACTTCCCAGGCCAGACCCTCGGCTCTCCAGAAGCCGGTCAGACCTCTTCCTGCCCCCATCACCAGAATCACTCCCCACCTGGGGGGACAATCTGACTCGAGTCAACCCCTTCTCACTACGGGAAGACCTCAGGGGTGGCAAGATCAAGCTCCTGGACACACCCAGCAAGCCTGTCGCTCCCCTGTCCCTGGTACCACCGTCACCACTGCCCTCCACCCAGCTGCCCTTGGTGACCGCTCCAGAGACCCTGGTCCAGCCCGGGACGCCTGCCCGCCGCTGCCACTCACTACCCTCCTCGCCTGAGCTCCCGCGACGTATGGAGACAGCACTGCCAGGTCCTGGCCCTCCGCCTGTGGGCCCCTCAGCTGAAGAGATGATGGAGTGTGAGGGCAGCAGCCCCGAGCCAGCAGCCCCGGGACCGGCTCCCCCGCCGCCCCTGGCCGTGGCCACGGACAACTTCATCAGCACTTGTTCCTCGGCCTCCCAACCCTGGTCCCCTAGATCAGGACCTCCCCTCAACAACAACCCCCCAGCTGTGGTAGTAAACTCCCCACAAAGCTGGGCCGGGGAGCCCTGGAACCGGGCCCAGCACAGCCTGCCCCGGGCGGCGGCCCTGGAGCGGACAGAACCCTCGCCACCCCCTTCAGCTCCCCGGGAGCCTGATGAGGGGCTGCCCTGTCCTGGCTGCTGTCTCGGCCCTTTCAGCTTTGGCTTCCTGTCCATGTGCCCCCGCCCCACACCCGCTGTTGCCCGTTACCGCAACCTGAACTGTGAGGCGGGCAGTCTCCTCTGCCACCGAGGGCACCACGCCAAGCCACCCACGCCCAGCCTGCAGCTGCCTGGGGCACGCTCTTAGCAGTGGGGCCTGTGGTCTCAGGCCTCCGCCTTCGGCCTTCAGGACACCCTGTGAGGACAGAGCGCACTTGCTGGACAGTGCCAGCCCCAGATGGGCTGACTGGCTCTTCTCCCCGTATAGGGGAGCCTCAGCATGGACTCGAGGGACAGAGCACTTCTAGTCCAACCCCTGGGCTTGCTGTCCCTTGGGGATCACTGAACCAGACACGGCATTGCTGACACACAAGACTAACACGTGCAATTATTTAAAAATATTTCAATAAAACTGCCTGGCTGGCTCCGGGCCGCCCCTATCCACTCAGCCCATGCGCCCTCCTCCCACCCCCCCATTCCACTACGGGAGGTTCTTGGGGGAGGCCCAAGTCCCTTCCAGAGGCTTCTTCCCCCTTTTCCCAGGAATGGTCCAGTTTCCGGAACAGGGTTTCAAGCAGGCAGCAGGCTGGCTAGACTTGTCGGGCATGGATCAGCCCTTGGCTGGACACTGCCCAGAGGGAGGGAGGGAGAGAATGATCTTAGGACCTGCAGGCCACCAGTTAGGGGTGAGGGGCGTAGGCTGTTGCTGGCATGAGTATCTGGAAGAGTAAAGCATCAGTGAGCTCTACAGTTGACTGTCCCTAAACCCGCATCCAGCTCACCCTGTCTCCTCCCCAGCTCCTGACAGCCACGTCACCAGCCTCCCTTCAGTTCTAGGCCTTACCTGCCCCTCTCCCTGCCCAGCCCACCCTTACATAAGCAGAACAAGCCACTGGAGGCTATGGACACATGTGACTGTCATCCCCAGGTACAAGTTTTCCCTCGGACCTCAGGGCCCCTGCACTCCCCGTGCCTCATGCTTACCTAGCTCAGTGCCCATCTGGAAACCTGAAAGCTGCCATCTCACAGATGCATGGAAGAGAAGCTTCACATTCCTCTTGCTGCACTTTTGGCCACGTATTGGACCATAGCCAATTTTTTCGTACCTTGGCACATTTTTGGCCTCGAACACGGACCCTAGAGAGTAGTGAAGTAGAAATGGGATATGCTCTGGGCCCTTCCTAGCCCATCCTCCTTTCTCTCTCCTTGCTCTGCATAAAACCTGACCCAAGTGCTAACTCCCCCTGCCTGCCTGAGGCCACATCTGGGCATGGTTCAAGGACAGATGTCTGGACTCCAACTAGAAGAGGCTTTAGGACCAGGGGAGGGAAAGATCACCCGAGGTCTTAAAGATGAAAACTCCAGTTAGGGAACAGAAGGAGGTGGCCACCCTGTTTCAGGGTCCCTGGGGTTGATCCTCAAAGTTACCCCACTGCTCCCTTGCTCACTTCCTTGGGGCAGCCCTAGTGACCCAAGTGGTCCCTACCGAGAAAGTACAACCTCAGTTTGGGTAGCCTTGTGAAGGGATGGGAAGTTAGAATGCCAGTGTTCATCAGCTGGGAAGCCCTAGCTATACGCTCAGCTTCTCACTCTGCTAGATAGCATAGGTCCCAACCTAGTAATTATTAAACAAAAAAGTATGTGCCAGGGACTTCTAGGTACTGAGGATAGAATAGAAAATAAGCTTGCCCTAAGGAGTTATTAATCAAATAGAGGAAACAGACAAATAAGCAATTACAATATTGATTTATGGAAGAGTTTTGAGAGCAGCACCTGGGGAGGAAGTCTCATTACTGTGTCTTTATGAGGGGATCCTAGAGTTGAAAATACCCAAAAGTCCTAGCAAACTTACTCAGCGTATCGTATCCCCTGCAAGTCCTTATTAGCGCTGGAGCCAATCCAATATGAATCCTCTGAACTAAGTGACGAAGACAAACTTGAGCTGATGTGTTGAAAAAGCTGGGGAGATTCAGAAAGACCAGAGTTGGGTGGAGAGTTGTGAGAAACATGGAAGAAAATGAACATCCTAGGGAGGGCTCTGAGCTTTAGAAAGAGGCTGTGCCCTTCTTTGGTACACGACAGCTCGTTCGTGACTTATCCCTGCATCCTTCAAGTGCCACCCTGAAGCTGCAGGCTCACTGTTCAGTTTGCCTCCCAGCCGGGTAAGAATTTCCACCAGCCTTTGGAGGGGAGTCATTCTGTGGTCTGTTCTGGTCCCTACAATGCAGCCCACTAGGTATGGGAATTCTCTGCCTGAGAGACCATAGGCCACGAGAGTCAAAGAACCTGTTAAGCCGCTCAGGGAGCTCACCAGCGAGCTGAGACACAGCTTAAAGTAGAGATGGTTCATAAGCTTCCTCATGCCGGCTGTGATCAGTTAGTAGGGGCTGCTCGGAGCACTGTGCCGAGAAGATGCAGAGGCTGTTTCCAAGCTCAGTGGTAAAGAGTATTGTGACCGATTATCAGTGTCTGCCATGGAAAAGGAATGCATGCCCGGCCATGTGTGCACTGCCATTCCTGACTTGATGACGTATGTCCCCTTACCTAACAGTACCCACTACAGTTATGCTTGTCTGTGGATAAGGCTATGCTTACTGAATAATAATGAGTTTCACCGAAGGTGGCCAGCTTGGAGGACAGAGATTCACAATGGTTTTTGCTGTCCTGCCAACTTTTCCGAGTAAGTGAGAAGTAAAAGCAGCTGTTCAAGTACTGTATCCATCCCACTGGACAGCAGGCGTCTAAAAAGCAGAAAGAGTGTGACAGCAGCAACACTTGGGCTGAAAGTGGCTACTCAGCAATCTGGTTTCTGACAGTATCCCCCTAGGTCTAATCTCAGCACCTTCATGGACTTCTAGTCCTTGATCTTTGCAATCTTTCTTCCTTTCGCCTCCGCTGGAAATACCATACCTGTGTATACTTAGTAAATGCTTTCACATTCAACAACATTACTTCTTCACAATCTGGGGGGTTTCTTTTAATAGAGCTGGTGTTACTACCCCAACTTCTGAACAATTGTAGTCCACGCCGACGTCTTGGCTGACATCACCTGGGCCCCCGTACCTGTTCCCTGGGCCTCTCATTCAGCTCCTCCGCTCCCTAAGCATCCCCGCTGCACATCCCAGAGCCTCCCGCTCCCTGGGCGCTGGGCACCTGCTTCCCACACCGCTCTTCCACAAGCAGACAGCCCTGGGTCCTGTTTTGCGGAAACTGTGAACTCTCCATTTCCTTCTCCACCTCAAAATTTCTCCCTTCTCTGTTTTTCTTTTCCTGACTATCCATATGAAATAAACATCCCTCTTTCTTTAACATCCACACCCCATCTGTGCTCCTGATCCCAGCCCACCTCTCTCCACTGCTTTGTTCCATCAGAGCTCCCTCCGTCACTCAAAAATCCTTCCCTCTCCACTAGGTGCCTCTCTCCTCTCCACTACCCCCTTGAGCTACTGTTCTGTAGCAACTTAAAGGAATAAAAAGAAGGCAGGTGCTGAAAGGTAGGCAGGGGCCTTGGAAATTATATTAAGGATTTTTTACTTTTATATTATGAGGAAGAGAAAATCAATGTAGGGTTTTACATTGGGGAATTTTGTTCACTAGCTTTACTTTATCCCAAGTGCCTGGGCACAGTGCTGGAACATATAATATATATTCTGTAATCATTTATGTAATTAATTAACTGGAATGATCTAGTCTGGGATGACATGATCAGATTTTTCTTTTTAAAGGATTACCCTGGCTCCAATATGAAGAATGGACTCAGGTTTGGGGGTGGTAGGAAAAACATTCAGAAAGCTGTTGCAGTTACCCTTGCAAAAGATGGGGATGGGCAAAAATGCAAACGGATATATAGACTTGGGATGGGTAGTCGACCGAGTGGGAGACGAAAGTGAGGGGGAAGGGAGTGGGGGGAGGAGTTATTGTGGAGAGCAAGCTGACCACTGCAGAGGTTGCCAGGCAGTGCTGGGAGACTAGAGTGTCAGTGGCACTGAGCAGAATGATTGCACAACTTTTCACATCTTGGTGCAGGCCTGAGCAAAGTGGGCAGTTGGGTTCATCCAGAGTTGAGATTTTGCCTGTCAGGTGCACCAGAAAGACAATGGAACAAAGAAGCAAGTGGTCTAAGTGATGGACCCCAAACCCAAGATGAGCAGGGAGGGAATCGAGGACAGGAGACAGCCGATGGGAAGGGAGGAAACGGGGGAGTCAGCATGTTGGAGGCCTCGATGAGGTCAGAGAAGAAGTGTGGGGAAGTGTGGACAGGTGGTGGGCAGCTGTGATCAGAGGGGAAGTCTGAAACGTCCTTTCAGCAAAGGAGCAGTTTGGGATGCCGAGGTCGAGGTTTCAGGTATGGAACTGGGTGGCAGCCCTGGCATGAAACTGAGGGTCACAGAGGGTAAGAAGGTAAGAAGGGCACGATGGGGGGTGTCTGCACATAATCTTGCTGTCTTAAGCCTGGGGGAGCGTCCAGATGCTCCCTGAGCTATACAGAGCCTAACCCCAATAGTAGTCCATAAACACTTCAGTACCCTGGGCCTGGTGTCGTGCCCAGACCCTCAGCCAACTTTGGCACAGCCTTTCCCATTTTATGCATCCCTTCCCCCATCTCCACCTACTGGCTGGGCTCCTGCTTGCAAAATGGATGGACACCGCATCATAGTTCCCTAACCACAACCTGCCACCCACTTCATTGTGAGCGCTGAGAACTTCAGCTGCCTTGCCCCACCACCAGACTGCACCTGTGCCAGTCAGTAATTCTTAACTTTTGGGGGGAATCTCAGTTGTAGTGAGAATTAATTAAATCTGGGGATCCTGTCTTTAGAAAAGTGTGCAAACAACCAACTTCACATCCAAATTCAGGGGGTTCCCAGATCCTTGCCACTGATGTCAACCGGATGAAACCTGAGTTTGCGATGCTGCTTTGGACAGCGTGATTTTGGACTGCTGGCTGCCACCCTTTCTTCCCCCACAGGATCAGCCTTGGAGCTGGGTGATCCCCTCAATCCAGTATCCAGCTTGGTCCTCCTCCCTGTTGCTGAGGCTGCACAGCTCATGTCAGCTACCACTCTGGTTCACTGCTCCTTTCCTGAACAACTCGCTGGGCCCTGGGAAATAGGCCCCTGCCACTAGTGTCTCCTTGTTTCAGTCCATCCCTCACAGCTGCCCGCTCCCCTCCCTTCTCTCTCCTGAGCAGATACCTTGTGGTTGGCATGGAAGTAAGGGCCTCAGTGTGTCCTGCATGCTCCTCAGCTTCTGCTCCAAGATGCTCCTGTGCTCCTTCTCACTTTGCAAGATCTCATTTGTCTTCTCCTTGTCTGACTGACAGGCCTGCAACCGCCCTTCGGCAGCCTGGTGAACCCTCTGTTCCTCCTGTAGTGCTTCCTGACTCTGTGCCAGTTCTCTCCTGGACCCCTGCAGGTCCTCTTCCCTCTCCCCCAGCTGAGTTATCTTTAGGCGGAGCTGCTGCCTCAGGCTGCTGTTAGTGGCTTCCAGAACCCTGTTCATCTGCTGGAGCTGCTGAGATGCCTGCAGATCTGTTTGGCCATAAAGAGAGATTTGGGGGGCACCTTCTCCAGCTATGCCCTGTTGTCCTGAGACTGCAGCATCAACTCTTTTTCTGCTTCTTTTGACCTTTTGCATAACAGCCCGAAATATAAGCTCCGACTGTCTGAAGCTTAAGGAGGTACTGGATTAGGTAAGGACAATTTAGGAAGACGGGGCACACTACAACAGACCTGGCTGGAAACCAGATCAAAAGCTAAGGTTGTGGTGGAAGTGACTGTGGGCCTTGCTGAGGAAGGGTAGCTTTGGGGGAGAGTAGGGAAGAAAGTTGTTTGGTGTAAGTGGGAAGTGGGGGCAGGTGTACTCACAGCGCACTCCCAGGCAGGTGGCCGCCACTCCTAACAGCAGGCAGGTGAGGAGCAGGCCAAGCAGGAGGTACTGCCAGCAGGCTGCGCCGCCTTGGGGGACAGTGGGATGGATGGGGGGCAGTCAGCCCCAGGAAAGAATGTATAGACCAGGGGATGGGTGGGTGGGGGAGATTCCTGGGGAAAGCATCCCGAGAGGACAGCGGTGCAGAGCTGGGGGGGGGGGCAATCATGGTGGCTTTTGTGGGGTAGTGGAGTGTCTTGCAGGTAGGGGAGGGAGGGAGTTCCAGAGTAAGAGCTGGGGATTGTTGTGGGTAAGGAGGATTGAAGGGCATTACCTGGGAGCAGGGAGAACTAAATCCCAGAAGGGGAGAGGGGAAGGGTGGAGAGGTGTATGACTCGGGACATCCGAAGCAGGGAAGTGATCTGGGTGGACAACATCTGCGCGGGGATGGGGGAAGGGGCAGGACAGCTGGGGCGCGGGCCCACCCCCGGCGAGAGCGCACCCCGCGGGGCCCGACGCCCCCAGCCCGCCCGGAGAGCCACCGCGGTGGCGGGGACCAGACGCTACTCACAGGGCAGGGCCAGCCCCGCAGCCGGTGACGTCACCGAGCGCCAGGCCGCGGCCGGCTGCTTCGCCTTGACCCCTGCGAAGGGAGCGGCCAGTTCCGCGACGGGAAGCCCCGGCCCGCAGCGCCCAGACTCGCCTGCCCCACGCTGCCTTCCGGAGTGCCCGGGACACCCGCCACTCTCCACAGCCCTCCTCTGCCCCGGCCCCCTCATCTCCCTCCTGGGTCTCACCTTGTCTTCCCCCCCCCCCGCCCCTCCGCTCTCCCGGTTCTCCCTTCGTCGGGTCCTCAGAGCTCATGTTCCCACAGGGCCGCCCCATCCCTCCCGCCCTCATCCCCCCCTGGGGTCTCCACCTGGCCCCAGGGAACTTTCTTCTCCCCACCCCCATTTATCCAGTTTTCCCTCTTCTCTTCCCTGAGAACCGCAGACACACAGTCCCCCCCCCCCCCCCCCCCCCCCCCCCCCGCAAACACACAGCCCCAGGCTCTCCAGACCTGCTTTGTCCCCTAGTCCAGAGGAGACCAAGCTCGAGGGCCCCCCTGGGACTGGGGCCACTTGCACGTTCTCATAGGTGAGTTCCCCGTCCTCCTCAGCCTCTGGGTCTGGAGAGGAAAGAAGAAAAGAGAGACCAAGGTGGGAGTCGGGATGGGGCCAGGGTTGCGGGTAGGGCCATGAGGAGGATCTGGGAAGATGCCTGGTCCCCCCTTACCCTGTCCCTGTCCCATCCGGCTGGAGACGCTCTTCTTCAGGGGAGCCTTCACAAAGCGCAGGTCTGCGTAGGTGATGGTCTCAGCCATGGTCCTGAGCCCCTCTGCCCCACCTGCCTCCCTGTCACCCACCGCCCCAAGCCTCCCTTGTGCTCTCCTCTCTGTCCCTTCACACTCTTAGGTGCCAGGCGCCGTGTTCCCTCAGTGACTGCACAGCTTAGCACTTAGCCCTCTGACTTCCTGTCACAAAAGAGGAAGGTGTGAGCAAGCCTCAGACAGATGGGCTCAGTGATGCCGAAGGCATCCCTGGGGCCCTGGCCAGAGGGGCAGGGGAGGGGACACTAAGGTCCAGAGCACAGAAGTAGGGACTGGGCCTGCCCCTGTGTCCTGCCTGTGCCCCAATTCATGCACCCTAGACCCACGCTGGCAATGCTGGGCTCCCAGCCCTGGCCTCCTGGTTATCTGCGCTGATGTGCCTGTCCTCCGTCCTCACTGCCCTGTCTGCTGGGCCTTATCCATGTGTAGCTAGAGCTCTTTTGTGCCCAAGTGACTGCAGACGATCTCCCCTGCTCAAGGGTGAGGCTCCATGCTCCCCATCAGATTGGGGCTCCTCATGGTCCTAGGGTTTCCAGGAGGTGTGGATCCCCAGAAAAGGGTCCCATTTGGTGGTTCCTCAAATGGGGATCATGTCCCCCATCAACTTAGAGTCTTTCTGAGAAGACCTAGCTTCCCTCCTGTTTAGTCCCCAAGACTGCTGAGTGAGGATCCCACACCCAAGGAGGTTCTCTCTCAAAAGCCCTGCTTGGAAATGTGGCAGCCCTTTGGAGGGTGCAAGTGACCTGGGACCAAACTGTTTCTGTTCCATAAATACCCCCAGATCTCCTCTTCACAGCCTTTCCCTGGCCCCCTGCACACTTCTTGTCCTACTGACCACACCTGTGGCCAGTCAGCCCCTTGCTATTTCCATCCTGCCCCTGCCAGCCTTGTGGCTTCCCTCGTGTCCCTACTGAGCAGAATCCAGTGAGCAGAGCTGGGAGGCAGAGGCTCTGGAACAGGCCTGGACGGGGGTGTGGGTAAGGAACACCGTGCCACAGGCCACTGCCCCCCGACACCGTGGACCCCCGTAGGGTACCATGGAGCCCACGAGCAAGGGAGTTGCACAGGGATTAAGAAGGACTGCAGCATCCTAGACAGAGGTGAGGCAGAGACAAAGCATAGCCCGATGGTGAACTACAGACTCCAGGCCATCCAAGGTTTTGATATTTTCTTGGTTTGGTTTTGGTTTTCCTCTTACTTTCCTAGTAAAGTTCTTCCTTTAAAAATCCCCATGGCCCCTTTACATCCAGCCACAAGGAAGAACCGGCCTTTGTTGGGGAGGACCCAGGGGCCAGAGGTAGTGGGGCCTGGCCGATGGACAAGAGCGGGACCAGAACTGGGGCAGGGGAAGGGGGCCGCTGAGTAGCAGTGCCCAGAGGTGCTCCCGAATATTCTTTCTTAGGACGTGACCCCTAATAGGAACCCCAAAAGGGCCTACATCCAGGGATGGGGAGGAGCTGCAACAAGACAAGGTATGGAGGCGGGGAAAACCCACCCCCAGCAGGGTGACATCTGCCTCTTCAGAACCCCCTCCTGCAGCTGTGGGGAGGAAAAAGGAAGAGGGAGAGGTCCTTACCGCACACTAACAGATTGTGTGACTGGTGGTGTGTGGCGGGGCGCTGCAGTGGGCCCTGGGGCTCTGCCCCACAGCACGGCCCAGCGTGCCCCAGAGGAAGTGGCCACTGAGGCAGGGCAGCACCTTTGTCACCTGAGGAAGATGTCTGCGGGGAAGCAGGTGTATGCGTGTGCGTGCGTGGGCAGCTTATCCGGGGACTTTGCAGTCTGTGAGGTGTCTGTGAGGTAAGCAGCTATGTCAAGGTCTGCCTGGAGGAGGAAGCCTTCTGTGGCTGAAGGGCACCTGTGGTCACTGTTATCTTTTTCCACAGCAGGGAATGGCGGGTCATTTTCAGAAAAGTCTTCAAAGGTCATGGCAAGAGATTCTACAAGTATTTCCTTTTTAAGGCTCACTGTTTCCTAAGGTGTCCCTACAGCTGTTAACGGTTCCTGCTTGATTAAAGTTTCCAACAACACAGTCCCCTCCCCCGGGCACCCTGTCAGGTCCTCCCCCAGATACAGACAGTGGGTGGTGTGTGTTGGTGACTCCCTGGGGACCCCAGGGGCCGTGAGAGTGAGTGGGAGTGTACAGAGCAGCTGGTGGCAGCTGGTGGGCACAGTCAGGGTACTTGTATCTGTGGTATACAGGACGTGGGGGTGGGCAGCCTGAGAGTAAATCAATTGCAGGAACATTTGCAGGAGTTCCATAAACTGTAGATACTGTCTGTTTTTGGAACCAGTACACAGATGAACATCACCTGAATGCCAGGTAAAATGCCAAAATCAAGCTTCCAGTACATGCTCAAAAAAAGAATCCATGGGCATGCTTCCCAACTTGACCCTTGACGAGGCTAAAGAAGGCGGTACCCAGATGGAACTGGGAAGAGCTAAAGTGCACACCTCCATGGCCTTGGATGTCTTAACCAGGCTTGGCTATAGTTTTCTCCTCTTTAGCTTTCTTGGTGATGGTTACCAAAAAAGAGATGGTTATCTCTTCATGGCATTCTGCATTCCCTTCCATCTTAGACCATCTTGTAGCCTTCTTTTGTGCATAGGGTAGGAGAGCGAGATCCTTCCTCTTCCCCATGTGTGTCACATGGGGGTCTTTGCAATTTTGACATTCACACTACCTTTCAAGGCTGGACGTCAGAAAAGACACCTGTGACTCCAAGCTACATCTCTACTGCCCAAATATCAGGAACACTGGGAGGCTTTTTAAGAGTTGAGGGGTCAGTGCTGTACATTCCAGCTTTTCCAAAACCATAATATGGTCATCTGAGATCCTAGAGGACAAACACCAAAGCCCACTTCTTGCCCTCTCCTGACCTGTCCACTGTTTATTACAGGGAGTGGTTGTTGAAATAGACAAGAGGAGGGAGCACAACCGTGAGGGTATCAGAAAGAATTTGCTGTGTGGAAAGGTGAAGTCCAGCCAACATCAGGAAGTCAGGGAAGTCTCCCAAGACTCTGAAAGTCAGGTTATACCTGTCTTCGTTACTTTAACCCACTGGCCTCTGGGAAGCCCTGGTCTACGGACAGGGTGTGGTAGATAGAATAATGGTCTCCCCAAAATGTTCACACCCAAATCCCCATAACCTGTGAATATGTTACTTTACCTGACAAAATTGTAGATATGACTAAGTTAAGGCCCTTTAGAAGGGGCAATCACCCTGTTTTATCTGGGGAGACCCAATCTAATCATATGAGTCCTTGACAGGGAGAACTTTTTCCGTCATGGGAAGAAAGAGACTCGATGTGGGAAGAACGCATCAGGGAGATGTGACAGGAGAAGGACTCAACTTGCAGGTGCTGGCTTTGAAGGTGGAGGAAGAAAACCAGGCGCCAAGGAATCCATGCAGCCTCTAGAAGCTGGAAAAGGCAAGGAAGCAGATTCTCCCCTCAAGCCTCCAGGAAGGTACCCAGCCCTGCCAACACCTTGATTTTAATCCAGCGAAACCTGTGTCAGGTATCTGATCTCCAGAACGGTGAGATAACAAATATGTATTGTTTAAGTCACCAATTTTGTGGTAATTTGTTAAAGCAGCAATAGCTTAGTTTTCTGAACTGTGGAGGAAGCATGATGTAATAGAAAAGAACATGATGCTACAGGTAAAGAGGCCATCCTTGCCACAGTATGTGACTTTGGGCAAGTCACAATTTCCCATTTGTAAAATACAAAATAGTCTGACCTCAACCAAGTGTGTGATTGCTGGAGACACAGTAGGTGTGAACTTCAGCAAAGGCCTCTTTTAAAGTCTGTCGCAATGGTTTCAGACTCAGGAGGAAGAAATATGAGACATCTGATAGCACCACTAAGGGGATTTGCAGCTCTTTGATCACTGAAGCAAAAGAGCGTGGATAGGTCTCCAGTGACTTGCCCCAGACCTCTCCTTGGTCCTATCTCAAATGGTGACGCAGAAAGCTATTCATATATGGTGATGGCATGGAGCTGAAAAGAAAAGCAAATACATCAAAAGGCAAACTCAAGATTCAAACATTGCAAGAGGGCAAAATGATGGCTCCGAGCCACAGAATTAAATGTTACAAAAGTAACAAAAGCAAGCATTTATTAAAAAATGAAATTTTGGGTTCAAAAAATAAATTACCTAAGCATAGAATGGAGTCCTGGATTAATAATAGCTAATGTACAAAAGTTTGAGGGGAGAGGCAGTTATCAGGCATTTTACATGTGAAGGGATCTTGGAGAGCCCAACCCACCGGCTTCACAGATTAGGAAACTGTTCTCAGTGGGCTGTAAATTTATCAGGAACTGACCGGGTGACTAGCAGGGGGCTGTAGCTCCCTTATCAAATATGTCAAGCACCATGCCAGCCGCACCTGTAGGACTCTTTAAAGGGGCAAACCCCTGCTGATGAGGCAGCCCCAGATCCCAGAAATTGTGTTTTGTGCCCCCAACCCCTCTGACCTCAGCTGACTGAAATAAGCAAGTGGGCAACTGCCTCAAGGCTGGCCAGTCCAGAGACAAGCCAGTGGCTTAGACATCAGGATGATGTGAGCTTATCAAATGCTCATTCTCAGGAATTTAAGTGGGAATAGGGCAATGACTACCCAGTTAGCAGTGGGAGTTAAAGGTGAGAGGATGCTTAGAGAGAATCTGTGTTGACCCACAGAGTCGAGTCCTCAGTACCTAGCAATTGTGCATGGCTACTCCTCACTCACAAACAGTGGGGAGTGATTATCCTGGCAGAGGTAATTGAACCTGATGACCTGATTATTATGAGGACATATGGTTGCTGCTACATCATGGAAGCAGGAGGAATGTACAGGCACACCTTGTTTTATTGTACTCCACTTTCTTGTGCTTCACAGATACTGAGTTTTTTTGCAAATTGAAGGTTTGTAGCGACCCTGCATCTGGCAAGTCTATTGGCACCATTTTTCCAACAGCATGTGCTCACTTCATGTCTCTGTGTCACATTTCAGTAATTCTTGTAATAGTTCAAACTTTTTCATTATTGTTTTATCTGTTATGGAGTTCTATGAGCAGTGATCTTTGATATCACTATAGTAATTGTTTTGTGGCACCATGAACCGCACCTATGTGACAGTGAACTTAATCAATAAAAGTTGTGTGTGTTCTGATTACTCCAAGGACTGGCCATTTCCCCAATCGCTCTCCTTTTCCTCAGACCTCCCTATTCCCTAAGACCCAATAATATTAAAATTAGGCCAATTAATAACTCTACAGTGGCCTCTAAGTGTTCAAGTGAAAGGAAGAGTCGCAAACCTCTCACTTTAAATCAAAAGCTGGAAATGATTAAGCTTAGTGAGGAAGGCGCGTCGAAAGCCAAGATAAGCCAAAAGCTAGGCCTCCTATCCCACGCACTCAGCCAAGTTGTGAATGCAAAGGAAAAGTTCCTGAAGGAAATTAAAAGTTTTACTCCAATGAACACACGAAGAAAGCAAAACAGTCTTATTGTTGACGTAGAGAAAGTTTGAATGGTCTGGATGGAAGATCAAGCCGGCAATAGCATTCCCTTAAAAGCCAAAGCCTAATCCAGAGCAAGGCTCTAACTCTCTTCAATTCTATGAAGGCTGAGAGAGGTGAGGAAGCTGCAGAAGAAAAGTGTGAAGCTAGTAGAGGTTGGTTCATGAAGTTTAAAGAAAGAAGCCGTCTCCATAACATAAAAGTGCAAGGTGAAGCAGCAAGTGCTGATATAGAAGCTGCAGCAAGTTATCCAGAAGATCTGGCTAAGATAATTGATGAAGGTGGCTACACTAAACAACATATTTTCAATGTAGATGAAAACAGACTTCTATTGGAAGAAGATGCCATCTGGGACTTTCATAGCTAGAGAGAAGAAGTCAATGCCTGGCTTCAAAGCTTGAAAGGACCGTTGGACTCTCTTGTTAGGGGCTAATGCAGCTGGTGACTTTAAGTTGAAGCCAATGCTCATTGACCATTCTGAAAATCCTTACACACCTAAGAATTATGCTAAATCTACCCTGCCTGTGCTCTAGAAAAGGAAGAACAAAGCCTGGATGGATGATATCACATGTATTTACAGCATGGTTTACTGAATATTTTAAGCCCACTGTTGAGACCTACTGCTCAGAAAAAAAGAAGATTTCTTTGAGAATGTTACTGCTCATTGACAATGCACTTGGTCACCCACAAGCTCTGATAGAGATGTATAAGGGATGAATGTGGTTTTCATGCCTGCTAACACAACACCCATTCTGCAACCCATGGATCAAGGAGTAATTTTGACTTTCAAGTCTTATTATTTAAGAAGAAATACATTTTGTAAGGCCACATGTTGATGGGTACAATCCCCTCCTCCATCTGGACAGGGATCAAGTACTTGTCATATCATTCAATGCACTGTTCCGTCTGGGATTCTTGTTTTCAACAAAAAGAGAACTTAAGTGTGATCATTGCTTGCAGAGCTTTTTCTCCCAGATACCTTCTTTATGTAAGGATTTCTCAGTGACCGCTGCCACTGGCAGAGAGATCAATGTTGTTATTAAACACAAATGCAAACTCCAGCCCATGCAGGAGGTGTGAGCCGTGCTTCTCCCTCCCTGGGATGTAAGCCTACCACTACTTTAGTGATTTTTCATTTTCTGTCCCTGCTTCTTCAGTTTTTAATTAAACTTCCTGTGGGGTCTGACCACTATGGGGTTTGGGGTCCAGCTACAATAGATAGTGATTCCTCTGATAGATCTGAGCAAAGTAAATTGAAAACCTTCTGGAAAGGATTCACCATTCTAAATGCCATTAAGAACATTCATGATTCATGGGAGGAAGTCAAAATATCAACATTAACAGGTGTTTGGAAGAAGTTGATCCCAACCCTCATAGACAGCTTTGAGGGGTTCAAGACTTTAGTGGAGGAAGTAACTGTAGATGTGATGGAAATAGCAAGAGAACTAGAATTAGAAGTGGAATGCATGCCTGTGTCCAGCTACTTGAGAGGCTGAGGCAGGAGGATCGCTTGAGCCCAGGAGTTTGAGACCAGCCTGGGCAACATAGTCATACCCCGTCTCAAAAAGAAAAAGAAGTGGAACCTGTAGATATGACTGAATTACTATAATTTCATGATCAAACTTGAATAGATGGATGAGCAAAGGAAGTGGTTTCTTGAGATGGAAACTACTCCTGGTGAAGATGCTGTGAACATTGTTAAAATGACAACAAAGTATTTAGAATATTACATAAACTTAGTTGATAAAGCAGTGGCAGAGTTTGAGAGAACTGACTCCAATTTTGAAAGAAGTTCTGCTGTGGGTAAAATGCTATCAAACAGCATCACATGCTACAGAGAAATCTTTCATGAAAGGGAGAGTCAATTGATGTGGTAAACTTCATTATTGTCTTATTTTAGGAAATGGCCACAAACACCTCAACATTCAGTTACCACCACTCTGATCAGTCAGCAGCCATCCACATTAAGGCAAGACCCTTCACCAGCAAAAAGATTATGACTCGCTGAGGGCTCAGATGATCCTTAGCATTTTTTAAACATAATGCCATTGTACACTTAATAGACTACAGTGTAGTATAAACATAACTTTTATATGCACTGGGAAACCAAAAAATTTGCGTGACTTGCTTTATTGTGGTGCTCTCAAACCGGAACCCACAATATCTCTGATGTATGCCTGTGTCTGCATGTCAGGGGGTTCATGAGTACCTCGTGGTGCTCCCTGTCAAGAGATAGATCCATGAATGGGCAACTTGGACCACCACAGCCTGGGAAGGGCCCAGAGCCCTCAGAAATGAAGGTCCAGGTTACCCACCAGGCAAGCAATCTAGTCTGGCATGAAGTGCTGCTTGAAAGTGAGGGGAGTCTAGAATGGATGAGTGGATGGGTAGAGGACAAAAATGAAGAATATCAGTTGTAGCCTTAGAACCAAGCATAGCAATGAGGAGTTTAGCTTGTCCCACTGACCCTTCTATGGTAAATTTTTATTCCTCCGCTTCTTTTATTCCTTTTTCTTTTTTGAGAGATGGGTCTCGCTCTGTTGTCCTGGGCTGGACTTGAACTCCTGGGCTCAAGCGATCCTCCTGCCTCAGCCTCCTTGGGTAGCTGGGACTACCAGCGTGTGCCACCACCCCTGGCTTAGTCCTCTTCTTTCTCCTCCTTCTTTTTAAAGAAACTGTGACCTGAAGAAGCAGTGACAGCATGAACTTAATGCAGGACATGAGTGGGTCTGAGTGATGTGTAGCAGACACTATCACCGTGTCCCCTCAGGCCTCACCACTTGGTGCCCGTCAGCCTGGAGGCCAGTTGCCAGGCCATAGCATTTTGCCTGCAGCTTTTCTCTGCCCCAACACAAGGCAGGCCAGAAGTGCTGGGGAATCAATGCCTCCCCACAAAGCAGCTCTCAAGCAATGATTGGTGGGAACTGGCATATGAATACACCAGCAACCTCACTCCCTGCGTGGGGGAATAACCCCAAGGGCACATGTTCCATACGGACTCCCTGAGTTCCCCACTGGTTTTAAGCCCCAGTTTTCCACCATGGGTGTAAAACAGTATCTCGTTTTTGCTTTAAATTGCATGTCTCTCACTCCTAGTGAATTTAAGCACATTTTCATGTTTCTTAGTCAGTTGCATTTGCTCTTCTATTGAGGTTAGAATGTTTTGCATGTATTTTTTTCTCCCCCTAGAATTTTATTTTGAAACATTTAAGCCTAAGGGAAAGCCGAAAGAATAATACAGTGAACGCCCGTATATCCTTCATTTAGTACATCAGTCAAGGCTCAGTCAGAGAAGCAGAACCATTAGCATATGCATATGCATGTATGGATATGTATACATACATGCACACACATATGTATTTTTTTCACTTAAGAGACTTGGTACAGGGAAATACTCTTACACAATTATGCAGTTGTTGGAGCTGGTTCAACAGTCTCTGAAAGGCACCATCTTTGCTTCTGATGCTGGAGCTTGGAGTCTGTAAGGCAGGCAGCCGGGAAGGGAAGATAGGCCAAAAGTAGTGGAGAGAATGGATAAGCCAGAACCCATGAGGATGGACTGGAACCCAAGTCAGTCTCTCAGTGCCTCCACTTGGATGATGCAAATGTCCTGCGACAGAAGGCTGGCTTTCACCCACCACGCTCTGCCGCTGCACAGGGGTGCAAGCCCTGCTAGTGCACAGTTCTAGCACATCACAGGCACTCAATAAAAAGAGCCGCATGTTCCTTACCATTTATTATGTCATCCTTACTTTCTCCAATGAGTTGAATTGTCATGTTTTTGTATATACAATCACCTCATTTGGGATTCTCTGTTTTATTCCACTAATTAATTTTTCCTCTTTACCTATTGATTGGATTTAGTGACCTTAAAATATGTTCTAATATTTGGTAAAGTGAATTTCTCTCACTAATTTTTTATGCCAAAATATTTCTATTTAAAAAAAACATTTTTCCTTGCCTATTCTTTGATATACTAATCGTAATTATATTAACTTTATACTTTAAGTTTGAGAGAACTGACGTTTTTATGATATTTTATCTTCCCATCCAAGGATATGGTTGACTTTTTGTTTGTCCCAATCATGCTTTATATCTTTTAGTAATATTATACTGTTTAACTTTGTTCTTGTGAGTACTATGTGTTTGTTGATTAAATTTATGTACCATAGGATAGTGGTTATAAGGGTAGTATCAGTACCAAACTGCTAGGATTCAAACCCCACTTCTGAGGGATCACAGTCTAATGATGTGGGGATCACTTAATCTGTCTGTTCCTCAGTGTTCTCTTCTGTACAATCAAAATGATGATAGTAATCTATTTCAAGAGGTGTTGTAGGGGTCGATTGACTTAATAGGAAGTGCTTAGAATAGTGCATGGCAGTATGGTGGCTACAATTATTATCCTAAGAATTTCATAATTTTGTAACTGTAAATTGAAATTGTTCCCTTTTCCATTGAGATGCTTATTACTAAAGTAGAAAACAATTTATTTTCATTATATTTCTCTTGTGTCCAGTCAACTCTCCAACTTGTATTGTCTTTTTACTAGAGTTCTCCAAATTGTATTAAGTCTTTTTACTAGATTTTTTTTTACTAGAGTCTTTTGGATTTTCTGGTAATATAATCATATCAGGAGCAAAAAACATAACTTCATAATTTCTTTTCAGACGATTGTAACAATTCATTGTCTTATCTTACTGCATTTGGGAAATTTTCCAAAATATATTAAGTAATAGGGTAATAGCATCTCTGTCTAAGTTTTTATTTTAATTGAAGTGGATTTAGTGTTTCACCATTGAGAACAATATTTGCTATTAGGTTTTAGTAATTAGTCTTCATTATATTTAAGCAGTTTCCTCTTTTTCTTTTTTACTTAGAGTTTTTATTAGGAATAGTATCAAGTTATCCTGGCTTTAAATATTAAATGTGGGAGCGTTTCTCCTTTTTCTAGTCATTTCTCCTTTTCTACTCCTTTTTCTAGTCTAGTTTAAATGACATAGAAATTATTATTCAAGGTTAGATAAAACTCAGCGCTGGTGCCATCTGAATGCAATCTTTTCCAAAAGGAGATCTCTCGTCACCTTTGTATTGCAGTTGAGCTGTTCAAGCTTTCCTCTTTCTCTTGGGTCAATCTCGGTAATTTATATCTTTCCTGAAAGTTATCCATTTCCTCTAAATTTTCAAACTGCTTGCTGAGGAATTTTAATAATTCTTTAATTTTCTCTTTTATCTGTAAGGATTTGTTTTTCTCATAACTAATCTTGGTCTATTTAATCTTTACTCCCCTTTTCCCTCTTAATTGGACTTACAAGAGGTTTATCTATTTCATTAGTCCTTTTAAAGAACAATTTTGTGGATTTATTTATCCTTTTTAGTATTTTTGTTTGTTTTTCATTTCATTAATGTTAGCTTTTGTCATTATTATTTCCTGATTTATTTTGGTTTCTTTTCTTGTTCTTCTTATAACTTCTTGAAATAAGTACTCCTTTTATTTTTCCTGTGTAGTTTTCTAAGCCTGCTGTCCTTACGGCAGCTCAGCGAATGATACAGGGCACAGGGCGATTGAGAAGGTTTCTCAGGCTATGCTATTTTTTCATTCAGCATCTTAATTTGGTGAACACAATAATTTTGTTCTTTTTTAAAACCAACCTTATTGCATTGTAATTTACATACAATAAAATGGATCAGTTTTAAGTGTACAATCCTATGAGTTTTGACAAATGTATTCAGTCATGTAACCACCACCACAGTCAAGATGCAGAACATTCCTGTAACCCCCCAAAATTCCCTCCTACCCCTTGGCAGGCAGTCTTCTCCCACCTCCCCCAGCCTGTAACTTAAATTCCCCTTGTTTTTTACTCTCTAATAATTTGGAACTAATTGATGGGCACACGTGGGCACAGAGAGAAGTAAAAGTCATTGGAAATCAAGAAGGGGGAAGGGGGGAGTAGGGGAGGGCTAAAAACCTACCTAATAGGTATAATGAATGCTATTATTCACACTTATAGCCCTGACTACAGTGTTATAAAAGCTATCCATGTAACAAAAACATTTGTACCCCCTTAATATTTTGAAAGAAAAAGAAAAAATATATATACAAAAAAAATTCCCCTTGTTTGATATCAGTACAGATGCTCCTTGACTTAAGATGGGGTTATGTTCTGATAAACCTGTCATAAGCCAAAAATACTGTAAGTTGAAAATACATTTATTACATTGATAGACCCATTGTAAAGTTGAAAAATCATAGGTTGAACCATTGTAAGTTGGGGACCATCTATCTATAGACTCTGCTTTTTTTGTTTTTAATTTGCACGGTATCTCCTTCCCGTGTCTTTATTTTGAAACTTTATCACTTTGCTTTAACTGTGTTTCTCTTAAGTAATATGTACCTAAATTTGATTTATAACAAAGTCTGACAGTCTTTAACTGGAAGATTTCAGTCTGCTTGTATTTACCGTCATGAGTGATGTATTTGATTTTATTATTTCCATCTTGTTTTAAAAGTTTTTAACATTGTTGTTAACTCTTCTTTTCTGTACTTCATTGAATGAATTGCTATTCATTCCATTTTTTTCCCTTGTTAATTTGGAGTAGCCATTCTATTAATAGTTACCATCCCTGTCCCTGTTCTCAGACACACATGACTCTTCTAGTACACGAAAACAGAATAGCAACTACCTCCACAGCACCCTAATCATCTTCTACTTCTGCCCCACTCCAATAACTGTGATCTTTAGAGCACTTTTCTCTACCCTTCCTTCCTCCCCTTTCTCCTATCACCACCCCCCCCCAGACTTCAGGAACACTTTTACCTTCCCCTTATGCCCACCACCTGACTCCAGAGTTTTATGGAGATAATTAGTCCTTATTAGAATTTCCCTTACAGTGTGTTCCATCTGTTTCAAGAGTCCTTATTTAGCATTTATATTGCATACTATAAATCAGTATGGTTCGTTGCTCTCCGCTGCTTTCTTGCCTCTTCTCTTCATCTGCCCCTGTCTTGAAGTCTCTGTTCTGATTCCTTTATTGTTTCACTAGAGTCCCTTCTCAAAAGCATTTCTCAGATGAGGTACTTGGCGACTTCTGCAAATCTTCAAATATCTTTCTTGCCTCCTTGGCTGGGTCTGAGTTGCGGGTCTTTTCTTTCATTAGCCCACATTCAATTTTGCTGTCTTTTACCTTCCAGCATTGCAGGTGAGAAGAAAGAACTTGCTTTCTGCCTGAAAGTATGTAAGATTTCCTATATCCTTAGATTTTGAAATTTTAATTTTGCTATATCTTTTCTATCAATCTTCTGACAATTCCTTCTTCAGCTCAGAGAAATTTCATCTGTTCTTTAATTACGACCTCTCCTTTCCTGTTCCTTTTCCTCCTGGAACCCACAGTATTTGCAGGTTAGGTCTAGTCTTCCATCTTTCACCACATGATTTGCATCTCTATATTTTTGTTACATGTTTTGAGATATTTCTTCTATTTAATTTTCTAGACCCATTTTTGGGTTTCAGCAATGACTATCCTCTCCTTTATCTATGGAAATTTTTAGTTCTAAGATCACATTTTCTAGTTCAAGGAATTATTTTGTGTTTGAGCTTCACACATATCTCCTCCAAGGTCTCATTTTTCTGTCAGGGATTCATCTGTCTCGGCTAGCAGATCTCTCTGCCCTCTGGTTTGTCTGCATTCTCCCAGCTTCAAGGGCTGAGAAATTCAATCCACCATTAGTTTTGGGGGGAGTCAGGAGGCCCAGAAAAGTCACTGATTGTCCTTAGGAAGCAGGCTGTTTCTGGGACTTGCTTTCTTCCTGGAGGTCCTTGCTCTTAGCTCTGAGGCTGTTCTCCAGCACTTGTCTGCAGGGAACGAACTCTGCCTGGAAACCAGTGGCAGCCACTTAGTGTTCATCACCTATAGGTGGAGTTGTCAGAACGAGTGTGGAAGGGAGAGCCTCACTAGGGTTGTCATATGCCCAGAATTCCCCTCTCTGAGTAGTCTAAGTACTATTGACAAATACTGTACAATGATAATCACCAAAAGACAAAACAGGAACTGTTAAAAGTAGTTGCCTCTGGGAAGAATGGAAGTAGGAATGGAGAAGTGGAAACAGAGCTTTTCACTTTTATTTTCCCTTACACTAGAATTTCTCAACCTCAGCACTATAAACTTTTGGGTGAGAAATTCCTTGTGGGTAACTGACCTGTGTGTTGTGGGATGTTTAGCAGCATCCCTGACCTCTTCCCACGAGTACCCCCTCCCCAGTTTTGACAAGCAAAAGATGTTTCCAGACATGCCCCCAAATGTCCCCTGAGAGGTGAAGTCACCCCCGGTTGAGAACCACTGTTGTGTACCCTTTGGTTCTATTTGATTTTTTTAACCATGTGCATACACTATTTCTAAAATTAAACATCTAACTGAGGTCATAAGACTTAGGAGGAAATATGAAGCTGTTGTGAGGAAGCAGAAAAATGAAGTAGAGAATATACAATAAAGGTTAGGAAAGCAAGTTAACAAAGTGGGAAGAAATTTGGACATAAAAGAAGCAGAGATGGAAAGAGTATCTGAGTGACAGATACTCTGGAGGAATAGGATCATGAAGACCCACATACCCTGTCACTGAGGCCTCCAGCACTGCAGAGATCTGAGATCCAATAACAGTGTGCAGAGGTCCAGTCGTACCATAGCTGCTGTCCTGGGATTCCCATTTCATTAGGCCTCCTAATTGCCTCAGATGTCCTTACAATGAACACCCCTTTGCTCAGAATCTATTCCTTACAAACAAAGATCTGGTAGACTTAGTGCCCAATCAAAGAGATGCCCCTCCCGCCCCCCATGTGTTGCCAGTACTATATTCACTTCTTAGCATCACACTTTAAGGATCAAGCAAAACAACAGGAGTGATGAGTAGGCTGAAAATAAGCTCTGTAAAAGAACTGTAGAAGGAACTTTAGGAAGCTTTTCCTGCAAAGGAAAAAAAAAACAAAAAACAAAAAACAATCCAGGCCATTCATAAGGGCTGACTCCCAATTCCTCCAAGACTGTCATATACAAGAGGGAGAATACTGATTGTATGGCTCAGGAGGCAGAACTAGTGAGAAAGGTAACAAGGAGGCAGACTTTGGTTCCAAATGAAAAAAATTCTATCGATAAGAAAGATTGGAAAGAGTACTTGGTAAGGTAGTAAGGTCTCCAGCTCTGGAAGTGATCAGTAAGAGACTCATAGGGTGGTTCCTGCAGTGGGTTTAAGTTTGGGCCAGATCTGTCAACCTCCTTCCAGCTATATAATTCTAGAAATGTATAAGCTAGGCAGGAGACCAGGTTAACCCACACGTTAAATATATTAGGGCCAAATGGCATGACAGTGCATTTAAGTCAGAGGAGGGTGGCTCATGGAGGAATTGAGCAATAATTGAAGATATCAGAGGTTCAGCATCTTCAGCTGGCCCTGATCTGCTGGGCTTTCCCCACAGACTTAGTCAGAACTTGTGGTTGCAAGAGATAGAAAACCTAACTTTGACTTAAGCAAAAAAGGGAATTTATTAGCTTACATAACCAAAAAGATCAGAAGGCAGATCTAGCTCTGGGCATGGCTGGATTCAAGGTTTCAAATAAAGTCTTTAAGACTTGGTCTCTCCAACCCACAGAATGGGAGAAAATATTTGCAAACTACCCATCTGACAAGGGATTCGTAATTAGAATATATAAGGAGCTCCAACAACTCAATGGGAAAAAATCAAATAATTTGATTTAAAAATGAGCAAAGGATCTGAATAGACATTTCTCAAAAGAAGACACACAAATGGCCAATGGGTATATGAAAAAAAATGCTCAACATCATTAGTCATCAAAGAAATGCAAATGAAAACTACAGTGAGATATATCATCTCACTCCAGTTAAAATGGCTTTTATCAAAAAGACAGGCAGTAATGAATGCAGGCGAGGATGTGGAGAAAGGGAAACCCTCGTACACTGTTGGTGGGAATGTAAATTAGTGCAACCACTATGGAGAACACTATGGAAGTTCCTCAAAAAACTAAAAATAGATCTACCACATGACCCAGCAATCCCACTGCTGGGTATATATCCAAAGGAGGGGAATTCAGTATATTGAAAAGATATCTGCACTGCCAGGTTTACTGCAGCACTATTCACAATAGCCAAGATTTGGAATCAACCTAAGTGTCCATCAACAAATGAATGGATAAAGAAATTGGGGTACATATACACAACAGAATATTATACAGTCACAAAAAAGAATGAAATCCTGCCATTTGCAACAACATGGATGGAACTGGAGAACATTATATTAAGTGAAATAAGCCAAGCACAGAAAGACAAATCTCACATGTTCTCACTCATATGTGGGAGCTAAATTTTTTTTCTTTTTTTTTTTGTGGGAGCTAAATATTAAAAACAATTGTTCTCATAGAGACAGAGTAGAACGATGGTTACCAGAGGCTGGGAATGGCATCGGGGATGGGGGGATAAAGGGGGGATGGTTAATGGGTGCAAAACTATAGTTAAGTAGTTAGATAGAATGAACAATATTTGATAGCACAACAAAGTGATATAATCAACAATAAGTTAGGTTACTTTAAAATAACTAAAAGAGGCCAGGAGGGGGCAGAAAACTATGGCGATTTAGTTTGCTCAAGTTTGTCGTGGTAATGGCTCTCGTTTCAGGCCTCCATTATGTGCACCCGGAGTCAGGACTCACTTGTGGACAGTCTGGTTCAGCATGTGGAAGAATGGCATTCAGTGAACTGTGCCATCACTTCAAATAAAGAAAATATAACCGTGGCTGCAGAGATCTCCTTGGGTCACGCTAAGCAGTTACTAAGAGATATAACTGAACTGCAGATCCTTGGTGAAATATCTTTCAACAGATCTCTGTATGAGGGGCTGAGCGCACAGAGCCACAGAATTAAGATCACTGTCATCTTCCTGAAAGATGAGGAGTACCATTCTTTGCCTATCATCCTTGGAAGCAGTGTTGGTGGCCTTCTGGTTTTGATTGTGATTATAGTCATCCTGTTCAAGATGAATACCTTTGGGCTGTAGTTGGACTTCCCCTCTGTCTTTTCAGTGTGGCTTTTTTAGAAGAAAACATCAACAACTGAACTTGGAGAGTATAAGGAAGGCCCAGCTGAAATCAGAGAATCTGCTCACAGGAGAAAATTAGGACCTGCTTCCTCATCCATGGGGAGAGACTATCAACCAATCTTTGAATTTCTGGAGGACTGATGTCCTTGTCCTGCTGATTACTTTTTCTTCTAGGATGATCTAGAGCACTATTGAACAAATTGTTTGTAGAATATTGTTTTTTAACCATACATTGTCCCAAAAGTACATTTTGTGAAAAGTAAACTTGGGAAACATTTGGTATTAAATAAAGTTAAACTGTTTTCTTTACAAAAAAATAAAAAATAAAATAAAATAACTGAAAGAGTGGAAGTGAAATCTTCCTAACACAAAGAAATGTAAAATGCCTGAGGTGACGGATACCCCAATTACCCTGATTTGACTAATTCACATTGTATTGTTTTGATGTTTTGATGTATCAAAACATCACAGGTACCCTGTAAAGATATACAACTATTGTGTACCCATAATAATTAAAAATTAAAAATTTTTTAAACTAAAAAACAAAAAAGAAAAAGACATGGTCTCCTTGTAGCCAAAACCAGCTTGGAAATTTAAACCCATCTTTGGCAGACTGCAGAGCAAGGCCAAAGACGGAGGGGACTTGGCTGGATGGTTTCTGAGAGCCCTCCCAACTTATAAGTAATTCCTTAAGAACTTCCTGTCATTGAACCTTTGACTGTCCCAAAGACCCTTCCTCTTTGGGTCTTAAGTTTATCCCTATCCTCCCAGCTGGGATCTCAGGAAGAGGGGAAAAGCTGGGGCCCCAAAGGACCCTGGTGGCTCCCCCTAAGGGTCCGCCCCCTGGGAATTTGCCTAGGACAGGGTCCTCCTTCTGGCTGGAATCGTACACGGGTGAGGCAAAAGAGTCCACTAAGCAAAGCACCTGGAGTTTCTCACCTGGGGGAAAGAAATAACAGGTATTTGGCAGGACAGATAAACTGACCAGTTAGAGAAGTGTGGCAAGGGGGGACCCTCGGAAGGCGTTTGAGGAGGATCTGGCTGCCCCAACTTAATTGATTCAGGGATCAATTAGGAAGCTGCCACAGTCCTAGCGTTCAGTGCCGAGGGCCTGGGCCCCAGCACGAGCCTCGGTGATGACAAGGTAAGAAGGTAAGAAAAACTGAGTGGCTGTAGAGAGAGAAGGCAGAGGATCCGGGCTTCGGAGACTGGAAGGAAAACAAAGTTGAAATCATACCTCGCTACAGTTACACATGAAAAATAAAATCGTTTTACAGAAACTCAATTTACAAGCGACTGTTTGGGGGCAGTCATGGCACTCAACTCCAAACCGAGAGACTGCGCTACGCTCTGCGAACTCTGGGGCGACTGCCGTGGGCGGCAGGGCCCGCGCTCTCAGGCGGCGTCGAGCCGCCGGGACGACAACTCCCGGATGCCGCCGACCAGGCGGCACTACGCCTGCGCAGAGGCGGCGGCGACTCTGAGTCTCGCCAGACGGGGGCGCTGGAGGCTCAGTCCTCAGCGGACCGCGGCCGCGAGCGCGGCGGGGAGCGGCTGGCCGGGAGGGCGGGGCTGGGGACGGAGGTCTACCGCCTGGGCTGCGAGCGTTTGAGTCCTCGGCTCTGATTCCGGTTCGTCCCAGTGGGTTGGTGGGACCCCAATCCCCTCCTTTTCCAGGGTAGATCTGTCACGACCTCCTGGTGCGGACACAGTGAGCCGTTTTGAGAAAGATAGCTTCACTCAGAACCCCGCACCCCGCTGCCGGTGGTTCCCCGCATCCGGTGCCCGCCCCCAAAGCCACCCTCCCTCCCACGCAGCTCCAGCTGCCCGCCCTTAACCGCGACCAGGGCGTCTCCGGGGGAGGCCCAGGCTGGGATTCTCAGAGGTCCAGGGACCCCGGGGCATTCGTTTTCTGGGGGTGTGGGGTCCCCTTCTCATTGGGACCACCAGGCCGCAATCAGATGCATGGTTCCCTCCTGGATGGCTTTCTCTGGCCCTCTAAATGGGAAGGAAAGAAACTTGGAAGTGAAAGCCTCCGCTTCCTCTTTCTTTTGCCCCTCAAACCTCAAAAAGCTCTGTTAAGCCGGACTTGCCTCTATAGAGGCCCTAGGGGGAGACGGCCTAGACCTCAGTGAGTGGAACATCTAAGCAGGAGTTCGCTAGGCTGGAGCTTTCGCCAGAAGGAGGGATGGATCACAGGCAGGCTACAGGGATAGAGGGAGGGGCAACCAATGGAGTGCAAGGACTAAGGGGTGTGTGTGTGTGTGTGTGTGTGTGTGTGTGTGTGTGTGTGTGTGTATGTGAGAGAGAGAGAGAGAGAGAGAGAGAAAGAAAGAAAGAAATGGATGTTGCCAGGGGATTGGGAGTGGGGGATGTTTCAGGCTGTAACCAGAAAGATGGAAGGTGTGGTAGGTGGGACCTTTTTTTCTAACCTCCTAAATTTCTCTTTCTAATCCATCTCCGCCTCCCCATCCTCATTGCCACTGTCACCATTTTATCTCACTTAGATTTTGCAACAGCTTCCAAAAGGCACGGCCTGACTCCGGTGTGCTGGCCTCCAGATCAACATAGCAGCCAGCAGAGCTAGAGCCCATATCTGACCATGTTCATCCTTGCTTAAAACCTTCAGTGCCTACCTTTCACCTCACCTGCAGGACAAAGTCCAAACTCCTTGGCATGCTTTATAGGCCTAGTGTGATCTGGCTTCAGTCCACCCCCCCAGCCTCATCTTGCCATTTCCCTCTAACCCTAACCCTAACCCTCCCCTCCCCTAACCCTCCCCTACCCCAACCCTGACCCTCAGCCATGCTGAACGCACTTCTGTCAACTCCTCTAGAGCTGCCTTGCCTTGTGGTTCCTTCTGCCTGGAACATTTCTGTCCTTCAGTTCTCCCAGCAGATTCCTACCATGTGTCATGTCCCTCCTTACAAGTCATTTCACCTATAGGAGGACCCTATATTTCTCTTATCTTAGTAATCCCTAGCATTACTGCGCACTCATTGTCTTCCAAGTGCTTTAACTATAGCAATTCATTTAAACCTCACAACAGCCTCTTTTTTTTAAATAGACACCATTAATATCCTCCCCATCTTACAGATTCAGAAACCAAGGCCCGGTTGCTCAAGAACACACAGCTGGTAAGTAGTAGACATGGAATTTCAATTCAGGCAGTCTGGCTCCCAAGCCGCAGTTCTAATGCCTGTGCCAGCCTGCCTATCGCAGCGTGCTTTGTGATGTAGGAGGCCGGGGTTGAGAATTAAGCAGGTGATGTGTGGACAAGCAGGACTGATTGGATGGGGATTAAAATGAAAGTGGTAACAAGCAAAGCTGTTGCCAGGACTGTGGGTGACAGTTGAGAGAGTAAAGTGGAGATGGAGTGGACTGTTGCCATAGTGATGGGGTGACTCGCTGCCTGTGTAGGTATACGATGAGAGGATGAGAGCGCACACGGGGCTACTGATGCCAAAACAGGGGTATAGGTGGGACTCCTGGGGGATGGGGGAGGAGGAGGGGTTAGGCTAGCAGGTTGTGGGGGTGGCGGCACAGTTATAGAGGTCATGGGAGAGTAGTCAGGGGCTGGTGAGCTTGCCGGACCAGGGGGAATGTGGTGGCTCTGAGGGCAGACCCTGGGGATGTTCTAGCAGCTGCAAGAGCAGCTGAGGAGCTGGGCTCCAGCCTCCACCCCTGGCACCCACCTCTGCAGTGCTGGTGTGGCAGCCCCTCTTGGCCCCTTGTCCCCAGCTAGGCTCTCCTAGAAGTGCTCTGTGCAGACGGCAAAGCTCGCACCCCCACCTGTGGGGCCTGTTGCTGGTCTGCAGCCCTCTAGGTAAAATCTGAACACTTTTTGAGAAGTTTTATTTGAAAACTTAGGGATGCAATAGAGACAGCAGGATGAAGACCTGTCAGGGTTCTCAGGTCAGAAGCCAGGCGCAAGTCCCTCAGGTCTCTGGGTTCCAGGACCCCTCCTGCCTGTGGGCTTCCAAGGGATATACCCACCCACGTCCTCTCAGGCTCTTACCCCCTCCCCCACTGCCCACTTCCTGTGCCTGAGGAGACACTGGGGTGTCGGGGTAGACTATGGGGGTGGAGAGAGGATCTGGTTAAAGTCTGGAAGGAGGTGGAAGTGAGAACCTGGGAGTTTGGGGGCTGACAGGAATGGATAGAAAAATGAGGTGGGGAGGGCAGAAAAACTGCCTTTGCCTCCTCCACCCTCAAGAAACGGTTCGTCCGAGGTGTCTCCCTTGCAGCTCAGATAGGAAGTTCAGGGTAGATCACATCCTGTGACTAGGCAATGGCGCCCTGTCTTTGGGGGCTGGTGGGGGAACAGTCATGCCCCTGCTGCAGGGGAGGCTGGGCAACGCGTGCCCCACTGTGCCAGGCTCCATGTCAGCTGGCCGCAGGCTGGCTGTTGGCGTAGGCCTGGTTGGGGAAGGAAGCCCGGGCCCTGCGAGTCTGGGCACACACCGAGGCATAGAGCTCCGGCTCCGGGCCCGAGGCCTGGGGCTTTGGCTCAGAGTCCAGCACCACCTCCGAATACTTGATGGGGGTCCCAGGGGTGGGGATCCAGCCCTGAGGAGGCCGAAGCTGCAGGCTGGTGTAGCACATCACCTCCTCCGCAGCCTGGAGATGCAAGGCCATTAGAAGTTCACTGGACCCTCAAAAAAGCCCCCCACTTCCTTCCCTCCCGTTTCCTTCAGCCATAGCTGACTCACCCTGGCAGGGCCCCCGGGGGTTGGAGCCTGCTGGTCTGGCCCTGGTTCTTGATTTAGCCTTCCTGGGCAGGGAACAGGAATCTGGTCAGTTGCTGCTTCCCCCTCCTGCACGTCCTCATCCCACCCACCCAGGACCTGGCCTCTGCGCCCCTCCCATTGCCGGCTCCCTACCTGTCTGGAGATAATGTAGGTTCCCATACAGGGGGACCTCTTCCACAGACCCTCCAGAGCTGCAACAGAGTTTAGGGGATGAGTGGGGATTTTTTGGTAAGAGGGAACTCTCAATCAACCCATCCTTGTTGTCCTCACTCACCGTCCCTGCCCCAGATGGCCCCTGCTCCGGCCACTGGTCCACTGGTACAAGTGTACAGCCAGTGAGATGAGAAGCAGCAGCGTCACAGCCCCTAAGAGGGCCCACAGTCCCCAGGCCTGGTATATGGAGGGGAATGCTGCGGCTATGAAAGGATGGGGGGATGTTACTGCCCAGGTCCCAGCAAGTGGGACATGGGGCAGCATGACCCCTCCCCCGGGAACCCCTGCCCCGCCCAGCTCACCCAGTGCTGGTAGATCCGTGCAGTTGTCACATCTGCTCATGACTGCTGATGTGAGAGCTGAGTCCATGAGCATACTGCCCAGAGCCAAGGGTCGGTCCCGTTCATGGCCTGACACCTGCCACAGCCCCCCTTACTCCCACCCTGCCCTGGGCCTGGCCCCTGCAGCTCAGCATCCCCAATACTGGTGGTGGCAAAGTCACTGGTTTCCGGGGAGGAAGGGGGAGGGCAGGGATGAGCGAAAGAACAAAGACCCCGCCCTGTGCCTGCACCTGCGCCACTCCTGCAGCTCCCGAGCTCCCCAACCCCCATGGTCTTGTGCCCCCCTCAAGAAGAGAAGCAGGCCTGAGTGTACCGTGCCACATGCGGGTGAGCCCCTGAAGACTTTGAGGGGGCGGAAGTGGCGTGAGGCAGGACCAACAAGGACAGGAGCACCCCTTCTGCCTCAGGATGCCCACCTTCCTCCTCAACTCTGAGTCCCATGGGGGAGAATGTATTCCTCGAAGAGCATGTTATAAAGTGGAAAGGCGTGGGGAGGTCTCTGGGTACCTGCTATCCCACCCACACCCACAGGCTGATCTGAGAGGAGGTGTTTAGATGGTCCTTGTCATTGTTATTATCACTTGTGTTACAGTTTGGGGCATAGAGAAAGCTAGACTACCCACCCCCAACCCACTCCACCCAAACAGTCCCTAAGAACTGTCACTCTCAATAGTTAATTGCATTAAAGAAATCTTTGCCCCAGGACCATCCTGGGAAACTGAGCCCTGTCTTTGCACTTGCTCACTTCAGGGAGTGGACCACCTGCTGTGCCTGAGCCAGCCCACCACGTGGGAGGCTATTGATGTGGGAAGAGGGATTTTAAGTTCCAAATATAAACCCTAGACCAGAAGTCAGAGACGTGTTTTATGAGGCCCATACATTTTTTAAAATTTCAATTCATTGCAGTGGTGTGCTGACAATGGGGGTGGCAGGAGAAGTCCTGCCTTTTGGGTTGCAGGCAATAAGGGGGTGCGTTGTCTATAGAGAATTTTAAAAATAAATTAAAATAGACTAAAAATCAGTTCTCTTTTTATTATCACCATGTTCCAGTAATTCTTAAAAAATATCAGTGATAGGCCAGGTGTGGTGGCTCATGCTTGTAATCCCAGCACTTTGGGAGGTTTAGGTGGGAGGGTCACTTGAGGCCTAGAGTTCCAGACCAGCCTGGGGCAAAATAGCGAGACCCTCATTTCTACAAAAAAAAATAAATAAGCGATCCTTTAATCAACTATAAGTGAGGATTGACAAGTCTGGTTATATTTTCTATTGAATATACAAAGATTACTTTTGACAAATTTGCAGAAGTTAAGGATCAAAAAAAATTGTAATGTTAGTGATTTTTCAGACTGATCAATATGTAGGTATAAGTTTTTTACCCCTTTTGCTCAATAAATTCAATAATGTAATTAAGAAGTATTAACCTATTACCTTTTCCTTTCTTGTTCTGTAATGTTTAATTTAAAACGTTTAACTATATAATGTATATATTATACACACACACACACACACAAATGTGTAACATTTCAGTCAACAATGGACCACGTATATGATGGTGATCCCATAAGATTATAATACCTTATTTCTACTGTACCTTTTCTATATTTAGATATGTTTAGATACACAAATACTTACCATTGTGTTACAGTTGCCTACAATATTCCGGACAGTAACATGTTGTACAGGTTTGTAGCCTAGGAGCAATAGGCTATACCATATAGCTTAGGTGGGTAAGTAGGCTGTATCATCTAGGTTTGTGAAAGCACCCTGTATGATATTCGCACACGTCGATACCACCTAATGTCACATTTCTCAGTATGTATCCCTATCATTAAGCGATGCATGACTGTATTGTTATACCGACATAATTATATCTACAAAATTCCATAAAGAAAAATGTTTACTGTCTGAGTTTCTTTTCTAACCCTTATTCATTTCATTTCATAATTAATACTAAAAATAATTTCATCATATAGAGAATTTTTTAAATGATCCACTTGGTGTCAAATACGCTAAGTATGACACTGATTCCTTATCAACACTTAAAAATTGAGAGATTTCTGATTTTAAAAATCCTGATTTGTTGATTGTTTTGAAAAAAAAAATCAGAAGATCTGGCAATAGTGCCCGAGTTTCCTAAACGCAACAGTCAGTCAGGGGCCTCTTATCCTATTATACCTGGCTTGAACCTCTTATTTACATCGACTATGCGAACTGGCTTAGATTGAGGGTTTGGATTACCCTGATCTGCATATCCAGGTTGCCTCTGGACAGCAAACTAGACTATGACAACTCCCCTGGGTGCAGGTGTCTCCCTGCCTTGCCTTTCCCCCTCCCCTTCCGGAAAAGCAAGAAGACACACCCATATTTCATTCAGGTATTTAACACGCATGTACCGATTGCCTGTTTATGTGCCTAGCAATGTGCAGACAGCAATGTGAATGCAACATGGTTTCTTTCCTCAGAGAGCTCTTGGTCTAGTTGGGAAGATGACCCTGTGTATCCCAATTAAAAGACAATGTGGAACGGAGAGAGGAATAAATACCTGCCGGCCGGGAGAAGTCGTGGAAGGCCGTGAAGCAGATGGTATAGTGAGAGGCAGAAAGGGGTTGGAATCTCCGCCCTGTCTCTTACCTGATTAGTTTCCTCATTCTTTGAGAGAGCTTAATTTTGTTACCCTTTTGGGTCGTTTTGAACATTCATTAATTTCGTTCAACAAGGATTCATCGAATGCCTGCTACCGCCAGGTGCTGTGCTAGGAGTAAAATGGTGAGAAAAAACGAGACGTGGCCCCTACCCTGGTGGTACAGTCTAGTGGTGCTGAAGAAAGTAAAATAGTTGCACAAAGGAATAAATTAGAAGTTGGGTTAAGGGTTCTGAATGAAGGGAACACACGAGCTAAGAGCAGAAGGTTGTGCAGAAGTCGACTGTGCAGAAAAGGAATGGCGGCGGCAAATCCCGGAGAGAGCCAACACAATTTCATCTGCCTGCCTCATAGCAGCTGCTCGGTAGTGATTAAAGTCACTAACGGCTAGGCACGGTTCTGAGCACTTTACTTAGATTATCCGCTTTAATCATCAGAACAACTCTTGAGCTACATGCATATTATCATTATCTCCATTCCTCGAGTGCAAACTAAGGCACAGAGAGTAATTTAACTTTCCCAAAGTGGTCTGCTCTCGAGTACAGGCAGCAAGATTAGCAGCCCAGCCAGAGCCCGTATTTTATTGTGTACCATGCTACACAATAAATGGCGGCTATTGGAAGTGGGTCCCTCCTTTGAAGAAGAAAGAGCTCAATCAAGAGCGCGAGTAAAAAAGCAGCCGCACTGAGAATGAGCCCCGTGTGGTTGGCGCGCTAAGGCGCACTGCCTGCGTAACTAGTGGAGTTGACGGACGACGCCCCCCGCGCCACGCCGCTCGGCGGGATTCGCTTCTTAGCGGAGTTTACAGTGGGAAGCGGAGGAATGTCTACGTGCGTGTGCACGCGGCACTCTCTGCCCGAGGTCCGGGGACTTTCCCCTAGGCGGAAGAATAAGGAACTAGTCCCTCGTATGTAGCCTAGGAAACAGGCCTTCAGCACGACTTGTCTGGTTGGCTTCGCTCCGTATCATTTTATAGCCCTACAAGGAACTTTACCTTGCGATTACGGTGAGAAAATAGGTGGCGTGGAATATAAAAACAAACCACTTTTTAGCATAATTTCCTAAGATTATAGGCTTCTAGAGGCATTGTGGCTATTAGAATACCTAAATAGATAAGAAATGAACGAATTCAGGACAACCAGAATGTCACGGCTTTATGTAAATACTCTGCGGCCCCGCCCCACACTATGTGGGCGTGGCTATCCTGGGCGGCCCGGAGCAGGACGCGCTCGGCTGCGCGTGCGCGCGTGCGCAGTGGGGCGGCCACGGCTCTCAGTTTGTGGGCCGGCAATGGCGGGTGCGGTCTCGCTGTCGGGGGTGCTGGGGCTGTTACTTGTCTCTGCGCTGCCCGGGGTCCTCGGAGACCGCGCCAGCCCCGACATCCGGGCACACCCAGGTACCAGCGAGGGCTGCTGGAGGGAGGCTGGGACTGCGCACAGGTCCCAGGCCCCAGGTCAGCTGACCCGCCTCTGCCTTCCCTCCCCAGGGGACCCAGCCCAGGTCGGCTCCCGGGCCACAGAACCCCGACGGCGGTCGCCGCCCAAGGATCAGCGCGAGCGGGCCCGGGCTGGGGCGCTGCCTTTGGGGGCGCTGTACACCGCGGCCGTCGTAGCTTTTGTGCTGTACAAGTGTTTGCAGGTGCGGGACGGCTGGGGGTGGGGGTGCCCTGCACCTGAATGTCCCATGGGGGTGTTATGGTACCAAGAACAAGACACGTTCCTTGGCGTTCCAACAGTATGGGGTTATTTTGAGGATCCTGCGAGGTAATGGATGTGAAGGGCAGGTAATAAATTGTAAATAAATAACGATCATCACACTTAATCCTCCCACAATCCAAAGAAGAGCTTGGGGTCGCTCAGAGCTAGTAACTGGTGGAGCTGGGATTTGAACCTAGCTATGTGTCCGTATTACGAAAATGCAGTCCCAACCTTGGCACCAGCAGTTGATAGCTGCAGCCACCGTTGTTTGTAGAGTTCAAGATGCCAGGCGGTTCTCCTTGGGAAGGAAGCCTTGAAGTGTGAGTTGACAGTACATTTTGGTGGATTGAATTAGTTGAAATGGAAAGTAGTACCTCTTAGTGCTGTATCTTCAGCCCTGACTCTTATCACTTACTTGCGTTAGGAAATAGAGGGTTGAACCAATGTGGAGTTATGAAAGTAGAAGAGATAGCTACTAATGATCCCAAGTAGACTTGACAGGCTAGGATGACGGGACTGAATTTAATGATGAAATTTAACAAGAATAGATTAATAAATTCTATTATTGGGCCCAAGTACAGTACGGATGAAACTTAACAGCTCTTATGAAAGGGACTTAGGCATTCCAGTTGACTAATAAGTTCATTGTGTGATGTGACAACCCACTTCCCAAATCAATGCTAGGAACAAGGTATTGTGCTTTATCTGTTGATCACAACACTCCTGGAGAATTTATTCTCCTCAGGGCACTGCGTTAAGAATACAACATGCTCAGTAAAGCAACCAGAGAAAACCATGTGAAATGAGCACTGACTGAAAAGACTGAAGATATTAAACCAGAAAAGATGTGGGGAAGAGGGTGGGGCATATGACCATTGTCTTCAAATCCCTGAGGGGCTGTCATGTTGAAGAGACATTATTTTGGAAGACTCTAATCAACACTATTGAAAGAAGATACATGAAGGACAAATTTTGGCTTTGTATATGAACCACCAGAGCTTTATCAAATGGGGAGAGTTGCTCATTCCTGGAAGTGTCTCAGCAGACTGAATGACCATGTGTGGGGCGTATTGACAAGTTGCTTCATGTCCTGGGTGAGGAGCTAGACTAGAAGTGATTGTGATCCTCTGAGGTAAAAACCCAATAGCCTTCTAGACCTCAAATTATGCTTCTCTCCTTACTGGCTTTGGAGACTGAGGTGATGGAGCAGAACCTTGTTGCTGCAGTATCGCCCTTTCCTTCTTCCACAACAGGGGAAAGATGAGGCCACAGTTCTCCAAGAGGCAGGCAAGAAGCAATCATTGCAGTTAGGTGGGTTTAGCAGATGTCTGTGCTTGGTGGGGGGAGATCAGGGGACAGCAGAAGATAAGTAACCATTGTCCCCCTTTTCTCCCTTACCTCCAGAGCAACAGCTGGCTGAGTTGACGCAACAAGTGGCCCAGACAGAGCAGCACCTGAACAATCTGATGGCCCAGCTGGACCCCCTTTTTGAACGGTGAGGAGAGCAATGACCCTGTGAATTTGTGGGGAGGTTGTGGCAGGTGAGAGGAATGGGGACATAGATTGGGCAGCCACTGAGTGGACATTTCTGCAGTGTGACTACTTTGGCTGGAGCCCAGCAGGAGCTTCTGAACATGAAGCTATGGACCATCCACCAGCTGCTACAAGATAACAAGCCAGACAAGAGCATGGAGGTTTCAGAACCAGGTAAAGGGTTGGGAGGTGAGTCTGGTGGAGGTGGAGACAAAGTCTCTGAAACTGGAACATACCTGATCTTACCCCTCACAGAGGCCAGCATACCCTTTCCTGAGGATTTATGTCTGCAGGAGGATGAGGAGGAGCCCGTAAACTGGAACACAGAGACATGGAACCTAGCCACTTCCTGGGAGGTGGAACAGGGGCTAAGGAGAAGATGCAGCAGGGCTGCAGCAAAGGGTCCCAGGCACAGCCCCAGCCGGGAAGGAGGGACAACAGCTGAGGGTTTAGTAAAACAAAGTCTGTTCTTGTAACTGGGTGCTCCTGTGTGCTTTTTCCATCCCAGCTGGTCATACACACCCATACTAGGTGCCTAAGGACAACTGGGCCTTCTTGAAAAGCTTCCCTTATTAGGACAAAAAGAGGCTGCCATCCAGTGTGAGAGCAGAGAAGACAGAGGGAGCTCCAGTTCTTTTCCTTATATTCCTGAGGCCACCAGCATGCCAGTCTTCAGGGCTCAAAAATCCCTTTTCTCACAGCAAAGATGAGACAGAAAGGTCTTTCCAAGAAACAAACAAACAAAAAAAAACTTTACTAAAATCCAGTGGAAAAATAAACTATAGAAACACAACATAAAAATAGCCACATTTACAAAGCTACAACCTTGATAAACAACTGACCATAAACACAGCACCAAGTTTATCAGTCCCAGATCCCCTCATTTGTGTTAGGGGCTGGTTCAGCAAAGGTTCAGTTGGGTCAGACTTGGTTTCCTGATTCTCAGGAGCTGGTCAAATGACCCAGAGTAGCTTGGGTCCCAGGAAAACACAAAACGACCCTTGTCAAACCATGAAGGGTTCTGGGTTTTGTTTACTGCTGACGAAGATTCCTTTGTACCCCTGGCTGTGACCTATCCCTGAAGTATCTTGAGTTCTGGAATTTGTAAGATTCCTCTAGTTCTTCTGGCTGCTGTGGAGAGAAGTCAGTCAGTCCAGGCACTGGCATGAGCACTCTACTCAGACAAAATCACCCGTGGGATTGGGGGGCAGGGGGGCTCAGACAGATGCAGGACATGAGATAGGATCAGAACTACTCATTTCCAGCTCATGAGCCTCACCACAGCACTCTTCTGAGGGAAGGCTAAACTTACTTGATAGCTGAAGTCAGACTGTGGTACCAGCGTGACAACTCCTCCTGGTCTGTGGACATGAGCAGTAGCTTCTCATGAGGGAAGGACAGCTAAGGAGAGACCACCTCTTAGTGCATGGCTCAGAAAGGTCCAGGCTAAAGCTTAAGCCCTTGTTGTTTCCATGGAAGTAATTCAAGGATGAGATGAGAACTAAACATGAAGCCCAAGCCCCAGCAATCCTCTTTCAACATAGACAGTTCTGTTCCTACAAAAAGGGACCCAGGCCAAGGAGATGAGCTGGTTCATAAGCATTTGAGAGATGTTTTGGGCCTAGGGTTCCCACCTATTACTTACACTGAGCAGTCCACCACAAGGGCCTCCTGAGTGGCCAAACACCCTGCGGAGTTGACATTGGGCCATGGGGTAGAGGGCCCTGCAGGCAAAGGTGCCACTTTGTAGCAGGTGCAATGGAGGTCGAGGCTTGGCCATGAGGAGCACATCAGAGAAGAGGAAGAATATGCGGGGCCGAGGCTCCCCATGGGGAGGCACCACCAGCAGCCAGCCCTGGCGTAAGAACCAGCGCCCTGGGGGATGGAAGAGCTATTATTCTTGTACAGCTCCAGGACCCATGGGATAGAAGGAAAGGGAGGCTGAGGAAATAGAGGGTATGTGCTGGCTCTACAGAGGAAGAGGGGTGGGAAAGGGGCAGCTGAGGACTGGGGGGAAGCATGCACACTACCTGAGGTAAGCCCCTTTGCCTGGCGTCCGCTAAGCAGAGCCTGGACACGCCGGAGGTGCTGGTCATTCTTCTGTTTCTGACCAATGGTGTGGACTCTCTGGACAGTCTCACTTACCAACCGGGCAGCCCCTGGAATAACATCCCCCACCTCACTCCCAGCACAACTTTGACTTTGGGTGACTGGTGGTAGTGAAAGACAAGCTATTCTGGAGGAAACCAGGGTCAGGGTCTAACTTCTTGAAGAAAAGGCAGGGCAACAGGGACATTATATACATGTCAATGGAAGATAGGGACATACCAGACATTGTTGGATGTCAGAATCAGAAAGGGATACAGGAGAGGAAGCCTCCTGCCTGAGCTGCAGAAGAGCAAGAACCTACGTGTGAGCTGTTTTTGGTCAGGGCTGTTGGGACCTGTGTTTTCAGCCAAAGCAACGAAGAGATTCTCATACCTGGAATGGTATAGTGGGACATCTATAAGAGGAGGTAGAGCTGGCAAAGTTCCCCCCTGTCTGACACGAAGATCACCCCCTCCACATACTTCAGTTGCAAGGCCAGGAGAGATCTGCTTCTGGCTGAGTTATCTCCCTCTTTCATCTGGGACTCAGAGCCTGGGCTCATACCACATGGCCCTCTTGCACTCCACACTTAAAAGAGTCAATGGCAGACTGACCATAGTTTGGGAGGCCAGATGGGAAGGTGAAAGTCAATCAACCCAAGGAGGATGCTACAGACAATCTGACTTTAAACTCTTAACTCAGGATTAATCCAGAGACAGAAATTCTAAGCTAGGGTAGCCCCTCATCTCAACAACCTTTTCAGATACCCTGAGGCCCTAGTACAGGCCCCCTCAGTTCAATGTAGAGTTCCACAGTCCCACCTAAGGGCCTGAGGCTGCAGACCCTGGGTACTCCAGTGGGTTCACGTTTACTCTTGCAAAAGGTTTTTAGAAGCAATTTAGCCCAAGGGAGAGGCAGGGGATTGGGACAGACCCCAAGGCATCCCACAAAGCTGAGGGCAGCATTCACACAGACACAAAGAGGTTGGTTTGAATCAAGGCAAGTTCACTCACTGCTGGAGCCGCTGCAGAGGCAGAGAGAGCAGGTCCTGAAGCTGAAGGCCCCCAAACTCAGGGCGGCCTTCCTGCAGCCGCACAAACCTCCGGAAACGTTTGTTTTTCTTTAGCTGCTCCTGGTGGGGGAAAGGGTTGGCAGCAGGGAGAGAAGCCACTCCTTATATTGCGTTCATCTGTGTACACATTCCCAGCCTTCAGTAAGCTGTGTGCTTCTGAGAGAAACCCTGTCTCCCTACAGGGAATTTAGCACAGAGCTGGGCACCCAGATGGCTCTATAAGTGCAGGAAATGTATGAATGAAGTTTGGGTCTCCAGATGAAGAGGAAATATAAGGGTCAAGAGAGGAAGAGGGGACAGATTTGAGGTCATCTTCAGGTTACCTGCAGGGTGATCTGGGACCTCTCTGTGTTGGCAGCAAATTGGGTGTAGAGCTCCAGGTGGCGGCAGAAGCCCTCCAGCCCTTGGCCCCAGTATCCTCCCTCCAGGTAGGGAAGCAGCTCTCTGCGGGGCAAGGGCAGTAAAGGGGCAGCCCAAGAACTACTCAAGCAGCACCTCATTTAATCCTCTTATGAGAAATAATAGCACTACCCCGGAGGTGGTAGTGCTATTACCCCATTTTACAGATGGAGAACTGCGGCAGGTTAAGGCACTGGGCCAAGGCCGCAGGTGAGGTAACTGGCAGGCTCCGAATATGAACCTGAGTCTCTGACTCCAAGCTCTGTGCACTGCCAGTGGCCAGGGCGCTCCCTCCTTCCCTCTCCCCGCGCCTCTTCCACTCACTGGCTAGCGCCGTAGATGAGCTCCCAGGACCCGAATAGGGCCTGGCGCTCTGGTGGTCGCAGAGTCCCCTTGGCTTTTAGGATCCCCAAGAAGTACTGCGGGAGGAGAGAATATTGGTAGCTTACCCTGGAGGAGGCTAACGCCAAGGCGCAGCCAGAAAATGTAGAACTCGGCCCGAGCTCCCTACATACAGGGAGATACCCCAAGACCACCATACGAGGGGTCACCAACCTCGCAGAGACCTTCCCACGCCCTGGGGTCCCCGCCCCATACAAGCCCCCACCGTGGCCACCAGCCCCAGCTGTTCTTGGTAGCGCCGCTCAGTCTCCAGCAGCTCCCGGGCGGTGCAGGCGCGTTTCCGCTCCCAGCGGGCACGCTGCTCTTGCACTGGGCACCGTCCGCCGGGCCCGGAGCTCTCCATGCCGAGCTGAGGGATCGACACTTCCGGACGCAGCCCGCCGGAGATTCAAATCCCAACCGTTCCTGGCCGCAACACGGAGCATGCGCCACGGCCGGCCGGACCCCGCCGGGTCTCCTCCGCCGCGGCCCCGCCCCACTGCGAGGGCGGCGCCGTAGGTGCACGGAGCTGGCCGGGACAAGGCCGGGTGGGGCGGCTGTGCAGCCCTGGCCTGGACTTTGAGTGAGGAGACTTGGGGGTGCAGATGCTAGCTGGGCCTCAGTGTCCAATCTGTAGAATTGGGAAGGGGGCGGTAATTACGGAACACATTCTGTCCTGGGCCCACGCCAGACGCTAGGGGGTCAGTGGTTCCCAAAGCTTTCACTGCTACTAGGAACCCTAACGGGTCACAAGGTGTGAAATATTTTGGCCCCTGGACAAAAGTTTATAGGTTTTAAGTTCTGACTCATTTTCTCCTTTCATACTGATCCAAAACCTGACAACCAATTAGCTTCTGTTCAGCAGGTGTCAATAACTAACGAAGTGATTTGGGATTGGTGTGTTTCTGGCCAAAGGCAAAAGCTTCGAGTTGATTAGTCTGTGCTGTCTAGTAAAAAATAAAACGTACCATATTTTCCTTACTTAGGCCTTTTGAAAAATTGGCAGTAGTCCTGGAGGGTACATTGGCAGTGCTATTTTGTTAGTTTGTGTTAGAAATCTTCAAATACGCCTACATTTTTGACCTAGCAATTCCACTTCTAGGAATGCATCCTAAAGAAATAGATAATGTGGACAAAAACATTTGTACCAGGATGTCTGGCACAATGTTGTTTGTAACAACAGAAAACTGGAAACCACCTAAATGTCCAGTGTTAGAGAGCTGGTTAAGAAAAGTATGGTACAGCCATTTGAAGGAGTAATATGAAAGCATTAAAAATGATGTTGTATTATAAAAAAGCTGTCAATGTGGGAAAGTGCACATAGGAAGAATATTGTTGAGAGAAAAAAGCAGGCTACTTTTTGTACAATAACAAACACTTGATATAAAATATATATAAAAGGTTGGAAGACTAAACAAAAGTTAATTGTGGTTTTTATTTCTGGGTGACGGGATTGAAGATAATTCATTCAACAAATATATTAAATACTTAATCTGTGCCAGGCATTGGATCACTGAGGTTAAAGTGGTGATTGAGACAAATAGGGTGATTTTTAAAATTCTCTCATACTTTTCTTCCCATTCCCAAAGTTTTCTGCATTGAACATGCATTACTTTGTATTAGAAAAAAAAGTTATTAAAAAAATGATATGCTATCCAAAGCAATCTACAGATTCAATGCAATTCCTATCAAAATACCAATGACATTCTTCACAGAAATAGAAAAAAAATCCTAAAATTTGTATGGAACCACAAAAGACCCTGAATAGCTAAAGCAATCTTTAGCAAAAAGAACAAAACGGGAGGCATCACAATACCAGACTTCAAAATATATTACAAGGCTATAGTAACCAAAACAGCATGGTATTGGCATAAAAATAAACACATAGACCAATAGAACAGAATAGAGAACCCAGAAATTAACCCATGTATATACGGCCAACTGATTTTTTTTTTTTTTTTTGAGACAGGGTCTTACTCTGTCACCCAAGGTGAAATGCAGTGGTGTGATCATAGTACACTGCAGTCTTGAACTCCTGGGCTCAAGTGATCCTCCCACCTCAGCCTCCTGAGTAGCTAGGACTACAAGCACGCACCAGCACACCTGGCTAATTTTTAAATTTTTTTGGAGAAATGGGATCTCACTATGCCAGGCTGGTCTTGAACTCCCGGCCTCAAGCAATCCTCCTGCCTAAGCCTCCCAAAGTGCTGGGATTACAGGTGTGAGCCACTTCATCTGGCTTCAGCCAACTAATTTTTGACAAAGGTACCAAGAGCATTCATGAGGGAAAGAACAGTCTCATTCGTAGGGGAAAGAACAAGTCTCTTCAATAAATGATGCTGGGAAAACTGGATGTCCGTATACAGAAGAATGAAACTAGATACCTCCCGCTGCCACCACCTCTCACCCTACACAAAAATCAAGTCAAGGGCAGGTGCTGTGGCTCCCTGCCTGTAATCTTCCTATGTGCACTTTCCATTGATAGCTTTTTTATAATACAACATCATTTTTAATGCTTTCATATTATTCCTTCAAATGGCTGTACCATACTTTTTCCTAACCAGTTCGCTACCACTGGACATTTAGGTGGTTTCCAGTTTTCTGTTGTTACAAACAACATTACAACAAAATTACAGCTAGATAGGAGGAATAAACTGCTATACCACTGCAGTATTACTACAGTTAACAATAATATATAGTTTCAAATAGCTAGAAGGAGGATATTGAATGTTCCCAACACAAAGAAATGATAAATGTTTGAGATGATGGATATGCTAATTACCCTGATCTGATTACTATATAATGTATGTATGTATCGAAGCATCACTATGTATCCCATAAATATGTACAATTATTATGTATCAATGTTTAAAATGACAGTAAACATGTTAGAAACTTTGGAACCTATTCCTACCATTTTGGACTCCTAGGAATTTGGGCCCCAAGACAAGAACCAGGGGATTGTCAGGGTTCTGAGATCCCCTCCAGCTCTGACATTCTAAGAATTCTGAGAAAGGAAAAATGCTGAGTTTAGAGCAGGGAGGAATAACTTGAAGGGCTTGGATGGAGAAAAGGGAGATTTTGGGTCAGACTGTACCTTGGGCTCAGGTCTCAAGGGAACGGGTGAGACAAGATAGGTAGGGGACTAGTCACACTGTCTCAAGTGAATTTGGGAGCTCAAATATGGAAGAGGACAGATAATCCTGTGGTCATTGGTATCACTGTGAACCCAGGTGACTAAACTAGAGCACAGCACCTGGAGTGCAGTTGGCGATGGGCATGTTTGGGTATGCTGGCAGTGTGAGTGTGCTGTGGGTGGGTGGAAGAGGGGTAGGGAATAGAGCCTCCTGAAAGCCCAGGTGGGGGACTCATCCAACTCTGAGGGAAGAAGAGGGCAGAGCTGAGAAGGCACACTGAACACGCTTGGAGACAACCCATTCCCTGGAGACCAAATCTCCCACGGGGCATACCACACTCTACCTGGCACAGATGCTAAACTCTGCTCCCAAAGCCCGAGAAGGGAGGGGTCAGAGGGAGGGGTTCAGAGGGCAGTCAACAACCCCTCTATCCTTTAGTTACCCTCAACCTCTGCTTTCAACTCACTGAATGCTGGAGAAGCCCTAGGGATGCTTTGAACAACAATCATCAGTCATTCAACAAAAATTAAATACCAGTAAGTTGCCAAGTCCTGTGTTAGGCATGGAAATGAAATGGTGGACAAGAGAAATATGACCCCTGCCCTTAGGGAACTTTATACTCCAGCATGGCAGACAGAATAAGAAGTCACCATAAAGTGGGAAAACGTTACAAGAGACATATAGGCTTCTATGCAAGCATGCAGTGAAGGGACTGACCCTACTGTAGGAGTCAGGGAAGGCTTCTCAGAGGAAGTGCCATGTGAGCTGATACCTGAAGGATGAGCAAAACCTAGGGAGGCAGAGCTGGCAGTGAGTGGAGAGGTGGGTAAAAGGGACAAACAGCATGGACAAAGGCTTAGATACACACACACACACACACACACACACACAAGCATACAATAAATTCAAGGAACTGCTAGAATTTCTGTAAGACAAGAGCATGGATTGCAAAGTAAAGAATGATGACAAGGGGGACTGAAGAGGTAGACAGAGGCCAAACCACGGAGGGAATTTATGTCAGTAAGATTGTGTCACAAGTTAATAGTAAATTCAAAGTGGCTAGACAATAAGATAATTTATTGGCTCATGCAAATGAAAAGTCCTGAAGCAAGCAGGCCCTAGGGTTGGCTTAATCCAGCAGCTCACTCATGTCCCCAAGGACCTCTTTCCACCACTCCCCCTTACCTTCCATGGTTTTACCTTCATGTTAAGGCTGGCTTCCATTCTGGTTACAAGATGGCTGCTCACAGTTACAGTGGCTGTGTGCGTCCTTATCCATTGTCCAAACAAAGGGAGAGTACTTTCCGTCAGCCATCAAATGCTTCAGACACAGAGTTCCACTCTGATTGGACCCACCTAGGTCACAAGCCCACCATGGAGACCAAGGCAATGGCAGCCCTCTGAAAGCCACATCAAGTACTGTGGACTTTATCCTAAGGGCAATGGGAAACCAATGAAGGGTCTTAAACAGGATGCAAGATGATATGTGCATTTTATTATTATATTTTATTTTATTTTACTTTATTATATTTTGAGGCAGAGTCTCGCTCCATCACCCAGGCAGACACAAGTGAACCTCCCACCTCAGCCTCCTGAGTAGCCCAGCTAATTTTTAAAATTTGTTTTAGAGATGGGGTCTTGCTGTGTTGCCCAGGCTGGTCTTGAACTCCTGGCCTCAAGTGATCCTCCTGCCTTGGCCTCCCAAAGTGCTGGGATTACAGAAATGAGCCACCACACCTGGCTGAGATGTGCATTTTAAAAAGATAGCTCTGGTAATCTGGACTCAGCAAGACCCATTAGGAGGCATTTATAGTCATCCAGGTAAGAGGTGGTGGAAGTGTGGGCTAGGATGAAAAATGTGGATGAAAAGTTTATACTGTTTTTTTTTTTGAAGCAGGGTTTTGCTATGTTGCTCAGGCTGGAGTGCAGTGGCTATTCATAGGTACAATCATAGTGCACTTTGGCCTCGAACTCCTGGGCTGAAGCGATCTTCCCACCTTAGCCTCCCAAGTAGCTGGGACTACAGCTGCGGGCCACTGCACCCAGCTTGGATGAAAAGTTTAGAAGGTAGACTCCATAGGGCATGATGATTGAACGTTGGGGTGAAGGAAAAGATGAAAGCAAAGATGGTGCCAGGTTTTTGGCTTAGGCCACTAGGTGGAGGGTGGTGCTGTTCACTGAAGGAGGAGGAAGAGGAGGTTTGTGGGGAAGACAAATTCTGCCTGGGGCCTGTTAAACTTGAGATATTTGTGGGACATTCAAGTGGAGATGTCTTGTCCATTAAACAGATGGTTTTGGGTCTGATGGGGGGGGGCCAGCCTGGGGATACTTGGCTGTCATCAATTTGTAGGAGCCACTGGGGTGGATGAAACTGCCTACAAATAATATGGAGAGGGATAAGGGCAGAAGGCATGAGGGTCTCCAACACAGATTCATCCCTTCTCATCCTGTGCATCCACTTCAGTTCTACTACGCTGAGAGTGGACTAAATGGTGGCCCCCATAAAGACATGTCCATATCCATGTCCTGATCCTCAGGACCTGTAAATGTGACCTTATTTGGAAAAAGATGGTTGCAGATATAATTATATTAAGGATCTTGAGATGAGATCATCCTGGGTTATCTTGGTGTGCCCAAAATCCAATGACAAGTATCTCTATAAAAGGCACCCAGTGCAGATACAGGGACAAGAGGAGAAGGTCATGTAAGGTTGGAAGCAGACATTGGGGTTTTGTAGCCACAAGCCAAGGAATGGCTGGAGCCACCAGAAGACAGAAGAGACAAGAAAGGATTCTTCCCCAGCGTGTTCAGAGGGAAGAACCTCTGCCGAAACCTTGATTTCAGACTTCTGGCCTCCAGAACTGAGACAGTAAATTTCTGATGTTTTAAGCCACCCAGTTTGTGGTAATTTGTTATGGCAGCCCTAGGAAACTAATACAGTTAGTGAAGTGGGCCAGAGCCAGGTCAGCCTCAAGGCCCCAGGAGGGTTTTGATTAGTCCTTGCTCCCAATCCATGGCTTGGGAGAAGGGGACTTTTATCCTTCTACCCCACTAGTGAATAGCTCCCTCCTCTGCAACCCTGGGATAAGCAGAGACGTGTTTTAGTAACATGGCCCCTAAGTGTTTGAAGACACAGACCCTAATAACCAAAGACTTGGCCTCTATAACAACTGCAGAGGGGTCCTGCACCAGGTGGGGGGTGCCCCAGTCCGTCAGTCCTTAGTATGCTCTGTCTCAACTTGGGGAGACTCAGGAAACAAGAACTCCTGGGAGCTCAAACCTGTTTGAAGGTTTGGCAGACTCCCAGCTGTGAAGGCACGATCCAGGGTCAGAGTCCACATTCTCCACCCAGATGAGAAACATGGTCACACAGAGACAGAGAGCTAAAGAGAGAAACAGAGCCATAGGGAATAGCATTTGGACAATCAGTGAGCTGTAACAGAGAGAGAGAGCTGCACCTACAGGCAGATCCATGCTCTGAAATACTGAGAGAAAGCCCCAGGGACGTGGGGACAGAGGGAGTGCTGCAGAGACACGTACAAACAGATGCTGATGGATCTAAAATACAAAAAGAAAAAGACCGAACTATTCAGAACATTTGGAAAGAGGAAAAATGAACTAAAGCTGAGACTGGTGGTGGAGACACATGTCCAGCCATACAGCCTCCAGACTCTAGTTCGAATGGCGCTTCTGTCTCTGCTCCCATGACCTCTTCCCCCTTAATGAGATTGGTCATTAGCACATTCTGTCTTGTACAGGCCCATCCGTTTCAGATATTACCATGCACTTTCCATGTGTCAGGGTCCAAGGAGGGTGCTGATGACATAGCTAACCAAGACAATCAACTGACCATCCAGAGTGCACACTGGATTAGACTGACCTGGACGGCTCTTAATTTGGCTCCAGAAATGGCAACCTACAATCTTAGGCTGACTTACTCCTAAGGTGACTGTTTGGAGGACAGCTGTTATTCAGCCATACAAATTTTGGTGTACAATATGACAGTCACTCCAATAAAACAGGTAACTTGGGGTTCCATAAAAATGTGATGTTATGCTTCTGGGATAGTTGTGGTTTGACATGCACAGGCCCTTAACAAAGAGCTCCCTGAGGGCAGGGAAGACATCTTGGTCAATTTGTATTTCTCAAGCACCCGGCAAGGTGATCCGCAGAGAGAAAATGCTTAATAATGGCTGTTGAATAAAAGACTGACTCAGTCAAATACTGGACCCTGCCCTTATGGAGCTCAAGGCTACTAGAGCAGATAAAATGTCATAAATCACCCTAATATGAGTTAGATGGTGGGCAAGGTTATTATTGAGGGTAGGCAAAGAACTGTGGTGGCTCAGAGAGGCACCAGAGATCTTTTCTGGACTGGTAGTGGAAGGTTGGTTAAGGAAGGTGTCCTGGAGGAGGTTGCCTTTGAACTGAGTCCTGAAGAATAGAAAGGATTTAGACAGGGGAGATGGTAAAACTATTTAACTATTTAACACAGTAGTGGGTGCACAAGCACCGACTGACCCATCAGGGTTGAAACTGGCTGAGGCACTCAAGTGGGGTCTTGGGGCCCCTGATGTGCTGGGCATTACCTCCTTAGATAAAGGATCATGAGGTCTGGAGGGTCCCTAGGGAGGAGCTGGGGTAGCAGAGGCACCCTGGAGCTAGGGGCTGTGGCAATATGCCAACAGGATTAGAAATATTTCAAAATATTTAATTAACCTACACAACCATGCTGGTGTGTGCCTGTTGAATATCAGCCCTAGATATGAACCTGAAATGGCCTTTATTCTCTTGTGGTTTGTTGAAGCCATAGGGGCTTTACTAGAATGCGAGCTACAGAATAGTAGAAGCTGTTCTCTATTCAATGCTGCATCCATCGGGCCTAGAAAAGTACCTGGAGGATTAGAGGAGGCTCAATTAATGTTCATTAAAAAGGCAGACTGGGAATCCCAAGCCCATTCTTGGGGTCCTCACATTCTTCTACCCTATCTCCTTGCACCCAGTCTCCCCCTGCAACTCATATTCCACCCTAGCCCTCAACATGACCTAATATGAAAATTGGATTCTGTTACTCTCCTGCTCAAAATATTTCATGCCTCCCCTTTGCCCAGAATACCATTCTCCCTGTTGGTTTTACCAATTGGGGATTACTTCTTCTTCAAGGCCATGATCAAATTTTGCCTACTTCTGTATTGACTTCTGAGACAGAATTAATCTTTCTCCCCTCAATATTATATCATGATAATGTCTACTCTCACCCACTAGACTGTGACAGGGACTGTGTCTTAATCATTTCCATACCCCTAGTCCATAGCCCAATGCCTGACATATAGTAGGTACTAAATAAATATTTGTGGAATGCAAGAGTAAATGGCATTCCAGGGAGCAAAAACTAGATTAACAAAGGTGGTAAAAGGTTTGAAGAAAAAATAAATAGTTTAATTTGGCTGGAGTATGAGGGAGACTCGTAGGAGATAAGATGGAAAGGTCTCTTGGATAAGGTTTAGAAGGGACTTGGAAGTCAGAAGGCCAAGATGGGCATACTCTGGTAGGCAGTGGGCAGTGGGGAGCCAATGACGGTTTTTAAGCAGGGGAGTATTATGATGAAAAATACATTTAGGTTAAATCCAGCAGAGTCCCTCTCGTACATATACTCAGTTTTTCATTCAAGCTCCCACCTACCTACCTATCTACCTAACTCACCCTCAGGCTTCTCTAGCAGCTTGTCCTACCCTTTTATCTGCTCCCTGGCTGGGCCAGGCACATATACATGGGCTGCTTTCCCTCTCAGCTAGAGGATGCAGGGGCCCAGCTCCTCTGTCTTTCCCCTTCCCTGCCTGGGGCTGGGAAGCAGTCCAGGGTTAGCTGAGGCTGACTGGCAAGCAACCAGGCAGTGCCAGGGAGAACCTGTACAGTGCCAGGTGGTGCTTTAGGTTCCAAGCTGAGCCCATGACCTCGATAACCTTCTGCCTGCACACACACCCTACCCAGGCTTTGGTATCAGGGGAGGGGGCACAGGGCCAGACAGACTCGCGGGACTTTGGCTCCATCTCTACAAAAGGGCACTCTGTGAGTCAGCCTGCTCCCCTCCAGGCTCGCTCCTCCTCCACCCAGCTCCTGTTTCCAATGCACGTACAGCCCGTCCACACCGTGTGCTGGGACACCCCACAGTCAGCCACATGGCTCCTTTTTGCCCCAGCCCCTGGCTCCCTCTGCTGATTCCCACCGCTGCTCCAGGCCTCACTGTGCAATTGCTGCTGTCACTGCTGCTCCTGGTGCCTGTCCATCCCCAGAGTATGCTCCAGATGCAAGGGGATCCCCCCATGGGAGGAGGTTCATCTGGGGAAGATGACCCACTGGGCAAGGAGGATCTGCCCAGTGAAGAAGATCCCCCTGGAGAAGAGGATCCACTTGGAGAGGAGGATCCACCTGAAGTTCAGCCTGAACCAGGAGAAGAGGATTCCCTGAAGTTAGAGGATCTACTTACTGTTGAGGCTCCTGGAGATACTCAAGCCCCCCAGAATAATGCCCACGTGGACAAAAAAGGTAAGTGGCCATCTGCCTCCAAATCTAGGCTCCAGGAGGCTCACACCTCCTTCCCCCATACCCTAGCCCAGGCAGTGATCATCCAGGGGAGGAGAGGAGCCTGTACTCTGACAGCAGCCCTTCCCAGCAGTTCCCAGCCTCAGGCAGAGGAGCTGACGCCACCCACCCACCCCCCTCTAGCCAAGAGGGAAAGCAGCCCATGAATCCATGCCTGGCCCCACCAGGGAGCAGATGAAGGGGTAGGACAAGCTGCTAGGGAAGCCTGCCGGTGAGTTAGGTGGGTGGGAAGGTGGGAGGCCAATCTGAGCTTAAATGAAAAACTGAGTATATGTATGAAAGCTAGAAGGGGTTGGATGGGGAGAGAAAATAAAAAGGGGTACAGATGGAGAGAAGTGAGCTGGACGAGATGGGAGAGAAGAAAGGGGAGGCTGGAGAGGAGAAAGAGGAAAAATAGGTGGAGAGGGGGAGAAAGGGTGTGAGGGGAAGAGAAGGGGAAAGACTGGGGGGTGGAGTGGCCACCAGAGGACGAGCTAGAAGAGCTTGTAGAGATACCTCCTCTTCAGTCTGCAATGCGGAAATTGAAACCAGGAAGAAGGAAACAGTGGGTGAGGAACCTGGCCTCTCAACTCCCAAGCCAGGAACTTTGGGAAAGGAGATGGGGACCAGACAGGGCAGACGGATGAGTGGGGAGGAGAGAGCACTAGGGGAGAAAGGAAACACTGTCTACTGATTTGGGCCTGGGACTGATGCGCCCACCCACTTTACAGACCCTAAGACCCTGGTTGCAAACTGGTAGGATTGCTGTGTGGCCTACCCAGCTGTGGTGTTACGTTTGGTCGCAGTCTATTGTGCTTTACACCTGGCCTGCTTCGGGCATGTTACCTTGTATGCCCTGTAAGGCATCTGAGTTTGCGAACCTCTGAACCTCTGTGGGTAAGAGGGTCCCACCCATCCCGGCTCCGGGGAAGGGGCTGGGCTCTAAGATCGGCCCGTTCATCCTTCTCACTTATGCAGGGGATGACCACAGTCATTGGCGCTATGGAGGTGAGACACCCACGCCCTGCACAGACCTGATCTGGAAACGCAACTCTGCCGATCGGCCCCACGACCATCCCCGAACACGGGTCCTGGGCGTCCCGGCTGCCTGTCCCCGCCCACATCCCTGATTTCTATTTCCCGCTCCAAAGCCTCCTGACTCCACCCCTTCACTTTTTCTACCCGTGTTCCCTAAAAGTTCCTGACCTAGTTATCAGACTAACTCACCACACTCTCCCACCCCAGGCGACCCGCCCTGGCCCCAGGTGTCCCCAGCCTGCGCGGGCCGCTTTCAGTCCCCGGTAGATATCCGCCCCGAGCTCGCCGCGGTTCGTCCGGCCCTGAGACCCCTGGAACTCCTGGGCTTCCAGCTCCCGCCACTCCCAGAGCTGCGCCTGCGCAACAATGGCCACACCGGTGAGGGGGGTCCCGGCCGAGCCTCAGGGAAGCCGCCAGACTACCTGGGATCCGGCGCGGCCTCCGGAGCGGGACCGTCGGGCGGTGGTTGGGGATTCGGTTGGCCCTCGGGGCGCGGTGGGCCCGGCTCACCTGCCTCTCCCCACGCAGTGCAGCTGACTCTGCCTCCTGGGCTAGAGATGGCCCTGGGTCCCGGGCGGGAGTACCGGGCCCTGCAGCTGCATCTGCACTGGGGGGCTGCGGGTCGCCCGGGCTCAGAGCACACCGTTGACGGCCACCGTTTCCCTGCCGAGGTGAGCACGGAGCTGTCGGAGTAGGGGCACAGGGGCGTGGCGGGGCCGGAGATCTGGCCTACTCCTACCCTCGCGTCCTTTCCAGATCCATGTGGTTCACCTCAGCAACGCATTTGCCAAAGTGGATGAGGCCTTGGGGCTCCCGGGAGGCCTGGCCGTGTTGGCCGCCTTTCTGCAGGTACCAGACCCTGGACACCTCTCTAGTCCCTGCTTCCCCACACTCCTGGACTCGGCTATCTTTGCCCCCAGAGATCCCATTGCAGCATGCTCACCCTGGCCCCTGGCTATCATCCTCATTCACTCATTAGTTCATTCATTCAACACCCTCTGTGACTGTGAACCAGGCGCTGGACCACCACAAGGGTTCCGAGCCGGTAGGTCCTTGCCTCTAAGGAGCCCACAGCCAGTGGGGGAGGCTGACATAACAGACATATACAAAGGTCAGGGAGCAAAAATGGTGGTCACAGAGGAGGCGAAACTCCTTCACTAGTGGCGAAGGAAAGGAAGTGTTCCACATAGAGGGAACAGTATGTGCAAAGACTCAGAATATGGCCTATTTAGGGAATGGCAGATGCAATGATCTGGATATCAGGAAGAGTAATTTCTCTAATACTCCAATGACCCATCATTTCCCCTTTGTGAAATGCAGTATTTAGTGACCTCCTTGGACCCATAGAAATTAAGGCCGCATACTCAATGATCAGAGGCCAATAAAGTGAAGGGGGGTGGGGTACCTGCCAGGCTCACTCACTGATTGCTTAATGCCAACTGCACAGCACAAAGTTGAGAGAGGTGCTTCAGAAATAGCATGTCAGGACCTCACTCCAAAAGTCAAACACAGGCATTTATTAAGGTGAATGCAGAGTAACATGAATACAAGGGTGTGTCATGGTTTTCTGTGGGGAACCTCGGAGTATGTGCAGGTAGTGATGGGTGAGACTGAGTAAGGGTGATTGGGCCCAGGTCATCGAGGACCTAGTATCCTTGTAAAGCAGCCCCTCTCCCTCCTCCTACTCCAGCTGGCCGTTGAAAACCAGCCCACCAAGCTCGTTAGTTTGCAAAGCAAGAGTAAATAGGCTTTGAGTAATAATACATAAGATTTTATGCTCCCCAGCATTCTCAGAGCTGAGGAATGGAGGAGGACTGTGGGAGCCCCAGTCCATGTTCAGAACTCCCTGGTATTGGTCTGTCTTACACTGTCATCCCCCAGGAGGGCCCAGAAGAAAACAGCGCCTATGAGCAGTTGCTGTCACATTTGGAAGAAATCGCCGAGGAAGGTCAGTTTGTTGGTCTGGCCACTACCCTTGATGCCCTAGTTCATAAAGAATTGCCCTGGGGAGCCCCAGATCTGAGGCTGGAGGTGGGCTCCCTCCCATGCAGGAAGGGGCTGAAGTGTGCACTGGCCTTCATCATGATAATGACCGTGAGGCTGACAGAGGCAAACAGGCTCAGGCAAACTGCCCACAACAGGCTTTATGGTTAAAAACCAAACAAAACCCAAAATTAGACCCAAAAAAACAAGATAAAAAATGGTGTTTGGAACTTTTGGGGTCAAGTCTGGAGGGCTAAACTTTTTCTGAGAACTGTCTACTTCTCTTTCATAAGCATCAAATATTTTGACTTTGTAAATACTTTTATTGGAAATCTTCTTTCCTGTCTCAGTCACTCTGGGTCATTTTAAACCTCACATACTCTTCTAGACCTTTAGGTTTTTGTTAAACTAGAGGGAACTGTGCCTTTGGAGTTGTATCTGTTTGTTTGTAGTTATAAATATTCACATTTATTTATAAGTTATGCAGCTCATTTTCCCTTTTTAATTCACTCTGGGCTTAAATCTGTGGTCCAGCCTGTCATGGCAGTCAATATGCAGGAAGAGTGAAGACACAGAGGGAGGACTTCAGGAGCAATTCTCTCACTCTGTGAGGCCTCTTCCAGCCCCAGAGCCCTTTACTTTCTTTTGAGTCATGTCTTATGGGAAGGGACCACACTTAGTGAAGAAGTGTCTCAGGGAATTGTGTTAACTTGGCTCCTGGGAGGTGAAACTGTATCCCTATGCCCTGAAGCTTCAAGGCGTGTGATGTAGGTGAGACTCCAACACAGGTCCTCTCCACAGGCTCAGAGACTTGGGTCCCAGGACTGGACGTATCTGCACTGCTACCCTCCGACCTCAGCCGCTACTTCCGATATGAGGGGTCTCTGACCACACCGCCCTGTGCCCAGGGGGTCATCTGGACTGTGTTCAACCAGACAGTGAGGCTGAGTGCTAAGCAGGTGGGGCTGGGCGTGGTGCTGACATAGGGGGTGAGGGGCAAAGGGGATCCAGGATGAGGTGAGAAAGAGGAGAATGAAGAAATCGGGGGGCCGGGTGGCAGGGTGTGGGAGATGGAGGGTGGCACCCTGAAGTATTGGCTGCGAGGAGGCCTGGGACCCTTGTTTCCTTTCACGCTTTGAGCCTCTCCCCCCACACCCTTCTAGCTCCACACCCTCTCTGGCTCTCTGTGGGGACCCAGTGACTCTCGGCTACAGCTGAACTTCCGAGTGACCCAGCCTTTGAATGGGCGAGTGATTGAGGCTTCTTTTCCTGCTGAAGTGGACAGCAGTCCTCGGACCACTGAGCCAGGTACAGCTTTGTCTGGTGTCCCCTCAGCCATAGGTCCCTCACCCTCCCATGTGTCTTCATTTGTGCCAGTGTCTGTCACTGGTGGTCACAGTGTGGCTCTAATGGCTTCTTTTTCTCTGCAGTCCACTTGAATTCCTGCTTTCCTGCTGGTGAGTCTGTGCCCCTCCTCTTGCTCCTGTTACTGGGAGACACCCCTCCCAGGGGCTAGTCAGGACCACCTCTGCTCCCTCTCCTTTGCTGCAGAACAGACCCCAAACCCCAACACGATTCCGAGTCAGAGCATGGGGTGGGGGATTCTTCCATTGCCAGAATGAAGCTCCAGAAATCTCCTAAAATTCTCCTCCCCTTTTACTTAGCTTTTAGGAAGGAAAAATGGTGCTTATCTTAACCCTGCCCATGTATCCACCCCTATTCCTTGGCTGGCCTCTCTGGAGACTGAGGCATTGGGGCTGCCTGAGAACATGGAACAGGGGGTGGGGGGTGCACTGAAACAGGTTTTTAGGGAGCCCCGCAGAATCTTCTTCTCTCCCTGAGGTAGCCCTCTCCTCTCCCCCTCCCAGGTGACATCCTGGCCCTGGTTTTTGGCCTCCTCTTTGCTATCACCAGCATCGCCCTCCTTGTGCAGATGAGAAGGCAGCACAGGTATTGTACCGACTCCTCCCTCAGGCACAGCCCCACAGCCCCTGTGGAGTCCAGAACACCAAGTTTCATGCACATTGCACTCAAATGAGCTCATCCTGGGTCAGTTTTCTAATTAGGCTTCCCCCTTGTGTACACACAGAAGTGGGACCAAAGCGGTTGTTAGCTACCACCCCACAGAGGTCACCGAGACTGGCACCTAGAGGCCTGGAACTTGGAGGATGTGCAGAGAAGCTGGCTAGAGGAATCTGAGGGAACCTGGAAACTTTGTCCTGTCCTGCCCATTATACTGCTTCCTTTTTAACCTCCAAAGAAGTTTTTAAAATAAATATTTCTAATAAAATATGTGGAAGTCACCTTTGTTCCTCAGATCAGCAGGATTGTATATTAATTTCCTATTGCTGCTGTAACAAATTACCATAAACAGTGGTAAGGCACATTTATTCTCTTCTAGTTCTGGAGGTTTGTAAATCCAAAATGAATCTTATGGGCTAAAGTTAAGATGTCGGTAGGGCTGGTTCCTTCTGGACACTGTGAGAGTAGAATGTTTCCTTGCCTTTTTCAGATTCTAGAAGCCACCTGCATTCCTTGGCTCCTGGCTCCTTCCACACATCACTCCAGCCTCTTGCTCTTATTGTCACATCCCCTACTAATGCCTTTGACCTTCTTGCCTCCCTCTTATAAAAACCCTTGGGCCCACCCAGATAACCCAGGATAATCTTCCTATCTCAAAATCTTAGCTTAATCACAAAGTCCCTTTCCCATGTAAGGTAACATTTCACAGGATTAGAATGTGGACATTTTTGGAGGGGCATTATTCTGCCTACCACAGATGTTATCAGGACGGGGAAAGAAATAACCGAAATTGTTGGAGTAGCCTTTTATGTGTATGTGTGCATGCATATGTGTATGTGTTGGAGGTAGGGCAGACTACAGCCTCTAGGCTTAAAATCACATGGAGGCATTTGGGTTTTCACCCTGCTCAAGGAAAACCTGTGTCACGTCTTGTATTTTTGCCTTCAGAATGTATTGTCTGGCCCACTGGAGTAAAGCAGTGCTGTGGATGGCAGCTCCTTTGCCCCGCAGGGAGTAAGGGCCAGGATGTACCCCCCAGCCCTGTTGGGCTTCTCTGCTTCACACAGCCTGTCCACAATCCCTCCTCAATGAGCCCTGTGCTCCCACCCCATGGCTGCCACTGAAAAGGACATCCCATCACAGAGCAAAGACCCAGGCCCTCTCAATTCAGGGGTCCTTCCAACTCCACTGCCAGCACCAAAGAAAGGCTTAAAGGGCCTTGTGATGCCGGTAACATCAGTTTTATTGGGTTGGGGAGGCAACTGTAGCCTGGTGGGGCAGGGACGGCCCTCACAGGTTGTTGAGTTCCAGCAGGGTCTGGTCCAGGGTCTGATGAATCTCCACGTTCTCCTCCTTGGCACTGGCCAAGGTCTCTGTGAGGGGAAGCAGCAAGTAAGGAGGGGGAGGGGAGACATGGGGCAGCATGGACAGGGGAAGGCGATGTATAGACACGGAGTGGGTTAGGACACACCGGAGGACACGGCATTCAGGGACCCGAGGGCTTCATGGGTAAACGGATGGACTGACCAGGATGAGGGCAACAGGACAGACACGGATGCATCACTCAAGGCCTCGGGGTCATGGAGGTGGGATGGGAAGGTCTGAGTCATCCACTAACTTACCCTCTTTCTTTAGAAGGTTTAAGAAAGGTAGAAACAGAAGGAAAGACACAGACTGAGCCAGAAAAGGGAGGGACAGACAGACAGACTTGAGGCAGAAAACAGACCTGCAGCTGCAGTGAAAGCCCCATGTTGCTGATATCCAGCGTTTTTCCGGGCTTCATTCCAGACCTTTCACAACCTTCTTGCCCCTCCCGGCACCTCGCCACCCCATTTCCCTTCCTGTCCTGCTTGATCCTGGAAGCCCAGCTAAGTGTTCTGGGGTCAGTGATGGGCACTGGGTGTGTGTGGCGGGGGGTCACACATGCCCACATGCAGCAGTGAGAGAGCGCGACAGACCAGGAGTGCTGTGTGGAGGGGTTCCAGTGTGGGTGGGCTTGGTGTAGAGGGGTGTGTCACAAGATGAGGGTGTTGGTAACAGCCAGGGTCTTAGGAGTGAACCAGTGCTCTATGGCGGTGATGGAAGTGTTCTCAGGAGGGCAGGAAAACAGCATGGAGACCAAGTTCAGAGTTTATTAGGCAGCAAAGAGGGGTGGAGGGTGTGGGAGATAGACAGAAGGATGAAGCCAGTGCCAGAGTGGGTGGTGGGTATGATGGGGGCTCTCCCTAGGCTGCTCCCAGCCTGGCTGTGCAATGTTGGCAATTTTTGCTCCTCCTGCCTCCCCTTCCCCACAGAAAGAATGGAAGGAAAGGAGAGAAGGGGCTGGGGCAGCCACACTGGTGTGCAGCTCAGAGGGAGGTGATGTCGTTGAGTGCGTTGTCCAGCTCCTCGCTGATGGCCTTGTACTTCATCTTCTGGGCATAGACTTCATCTGGGGAGTCCGGGGAAGGGGGACCAGGTGGGAGTGTGGGGAGAGGGAATGGAGGAAGAGAGGAAAGGAAGGAAGGAGAGAGGGTAAGTGGCAGGAGAGAAAAAGATCAGAGAGAGGTGGACAGATGGAGTGAGAGGGACAGGCCAGAGAACAGGCTGGACAGCCGTCAGGGCTCCCTCCTCCACCCCTCTCTCTTTTGTCCTTCTTTGTACCCCAAATTGGTTTTCCCCCCAGGAACTCCTGCCTCCCCAGGGACCTGTGGGCACAGTGCTCTGGACAAGCAGGGGTGCTGAAGCCAGAAAGGGCCAACATCCTAGCTGGAGATAAAACTGATGCTTGCCTGAGAAGGCTGGAAGCAAAAGCAGCAGGGAAGTTAAAGGGTTATCATAGAATGGATAGGCAGAGAAAGGCACCTTTACTCACAACACTGTCAATAATAGAAATAGCCACAGACTAATAAATATCTGGATGTTTGTTTTCACCAAATCTAGCTTAAAATAGTATTTTCCATTAATGTTGTCATGCAAACCTAGAAGTTAAATCAAATAGCTCTCTGTTTAATAACGTCTCTGTGATGTAACTCTATTGTGTTACACTTGGAGACAGGAGTATCTAAATTAGCGCTATTCAGAGTGCAGTCTGAGGACCAACAGCATAGCCAGAGAGCTGGTTAGAAATACAAATTCTCCAGCCCAAATTCAGCAATCACTTTGGAGTAGGACCCAGGAATCTGTATTTTTAAAACTTTTCAGGTGATTCTCATGCACACTAAAGTCTGAGAAGCACTGGAGTTGATGTGAGTGGCCACCTACAATTACGTGAATTTGAATTGTAGGCACAGCCCACTGGAGTTTATGGAGTCCTGGGTGGTCCAGCTCTAGTTTATTGGTGGCAAATAGAATGGGGTGAGAAGATAAGGGGGCAGATCGATAGTCATGGGGGATGTGGACCTACTTAAAAACGTTTGGGGGTATGAGGGAGTATCCCTTTTACCTTCTAGGTCATCAATGGTTTTCTCCAGCTTTGCCACAGACCTTTCAGCAAACTCTGCTCGGGTCTCAGCCTAGGAGTAAAGGCAGGATGGGAGAAATGGCAAAAAATTAGGTCTTCCTTGAGACCACTGGTCAACCTTCTCTCCCATCCCTATCCCCACATTCCCTGCCACAGGCAGTCTCCGGTGGGGATTAGGGTGGCTTGAAAGAAGACTGGGAACTAGAAGAGAACTCTTACCTCCTTTAGCTTCTCCTCCAGCAGTTTGATCTCCTCTTCATATTTGTCCTCTTTGGTGGAATACTTTTAGGGACAGACAGATACCATCAGTACATCACTTCCATGAATCCTTCATTTCTCCACTAACCCCACAGATTCCTCATGATCTTACCTCCGTTGAACACCCAGCCCCTCCCTGCCTGGGACCATCACCCCCTCCCCTGCAGGACCCCGTCCTCACTGCCCTCTATCCCCCTCTACCTTGTCAGCTTGGGCCTCCAGGGATTTCAAGTTGTTGGTAACAATTTTCAGCTCTTCCTCTAGGTCCCCACATTTACTGCAGGGGGTGTGTGGCAGGCAGGGTGTGAGGGCACAGTGAGACCAGACAGTGGAGATGGCACAGTAGGGGAGGAGTGGAGGAGAGAAGAGAAGAGCAAGGTTGTGAGAGTGACAGCAGGCAGAGTTTAGACGTCCCAGGCCCTTCCTGACCCCCAGCAAGTGAGAGAGAGTAGCCTGAGATGCTGAGAGGCAGGAGAAGGTGAGCTGAGAGAAGGCACCATTGCCCAGAAAGGTCCAGAGAGATCACTACCTCCTCCTCTGAGGCCATGAGGGACTTGAGGGCCTGGTCCATGGTTCGAAGTTCCTCTTCCAGCTGCCTTGCTCGGCTGGGGGCAGCAGGCAGGGATCAGAGGACAGGACCTGTCCCTATGTCCCCAGGCCTGGGACACTGCCTCCCCACTGTGCAGAGGGCCCCACAGGCACTGGCTCAGGCCAAGTTTCACTGTTACCCCAGGGTATCTTACCTCTCAGCCACCTCGGCTCTCTCTTCTGAGCGTTCCAGCTCTCCTTCCAGGATCACCAGCTTCCTGGCCACCTGGGGGGAAGTGGGAGAGAGAAATAGTAGATCGGTGGCGAGTGACTAGGAGGCGTCTGGGGCTTGGGAGTGAGAAAGAAGTGAGGCAGGGCTGTCACCTCCTCGTATTTACGGTCTGAATCCTCGGCGATGTGCTTGGCCTCCTTTAGCTGCATCTCCTGCAGCTCCATCTTCTCCTCATCTTTCATGGCCCGGTTTTCGATGACCTTCATTCCTCTGAGAGGCAGGGAGAGGAGTGATTGTGGGGTCAGAACCAGAAGAGACAGGATCCCTCCCCGCTCCCCAGCCCTGCCCCCTCAGGGACCCCTGCCCACCTCTCGCTCTCATCAGCTGCCTTCTCAGCCTCCTCCAGCTTTTGCAGGGCTGTAGCCAGGCGCTCCTGCGCCCGGTCCAGCTCCTCCTCTACCAGCTGAATGCGGCGGTTCAGGGAGGCCACTTCTGCCTCAGCCTGTGGGTCAGAAGGCAGAGGGCAAAAAGGCTTTTGTCTGCTTTGGATGAGAATCAGAGAGGCTCCAGAGGATGGCAAGACTCTTCTCAGAAAGAACCTAGGCTTCCTGGCTACTAGACTTTCAACCTATTTTTTCCCCAACCAACCATCTTCTGCCCAAACTCTGTGCTCCAGCCAAAAACATGCGTTCCTTGACAAGGCCCACTCCCCTGCTACAGGGCCTCTCCTGGCACTGTGCATAGTTATCTGCACACAGGTCCTCTGTCCCTTGAGAGCACTCCAAGCACTGGGACCAAGTCGGAGGCAGCTCTGATCCCCCCACAGTAGAGCCTGGCCCAAGTAAGAGGATGGGGAAGATTCAAGTCAACCAGCTTTGACTGCTGCTAAGAGTAGCCAATCACAGACTCAAACCCAGTGATGTCACTTCACTGGCTGCCAGGCAGACTCCCAGCAAGGGGCCCAAGAGGCAAGCCAGGCCTACAGGGGACATCCATGGCTATGGCAAGGGGCTCCCCACCACGGCCAGGAGACAGCTGGAGCCATGTAGTGGCAGTGCAAGGGATGGATACTCAGCCCCTGGTCTTGCAATATGGAGGCAAAACCATGGAGGTTTTGGAAAAGGGCCAAAGAAACTGATGATACACTGAGAAAATGGGAGGGCAGAGCAAGGTGGGCCCCAGTAAAGGGAAATGAGAAGCAGGCGGTGTGATGTTAAGAGCATTGGCTCTGAGTCACACTGTTGTCTTTGAGCCATGGCTCAGCCACTCAACACTCGTGTGACCTTGGCCAACTTATTTAGCCTCTCTAAGCCTCAGTTTCCTCCTTAATAAGTTGGAGTTAACAATAACAGTTCCTTCTTTTTAGGGCTGTTCTGATGTAATGCAGCGCTTCTAATATTTGATTAATCAACAGAACCATCTGGGAGGCTCATAAAATCAAACAGGTTATTTTGCCCCATGCTAGAGCCACTGGATTGAGACCTCCAGGGTGTGTGCTCGGGAACTGTCTCTCTCTTTCTTCTAAAAAGCCCCCAAGTGATTCTGATGATAAGCCAAGCTTTGGAAAGAGTAAAATAATATGCAGAAAGCACTAAGCACGTTGCCTGCACAGGCTCCACACTTCATAAACATTAGAGTATCCTCGTCTCTCCCTCAAAAGCAAAGACATAGCGACCTGAGATTTAAGACTGGAAAGGAGAAAGGACCAGCTCAGGGGAAGGAGTGAGTGGAGGGGGAGGAGCTAGGTGGCAGCACTGGGGCAGAGGGCATGGAAAGCAGGTCCGTGGTGGCACTGTAGGGCAGGAGAAACACAGTGCCATATATAGAAAGTAGACTTAGCTTGTCCTCCAGGTGCTGAAGGCACCTGGAGCTTGGCCACCTAGAGTGATAACAGCCCATCATGGGCACAGGGCCGGATGACTCAGTGTGGAAGGATTCTGGGGGTTGGGAAGAATAACTCTGGGAGACTTTGGAGGACTATGCTAGAGAAGGATGAGACTCTGTAAAAGAAAAACTCTCTTCATGGTGGTAGGGAGACAAACGACTCTGGAAAGTTTGGGAAGTCCTGGGGTCCTCATCATGGGACTGATATTGCCATTTCCTGCTCCTCAAGCTCTTCCCAGTCATGGATACCATCTCTAACCACAGGACAGACACTACTGTCCCCACAGGACAAATGGGAAGCAAGAGAGAAAGGAGAAACTGAGGCACTGTGTAAATTAAGTTACTGGGTTCAAGGTCACATGGTAAGTTTGGGCAGTCTTTCCTATCTGCTTCTGGCACTGCTGCTCTGCTTCCCCAGCTCTGGCCCTGCCTGCCCCCCTCCCCGCCAGCCCCCACCCAGCTCCTTGGGTTTCCAGTCCTGCCTCCAGCTGCATTGGGCCTTGGTTATTTATAGAGTGTCAGATGCCCAGGGCTGTCTTTGCTAGCAGCTGCAGGTCAGTTCCCTCCCAAGTGCCAGGGCTGGTGGATAACCAAAACTGAAGGCTGGAGGTCAGAGGAGCCCAACCCTGGGGGCCGGGGAACAGGGAGAATGGTCAACACAAATAGTAATGTCATCTCTGATGTTCATATCATGCTTTATGCTAATCCCCATACACCCCAACCATAGGTTCATCCTAAAATAATCATGGGTGGAAGGCAGATGGGAAAATAGAGGTAGAGAATGGTGAAAGTAGCACGTCTAAAGCCATATGGGCATTCTCCTACATTAAGGTGGGGGTTGTGAATGGTAGGAAGTAGTTAAGTCTGGTCGGGGTTGTAGGGTGGGCAGAGAAATCTCAAGGTAAGCAGGACCTGCCAAGGTAGCTACTTTGGCATTTGTGGCCCTGTCCCTCTGCCCTGTGGCCTGGCGTGGTCTCGAGGCTGACAGCTTAATGAGGGTAAATGAGGAGTCATTAGAACTTGAGCTTGGGCCCCAGTGCACAGAGGGCTACTGGAGCCGGAGGTCAAGGCCAGGGAATTTCTAATGGCCCCTTAGGGCTGTAACTCAGGTTGGGCCCCATCTTTGGATCACTCTGCCTCCTGCCAATAGTACCTCACACCCACATCTCCCCACCCCCAATCTGGCAGCAGTCTCCTCTTCAATTTCAGCTGCAGGATTAACTGAGGTAAATGGTAAATTCTTATACCACCCACCCCCACAATGACTCACTGCTTGATCACTGTACATTTTCAAAGCTGGACCCAAACAGAATTACAAGGCTAAGTCCTCTGGGGGAAGTGGTAGGTGGTTTTGATTTACCCACTGTCTTGGATTATTTGTATAAGCTTGCCCTAGCCCTGGCGACTGAGAGGAAACCATTTCTGTCCTGTTGCTGGGGATATCTAGGTCCCTTTCTCCCCTCATCCCCATGCCTGGGGGGCCCTCCTGGGTACACTAACTCCTCCCACTGTCCCCCAAGTTCACACTCACATCGGTCGCCTTCTTCTCGGCTTGCTCCAGTTTCTCCTGGGCATCCTTCACGGATTCAGAATACTTTTCCACCTCATCCTCTGTCCCCTTCAGCTTCTTCTGGAGGGCCTGCTGCTCCTCCTCCAGCTGGGAGAGAGGGGACTCTATCAGCCAGGCCTGGGTGGGGGCCCAGGCCCAGAGAGGAGGCAGGAATGTGTGTAGGGTGGTAGGAAGAGATATTTGGAGGCTGCTGGAGAGGGAGGAGGATAACACAGGAGGGAAAGTCCAGTCAAAGGGCTTGGGGGACCCGGTGGGGGTACAGAGAAAGCTTCAAGCTGCAAGGAGCAGGACCCATCCTTGCTTTGCACAGGGACCTCAGAGTACTGTGAAGGCCCAGCCCTCACACTGGGTGGGAGAGAGCCTTGGAGGGGGGCCCAAGGCTGGGAGACCCAGGGCACGAGCTCACCCCACCCTCAGTGGGAGAGGGGAGGCTGCCCTGGGCCTGGGCCCCCACCTGCTTGCAGCGGTCCTCAGCTTGCTTCTTGTCTGCCTCCGCCTGCTCAGCGCGGTCGATGGCATTCTCCTTGTCCAACTTTAGCATCTGCATCTTCTTCTTGATGGCGTCCATGGCTGCGGTGGGGAGTGGGCCGGCTGGCAGGCAGTGAGGACCAGGCGGACTGGGCGCACGGGTGACTGCTGAGAACTGAGTGGGACTGGGCCGTCCCAGCCGCGCGGGCGCCTAAAAGGCTGGGAGGGACCGGGCGGAGCCGGGGACCAGGACCCTCCCCCACCTCGGCCCAAACCTTGTAGGGGCAGAAGCACGGCCCGGCCGGGGGGCGCGGCCGCCCCCTGTGCCCACCCCCTCGGGGCCCGCCCCCCTCGGGGTCCCACCCCTATCCCTCTCACCCCCACCCGCAGCCAGCCGTCGGAGGAAAAAGTGGCGGACGGTCGGCTGGAAAAACCCTGGCGCTGCAGAGGGGAGGGGACCCTCGGGATGGGGGCTCCGCGCTTCTTCTGACTGACAGCCAGGCCCAGCGGCAGCTGCGGCTGGGGCCCCTGGGGCTATTTCGGGGCGTGAGCTCACAGCAGCTGCCCTGGCGCAGGGACTGGCGTGCCCCCCCGCCCCAGCTGGAGCAGCCGCTGCCCTTAATTTAGAAGTTTCCTGTAAATCCCCCTGGATTAAATGTCTCTTGGGAGGCGGAGCTCCTCCGCGGTTCGAGTGCCTCAGTTTACCCTGAGTCTTAGCCTCTAGGTTTGCGTTACCGACGTGCGGGTGGTTATGGCGGAGTCTCACCGGGGGTTTGGGTAAATTGAGGCAGGAGGAGAGCCCAGAGCCCCGGTCACAGTGCGGAGCGCAGTCTGGGTTGCTGCCCCCGAGGGCGGGCCTGACCTCTCTTCCCCTCCCAGCCCCCGCCCCTGCCCCTGCCTCTGGAGCCAGTCCCGTCCTCCGCGAGCCCGGGCGGCTGGGGACCCAGCTCCTCGCCCCGCCTGCCCCGCCCCGCACGTGCCCCGCATATTTTCCACGCGGCTACGGCCCGGCTGGTCACCGCGCGCTCCCCGCCCCCACTCCCACCCGGGACAAGTCCCTTTCCGCCCCTTCAGCCCGCCGCCCTGCTTTCACCTTCCCCTGTCTCCCCCGCGCGCCCTCCCTTCTCCTCCCCTTCTCCCAGCGGACTCTCCTCTCTTCCCCAGTGGGCCAACTTTACGCCAGATTTTCTTTTCTGCCCTTTTTTGGGATGTTTCCCCGTGGGGAGGCGGGGCCGGCCTGGAGCGGGGAAGGCAGGGGGCGAGGGGAAGAGGTCCTGAGCTGCCGGGCGTCGGGAGCTCGGGCTGAGATCTCCTCCGACCGGGGCCGCAAAAGCAGCTCGCGGAGCCGGGTCCTCGGGTCGCGAAGTCTGAGGCGCGAGGCGCGGAGTGCGGGGCTGTTTGTTCTAGTTTTCCCTTCGAGTGGGGTGGGTGGGGGGAGAGGAAGTGGAGAGCCGCCCCGAGGAGGGGGAAGGGAGGAGAGACGCGGCGGCGGAACGCGGGAGGGAGCGGTTCGCCTCGCCCCCCAGGCGCAGAGGGCGGGCGGCCTGGATTTTGCTGGGGGGCTGGGGCCGGTGCGAACCTTGGGCCGCGGGAGGGGGGCGCGGAAATGCGTTCAGATCTGCCTAGCTGCACGTGGAGCAACCTCACCTGACCTCGAAGTGTTCCCCAAACTCCGTGAACGACACCTCATTCACCCGGTAACCTATGCTAGAGCCCTGGGGTTACCAAGCGCTCTCCGCCCTCACTTCTCTCACCCACTTAATCCTGGAGATGCTGCTTCCTACAAATTAGGTTCCTCCTGAGAGTCAGCTCCGGGCTTGCCTTGGGCGGCAGCTTGTGTTACCTCCTGTCTAGGCCTTTTGTGGTCTTCTTTCTGGTTCCCCAACTCATTTCATTCATTCAATCATCCCACGACATTGCTGCCAAAGACCTTTTTAAAAGTTGATGTGAATAGGATCTAAAATACTCCCAAACCCCTCCCTACTCCCTGCCCCTTTCAAGGAGAAAATATCCACATTTCTTAATATGGTATAGAAGGGCCTTTGTTTTGGCCCCTGCCTACCTCTATAACCTCATCTCCTTTCAGTCCCAACCTCACGCCAGTACTCAGACTTGTACTCATGCTGCATTCATACTGAGCTACGTGCAGGAGCTGGAAATAGCCGTACTTTTCTCAAAGCTTCCCCATTTTATGCACTCTGTTCCCTCTCCCTAAAATGCCCTTCCCCTAGGCTTCCTGGTGGCCTTTAAGACTCAGATCAAGTGTCAGCTTTTCTGGGAAGCCTTCCCTGGCCCCGACCCAGCCCACCCCCTCCAACTGATAGGTGTGTGTTCTTGGTGCCGTCTATCACTCTTATCCTAGCCCCATGTTGTAACTGTCCTTGTACCTGTTGTCCCCTCCACTGGTCTCTGAGTTCTCCAGAAGAGGGACTGTTGTTTCCAGTTTTCAATCTGCAATGCCTAGCACCAGGCATAGAGTTGGCACTTGATAAACATTTGCCAAATGAGTTTTTTATGTACCAGTGTCTGGGTACATAAATATACTAATACAGTGTGGATCTAGAGAAACTCATGATCTAGTACAGCTGATCTCAAACATTATGGTCTTAGAACACCTTACACTCTTACAAGTCATTAAAGACCCCAAAGAGCTTTTGTTGAAGCCGGTTATATCTGGCAATACTTGCCATATTAAAATGGAAACTGAGAAAGCTTTGAAATATTTATTAATTCATTAAAATAAAACCAAGCCCATTACACATTAACCATGTTAACATAAATAACGTTCTAAATGAAAAATGACATTTCCACTCCCCAAATTAGTGAGAGTTTTTACATTTACTTATTTATGCACAATTATTTTACATCTTTGCAAATCTTTTTTTCTTTCTTTTTTTAAGAGATGGGGTCACCCAGGCTAGAGTGCAGGTGGCATGATCATAGCTCACTGCAGCCTCGAGCTCCCGGGCTCAAGTGATCCTCCCGCCTCAGTCTCCCTAGTTGCTGGGATTACAGGCATGAGCCACCGTGCCTGGATGCAAATCTCTTAATATCTGGCTTAATAGGGGACAGCTGGATTCTCAAAATCTTCTGCATTTGATCTGTTGCTGTATGTTGGTTTGTTTGAAGTACTATATATGGAGAAAATCCAGCCTTGAAACAGATACATAGTTGGAAGAGAGAATCTTACTTTTATAGCCTTTTCAGATAATTGCGGATATTGTTCTTTGATACTACACCAAAACTTGACAAATGGTAGTTTCTTAAGGGTTAGTTGCAATGTGGAACCTGTGACCTTTTTGTGTTACGTTAAATTAAAATCCATTGATCTGTATCATGCCTTCATTGGATCTTTTAACCATGCATAATTTTGTAACATCATGCATTGGTCATTTGGAAAGCGTTGATTCGCTGAGCTATGCAGGTCTTTCAAATGGTGACACATTCCATTATCATTATTTTAAAAGTCACATTCCTTAATATTACAATTGGTTTCAACAGAAAAGTCTTTAAGTTTTAAATTTTGGGAAGCTATGAAGCACATGGTGGCAAATATAAGTTTTATAAAATTCAAATTTTCACTTTTTTGCCAATGATACAAAGCTCAAATTGAATCATTCACAACAAACACCATCAGATTTTTTTCTGAAGTGACAGACTCACTTTGTTCCTTTTTGTGAGGAAGTCTGCCAGATACCCAAGTCTAATAACCATAGTTTGTTGGTCATTCTTTCAAGTAAACGTGGTGTTCCATGAAAGAGCAGCTAGTTCAGCTCACAGCTCAAAGAATGGCCTAAGTTCTTTCCTCAAGAAAAACATCACACTTTGGTATGCAGCAGAAGTGTTTTATGCATACTTCCCAGTTTATCAGACAAATATTAGAAAGAATTTACTCAAGGATTAAGATTTAATAAAATTAATAAATTTTTACTACTTTATCAAGGACATTCTTAAATGTAAATTTGGCATTTATTTCTTAAATTGCTAACACGTGGTGGTGAAGAATACAGTGACTATTCATACACTTTGGGGCCAATGCCTTGACTTGTCCTATGGCAGTTTTATCCCCTAATATTTTTGTACTGTTAGTACAAATGTTGACACTGTGAAAAAGGAAAATAATGTCTTCGTATTATTATGAAAATAATTTTGACCTATGGACCTCTGAAAGGGACTTGCAGATCAATCCCTAGGGGTCTGAGGACTACATTTGAAGAAGCTGGTCTAATGGGTGTTAGAGCCTGTCCCCAGAAGGCTCCTAAAGCATCACTAGTGAGAGGTACGTGATGGTCACAGTTCCTGAGGACATGACAGGGAAATGGTATCAGGAATGAGCAGCTGTCCTGGGCTTATAGCTGGAGGAGTTCGGAGTCTGGACTACTACTTATCAGGGAGGTTGTACAAGGGATCCAGAGTCCTCAACTCACGATGCTATGACACTGAATCTGGGATTAGGGGCCACAGCAGCATGTACTAGAGTTGCCAGTCTTCTGCGTCAGAGAAGCGATAATACATCTTGATTTTCCAGTGCTTAGCACAGGCATGGCTTAGTATATTTGAATGAATGAATCACAGGTGACAGGAGTGATGGTAGGAAGTTGGCACTATCCCCAGTGGGCTGCCCTGGGGAGGACAAAGCAATTCCATCAACTTTAAACTTACTGTAATGGGGGGGTGTAGAAGGTGTTAGGTGCTCAGAGTAGTAGCAGATGGGTAATATTTGTGTTCTCGTTGGAGGGAGAAGTATTGAGGAAATAACATACTGAGCGGCAGGGTTGGCTAAAGAATCATGCATGAAAATAGTGGCCAACCTAAGAGGATGCCAGAGAATCCATGCAGTGTGGGCAGGGGAAGGTGAATGTGGAAGGAAGTAGAAGCACACAGCACTCACCTCCCTGGCAGCCCCCCTCCACTGGCCCTCCAGATTAGCTGGCTGCTGGAACAGGGCTACCAGCACCTGCCTGGCCACTAGGGGAGCTCTGCCCTCAAATATAAAGCCTCACACCTGGGTCAAGCTTTTCCTGTTCCTTTCCTTCCAGCGCTGTTCTATGCAGGAGATGCAGTGATCCATCAACAGCACTTGCTCAAGGCAGTCTCAGGTTGGATTTTTTGCTTGCTAATGGCTTCCACCAATTCTGTGGCCATAGTTCTCTTAGGCTCAGACACATATCTTGTAGGCTTATCATTTTTAGTAAAGCTGCTTTTGAAAATTTGAATTTGGCCTGAGAATGGATTTGTTCACATACTCTGAGTAGTTATGAAGAACAGCATGTCCCGGTAGCCACAAAGAGCTGTGGCAGCTGCTGTCCCAGCAGCCAAAGAATGACACTTGGTGAGGCTTAGGTACTGGCCGGTGAGGTAGGGGACACCAGGAGTACAACTTCTCAGGCACAGCTTCCCAAATAAGGTGATTTAGGGATCTGGGTATAAGGAGGAGGAAGGGACCTCAGGGGGCAGACTACCAGTCTCCCCCTCTCCCATTTCAAACCAGATTAAGCTGGGTGACAGAACTCAATCCCACTCTCTCCCCCACTGCACTGGGAGGAATCTCCCATCTCTTCATAAAGCCAGGCAGAGGTTGTAGATAGAACCACCTTTATTGGAGGATGACCTGTTTGGGGTTTACAACCCTACAGCCCCCATAGATAGCTGGGGGTGGGGGTAGACAGTATCAAAAAAGGATGCATAGAGCTGATGAGGCTGTGGGGACTGGCTGGAAGCTGCTGGCAGGGTAGAGCCGGCTGGGGCCCTGGCAGGTTCAGATTGAGGTACAGCAGCGTTAATAATACTCTTGGAGCGTTAATACTCTGGGGATGGGCAGGCACTTAGGGGGCCCTAGGGCATGAAGGCACTTGGAGCTGGGGAAGGGATGGGGGATGTGCAGTGGGACTGGGCAGGGCCAGGCCCAGGGTTTGGCGGCACTTTGCAGAGTGCTGGGGTTGGGCAGGTTAGGCCCTGACAGCCCAGAAGGCTTTGGTAGTGGCAGGCAGTTTCTGGGATGGGTCTGCATTAAATAGAAGCGGCTTCCCTAGTGCTCATCTCGCAGCTCTGAAGGCAGGAACTTGTACTGTTGCTGCCGGATCTGGGCCAACTTCTTCCGCGCCTCTTCCAGCTCTCGCTCCTTTCGAAGCATCTCTTCCTGTGCTGCGATGATCTGAGGGATGCAGATCAGGGACTCAGTTCAGCAAGCATGTACATTAAGGGTATAGGGTGGTTGGGACCAGCACAGGCAATGAGACTGTGCTTCCTTCTGACAGTGTCCCTCAGAACGTCTGGGCAGAAGCTCACCTGGGCAATGCCCCCAACCATCTTCTCCTTCACCACCACCGTCTCATTCTCCTGGTCTTCAAAGGCTGCCGCCTTCTGTGCTGCTTTCACCAGGTTATCTGAGGCTCGCTTCACTGCATTGCCAGCAGCCTTGGCAGAGAGAAAGCAGCGTGAGTTGAGAACTCAGGTAGGGTCCCAGTGGAGAGAGTCCCTCAATTCCCTCATAGAAACATATATCTCGGGGGTGACAGTTTAAAGTAGTGCAGCCCAAAGGACAATAGGATGGGTCAGGGTTCCTCACCTGAAGCCGTTTCATTGCCTCAGAGTCCTGGTCAGCCTTGACCTTGCAGGCCACAAGGAGCTGGGCTGTGGAGGCGGCTACCTGCTTGGCTGATGAGATGAGCTTCTCCTGGCTGGCGTGGCCTTGTACAGCTGCATTGGCTGCCTCACACAGATTGTTGGTGGCTGCAGCCACCATTCGGGCCTAAACCAAGGACAGTTAGATTAAAATATACCTCCTGCCCTGGTCCATCCCCCTTCCAGCTTTCTCAAGTCTCTCAAACTCAGGGAGACCTATTGGATGTTGTACACTCACAGCAGAAATGAGGCCCTGGGACCACTGCCCATCGTCCAGTGCATTGGCTGGAATGGCGCCCACCTGTGGAGGAAGGTGGACAGCCTACTCAGACCTGTGCTCTCCTTACTTCAAAGCCTCTCAGGCTACCAATGTGGGCATGCACAACAAAGCTGCTGCTTTGTCCCCATTCTTTTGGGTATTTAAGTACTTACCTTCCCTTGGGCCACCAGTTCTCTCTGGGCAGCTGATGCAGCCTTTACCAGCGCACTGGTGGCTGCTGCAATGGACTTGGCAGCTTCCAGTATCTGCTCCTCGAAGTTCAAGGACTCATCTGCCTCCTGCAATAAAGAAACAAAGGTCACAGAGACAGACGCAAAGTTAGAGAAGGGGCTGAAGGTGGAGACATTCTGCCATTATGAGGGTGGAGAAAGGGAGGGAGCAGGACTGACCTTGGGTTTGGCCCGGGGCTTCAGCTGCTCTAGCTTTTTGGCTGCAGCCTCAATGGCAGCTGCAGCTCCCAGGAGCTCATTCTCAGCAATGACTGTGGGGTCCTCCGGGTCCACCCATTCAGTTCCTAGTGGGTTGAAGGGGAAAGAAAAAGGCTAAGGCAGAGCAGGGAGGTAGTCTCACCAGGCCTCAGCACCTGTGGGGAACTATGGGCAGAGGCTAGCTCAGAGCCGTTGAACCAGGAAGCAGAGATCGCACCATGACAGGGGTTTTCCTTCCCTCCCTGCCTCTGGTCACCCCTCACCCTTCATGGCCTCAGCAGCCTGGATGAGCTCAGTGACTGAACCAGCCACACGCTTTGAGTGTCCTGTCAATTGCTGCTTCAGTTCTGGGCTTGGCTTCTGCAGGGTCTGGGGAAGAGGGGGGCAGGGGACAAAGAATATCACATCTTAGGGTCTACCCTGATCTATAAACAGGGCAGACCATGGCCCTACCCCCAACCCCCCATCCCTGGAGCACTCCACACTACAGCCCTCAAACACCACGCTGCCTATCCAAGTTCACTCTGTGCATCACACTGCACACACAAAGACAGTGGGGCTGTGTCACTCACCGGCTGACAAAGAGCAAGGAGGATGATGAAATGAGAAGAAAGAAGAGATGACAAAGGTAGAGAAGGGGGTGGTCAGGTGGGAAGAGAGGAGAAAAGAGAAAGAGGAAGAGGTGAGTGGGAGTACCAAAAACAGTTAAGAATGGTGGGACCCTGGGGAAAGGGAGATTTGGAAACAAGAACAAATTTGGGAAATAGATGGTGGGTAGGGAGGATACTATGAGGAGCAGGCAACTCCCTCCCTTACCAGTAGCACATGGTCCAAGAGTTCCAGGTAGCCATTGGCACATTCCCGGCCATAGTGCAGGGCTCGAAGCCGCACCTCAGGGGCCACTTCCGGGTGGTAAGCTGCTTCCTGTCCCCCAGAGTAATATGTTAGCTTTAGGATCCCAAAGAGCTCCAGGACCCCCAAATCTCTACAGTTTCTCCCATACCATGTTCTTCCCCAAAGCTGCTTCACTACCAGGATTTCTACCTTGCAAGCCCGAAGCATATCTGCAATAGCACGACGGCTCAGATTGGCTGTGGCAATGACATCTTCCTGGCGACAGGAATTGCCAGCAGCAACAGCCTTGGCTGTTGCCATGGTGATACCCTTGGTCATTCGGATGAAATCTTCTGGGGTAGAGGTCTTGACAGGTGGCTCTGGGGAACAGAAGACCTGTGGGGGCAGGACAAGAAGAGAGATTTGACAGTGACTGAGATTGTAAGACAGTGTAGTACTCTGCACTCATGTGATCTGGTTCATTCATCCATGTGTTCATTCAACAAGCATTCCCTGAGTATTTATTGTAGGTCAAGTCCTTGCAGATGTTCACATATCACAGCTAATATAACAGAAGGTCATCATTTCTGACTAAAATGATTGGGGAGAGTTTGTTCGTTCGTTTGAAATTAAAGAAATAGCTTTTGGCTGGGTTTTAATTCCTAAAATAGAAAAAAGACTTTAAAGGGTGAGTGGCAAAGATGGGTCTTAAGAGATACAGATAACAGGAGGGCATTTTAGGCAAATGGTAGGACGTGAAAAACCAAGATGTCAGTGGGAGAGTATCAAGGAATGTTCTAGAATATAGGAATAGTGGAGAAAAGGTTGTTGGGGCATTGAATATCAGACTGAGGAACTTGGACTTTTACATAAAATATAAAAGTCATAAAAATATAAAAATGTTTTGATGTATGTGTTCAGTCCACAAATGTTCATTAAAGATCAGCTAGGTGGCAGGTTCTGTGTGAGGTGCTACCTATCAACAAGGTAGATAAGGTCCTTGCTCTCATGGAGCTTACATTCTAATTTTGGAAACAGGCAATAAATAAGGAAACAAGCAGCAAAACTAACGACTGTGTTTTGGGTTACGAGGGAAATAATGAGAGTGCTGTGATGAGAAATAAATGAGGCCCTATTTGAGATAGCTGGTTAGGGAAGGCCTCTCTGAGGAGGTGACATTTAAACTGATGCCTGAAGAACTAGAAGGAGCCAGATGTTCAAAAAGCTGGAGAAAAGCAAGTGGAAGAGCCTGTAGCAGGCAAGAACTTGGCATGTTCTCAGCACTGGCCCAGTCCAGTGGGATGGGGGCATGGAAAGAAGAGTGGGATAGGATGAGACTGGAGAAATCAGCAGGGGCCATCATCAACAGGCTTTAAGCAGTGAAGTGACGTAATCTAATTCATATTTTTAAAAGATAATTCTAGCTCCTGTGTAGAAAGGATGGATTAGAGAGGGCAAGTGCTGAAGCATGGAAATCAGAGAGAGACTGTTGCATAACTCCACATAAGGACTGCTGATGGACTGGACAAGGTGGTGGTGGCAGGAGACGGGGAAGAGAGAGAATGAAATCTAGCTGACGGGAGCACTAACAAGACTTGCTGATGGGCTTAGATGTGGGGAATAAGAGAAAGAGAGAAGTCTAAGACATTAAAGCAGGGTTTCTGGCTTTAGAACCTGAGTTACTAAAGGTACCATTTACTGAGCTGGGGAAGACCAGGGAAGACCCAGGTTTGGCAGGCAGAAAGTCATACTGGAGAGTTTCACTTTGGACATCTCCAAGTAGAGGTGAAAACAGAACATCAGAAAGATGAGTTTAGAAATTAGAAGGTTGAGTAGAAGAGAAGAGAGCGGGAGAGACTGAAAGCAGTGAGACCTGCCAGAAAACTGGTATAGCAGCCAAAGTGTGGGAGAGCCACTGGAAGTCAGCTAGAGTGCTGATGGTGGGACTGCAGAGGGAGGAAGAAAGGAAGAGAGCTGAAAGGACTGGCAATGGCCTGGATATGGTCAATAAGACAGTGAAGTCAGAGATGACTGGGGTGGACTCTTCATGACTGGGAGGTTGTTATACCATTAATAGGAAGTACCATGCCACCTGCATCTAGGTGGTGATGTCAAACAGGCAGCTGAAAAGAACTAAACTCAGAACTGGAAGTCAACTTCTTGGAGAAAAATAATGAAAGTGGTTAAACTCGCCAAAAAAGAGAACAGAGAAAGGTGGCTGTTTGTATGATTCTAGGAAGGCTTCTATGTTTCCTAGGTTGAAGGTGATTCAATGATGACTACTGAAGAGATGTTCCAGAAGCAAGAGAAAAGCCAGTATCAAAGCCAAAGGAATGTAATTTGGACTCCTGTGGTGAAAGAAAAAAAAAAAAGCCAAAGGAAGAAAGAATTTCAAAGACAGGCTTGCTAACAGTCAAATGCTTTAGGAATTTTGAAAAGGATGAAGGCCAAGAAGAGGCCACTGGATGTGGCAACTAAGAGGCCAGGGGTGACTGGAGAGAGTAGGAGGAGGCTGGTGAAAGAAGACAGCTGCCCAGCGCTGAGGAGTAAACAGGTGGGGAAGGGAGAGACATGGGTGTGGCTCACTGAAGTCTGGCAAGGAGAGACGAGTGTGTGTGGCTGTCTATGTTTCTGTGAATACACACGAGGCTCAGGTTCAGGTGCATAGTCTGCCATGACCCTCTCTCTGACTCTAGTCCCTGATGCCCTAGACTCGCACTCACTGCCAGTTCCTGCCGTATGTGTTCTGTAGTTGCCTCCAGGGCCCGTGTGCCTTTGGTGGCCTCATCTTCCACAGCTTTCACTGTCTTGAGCAATGATGTCACGTTGGTCACCATCACCTGGGGGCATCAGGGGAGTGGGGAGGGAATCATTTTAAGGAACAAGAGGAAGCACATTAGTCTGCCTTCCTCCTTGTGGTCTTCTCATTCCCTCCAACCTTGGCAGAGTTCTTGAGCTGCCACACAGCAGGGTCGTCCCCAACTTTGCCAGCTGCAGCCTTTGTGGCACTGATGAGGTCTCCCAGGGCCTTGGCTACATCTTTCACTGCATTGATCAGCACCACCTGTGTGGGAGAGAGGTGCCACTGGTCTGTGGGAGGAGAAAGAGGAACAGAAAATGGTTCTGGCCAGAATTAGGGGTGTCAGGTAGATACCTGGGTCTCAGGGTCCTCAGCTCCTAGGCTGGCTGCACCCAGCTTGACCACATCAGCGAGGCGAGTGATGGTGGCCACGGAGGACTGGGCAGCCTGAGCCAACTTCTCCTGACTCCCAGCTGCATTCTGCACCAGGACCTTGGTGTCCTCCACTAGAACCTTTGCAGTCTTCAGAATGCCTTCCCTGAAGGAGGGTCCAGCCTAGTCAGCTCTCCTCAGATCCCCCCAGTCCCTCCAGGCTGTCCAAGGTTCCCAATCCAGGCCTTCCTCAAACGGGCTAATGACATCTTTCCTCTTCCACCCCATGCACCAACCTGCCTGCCACCACCAGGCCCAGTTCTTGCCTTACCGGTGGTCAGCGAACGTTTCAGCACCCTCGCGATTGAGCGTTCCAGCGGTAGCAAACATGATGGTGGTGTCAAGGTCAGCAATGATACCAGACACAGCACTGGCTGCTGTGATGCAGGCCTGGGTGCCACGATTCCCAGCCTGGAGTGCAGCCAGGACGTGAGAGACCTGGGGTAGGGAAAGTTACATGGTGCCATGTGAAAGGGAAAGGTCACCCATGCCTGGGAGGAGGGACACGAGGAGAGGGCTAGAAGAGATGGCAAAGACTGTAGGTTTGGGGAACCAGTCCCACAGTCTGCAGGGATGAGCATGTCACCTTCTCAGAGACTCTCCGGGCACACTCTATGAGCTCCTTCTTGGTGTAGGCATCACTGGGGCTGCACTGCAGGGCACCTGCTTTGGTGACCAGAGCAGAACAGCCATGACCCAGTTCCTGTACCCGGTGCTTGATATGGGCACCTATCTGTGAGTAGAGGGAAAGAGAGATGGATTTTACAAGGGGCACTCAGGGCACCTCCACTGTGTTTGGAGGAGTCACTAAGGATGCAGAAAAAACATGCATAACAGACTAAAGAAGTTGTGAAAGTTCCCAGCACATAGACACTTTTCCAGTTTCATATCCTTTAGGCAGGTCACCTCCTACACATGGAAAATAATAGCATGTAGGCACCAACTGGTGAGGATTGTGTTAAGCATATTGAGGAGGAGGGAGAGAAGCACTTTATGCTTGGGTATTTGAATCAGAGGGCCATGGGTTACAATTTGGCCTAGATGGTGTGGTGGAGAGTTGTGGGTTTGGGGATTAGGTGTGTCCTGCTAAGATCCAATTACCTGCTTTCTTGAAAAGCCAAGAGCTTAGGGAAAGAAGAGCTTCATGGGTTTGCAACAGGAAAGAACAAGAGAATATAGACTTGCAGCACAGCAGAGAAGCAGCCAAAGGCCTGGATGAGGGTAGGCACGGGCCAGAGAGGCAGAATTGGGCAGTCTTGACATTCTGAGCTGTCTCCTTTATCCCTGGGACTGAAGGCTTTGATCCTGTGTCTCCACACAGAGCCCTGATTACTCTTTAGTGGAGTGGTCCTGAGGCTGTGTTCCCCTTTCTGTGAAAGACTAGAGGGGGTGGGGATGGGACAGCCCCAGAGGCTGACACAATGGAACAAGGGGCACGCCACTGGGATTTCCTTTGAGGGCAGGGGGAGGGTCAGAGCTACCGCCATGTTTACCTCTTCATTTTCAGCAGCTACAGCTGCAGGCTTGGCCTGCAAGGCCAGACGGCCATAGTCACTGGTCAGCTGGTTAGCAAGAGGGCCTAGCTCCTCAGGGCTGGTGTTTGACTTGGTCACCTGGTGATAATGGAAGAAGTGAAGTTATGTCCCAACTCAGCTCTCCAAGGGCAGACCTCTGATAATCACCCAAACTCACCATCTCCTGAACAGTGACTGCAATGGCCTTGGCTGTCCGCACCATAGTTGTTTGATAATCCACAAAGGAACCTTCTGGTTCACCCATTGGTCCTTCATCTAGCTGAAGGGGAGGATGGGGAAAGGGCAAGACTGTTAGCCAGTTAGGGTCTCTGCCTCTGTGCTTGGGCCCTGGCCCAGGGCAGCCTCAGTGACCACAGGTACTCCAAGACTCAAACCTGGTTGATGGCCTGGGTAATGGAGTCCACCATACCACCAACAACCCCAGCGGCACTGGCTGCCTCGTTGAGGGTTGTTGTCAGGTCCTCTACGGCCTCTGTCATCATCTGCACAGCCTCCTCCAGGGCTTCTTGGGTGTGAGCTGCTTGCTGTGGGGCAGAGTGAGTGAGTGGAGCTCTGTTGTTCCTGCTTCTCCAGCCTCTCACTAGTAACAGCCCCTCCCTCCCAACCCTCAATACCTTGGGGTTACCACCAGCCTCCTTGGCGGTATATAGCAACTGCAGGGCAGACTCTGCCAATGTTTTAGTCTGGTCCAGGAGTGCCATCTGCTGCGGGTGGCTCAGGGTCTTAGAGGCAGCACCCACTGCAGCCAGGGTGAGTGGCTCAAAGTACTGGGCCATCTGGGACACCTGAGGCAAGGGATTGGAATGGGGGTCAGGTTCCCTCTCTCACCCCGCCCTCAGGGACTCCCGACATGTCTCCCTAGGTACCTTGTGTCCCAGCTGGGAGGCTTCAGCCCGGGCAGCACTGGCCAGTGGCTCAATGAGGTGGGAGATTTCCTGCACTGCAGTGAGCATCTGAGTGTGCAAGGCCTGGGGAGGAAGTGGACATTAGCCCTGATTGTGACCTGCAATAGGACCCTCTGGTTGCGCAGACCCTACTCTTCCTTCCATATCGAACTCCCTAACCCTTCTTGGCATGTCCCAGCCCTGTGATGTCCCGATGAAGCCCATTCCCTGATCCCCCACCTTCCTTGAGTCTGACATCTCTCTTCCTGGACACAACCTTTCATATAACCCTCTTCCCCTTACCTCTTTAGAGATTCCCTCACGGGGAGCAAGCTGTTGGCTGACTGCAGCAAGGGAAGCCTGGTCTAGGTCCCGTAGACAGCTGTTCAGAGCTGCAATGGCTGCCTCGCACTCCAGCTGCCCTGGAGCCTTGTCCCTGCAGACACATCACAGGCTCCAACACCAAGAACATCCCCTTAAAACAAGGCTAGCCTATCTCTCCCCTGTATCCCCCAGTGTTCTCCCATCTGATTGCACCTAAGTGCCCTCCCCTCCATTATGCTACAACATGTGGCCCCGGGCACACTGGGTCTCCACCCCTCAATACCTCATGCTTGTAATAAGCTTCTTGATGGAGTCTGAGACAGTACGGGAGTGGCCAGCCAGCACTGACCAGCGCGGGGGGTCCCGGGGGTTGACTGCTAGGGCCCGGGCTGTCTGGATTAGTCCCCCAGCACTCTCCAACATTGTCTTGGCGGAGATCACAATGGGCTCCATGGCAGCCCGGCCCTGGGGAGAGGGGAGACAGGGAGGTAGGTCTCATGACTCCCCAGAGGATGAAGTGATAAACTGGCCCATCAGTTCTCCCTTCACGTTGCCTCACCTCAGGGCTGATCTGGGCAGGAATGCTGGAGAACTCAGGGTTGGATGCAAAGGCACTCAGATTGTCCACAGCTTCCAGCAGAGGGGCTGTCGCTGCTCGGCACTGGGCACGGTTCTCCTCTGTGAAAGCCCCGTCTAGTGCCTGGAAGTGACAGAAAAGCCCTCAGGACTCAGACTGCAGGCATGGGAGGCATAGGAGGTGAAGCCCAGGTCTCTCTCCCAGGACTTGAAGGATGTGGGGAGAGGCTGGTGATGGTCAGTCTGGAAAGGAAAGGGCTTGGGGCTCAGGCAGACAGGATTTGGTAGAAGTCCTCAGAGAATAACTAAGGGACTCTGGGAGAGAAGATTGGACAGGTCAGGGAGATGCTGGGAATTCAAATGGTGGGAACCTTGATGGTCTTGACAAGATTGGCTGTGCTGTTGGCCACCTCCTTGGCTGATTGTACAAACTGGCGCTTGGCAGTAGGATTGGCAGTACGGGCAGAAGCCAGGCGGCAGCTGTTACACAGTGCAGAAGTATGTTTGGCCACAATGGTGGCTGCAGAGAGCACCTGAGGAGACACGTGGAAGAGCCATGATGAGGGTAATGTACCTCCCCAAGGAGGAGCTATTTTAGGGTTGGCAGATGGAGAGCAATACTCTTGGAAGTCTAAATAGGAAAGACAGAGTCACCTAAAGAGTCAAGATTTAGGACACAGAGATACTCAAAGACGAACTGAGTATGGGGAGAGGGAGATGAAAGACAGACATGCTAATGGAGAAGTCCTAAGAGGGCCACTGGGAGAGTAAGCTCAAACACCCACAGAGAAGTTGTGACTGTGGTAACTGAAAGGATCATGAGACACACGGCGGGAGAAGACAGTTACCCAAAAAGAAGCTGCATGTGGAAGGTCAGAGATGGGTTCCTGCCTTTGTCCCACGTGTCTCATCTCCCTCTTTCCCCATGCGCTTGGTCCCCCCTTTCCTAGACTTGCCTGTGGTCCCGGTTCCCTTGAGTTACCTGGGCCTGGGTACAGCCAGGCTCCCCCAAACTCTGACAGGCCATCTGAATTGCCTGGTTGGCACGGGCAAACTGCGTGGGCTCCACCAGCCCTTGCTGTCCAGCTTGGCTATTGGGGTCAGAGACACCAACCAGATATGCAGCCTGGGGAGAGAAAAGGGGGCGGGGGTGAGGAATAAAGATTGCAGGTGGAAAATGAATAGCGATAGTAGGGACAAAAGAGAGCGGGGTGAGTTTAGAGAACAGGCTTTATTTTCCAGAGTTCTATGTGAGTAGAAGTATGTTAACAAGCTATATTTACACTAAAAACGAAAAAAAAAACCCTCCAACTCTCTTGTTAAATATGTTCAAGAATTTCAGAAGATTAAAAAAGTAAAAACAAAGGAAAATCACATAGCAGGGTGTTATTGCACTTCTATTTAGATGTGTGTGTGTATACTGGGTCTTAGGGTGCAAAGTGTGGCTCACTGTAAGTATGAAAGCCGTATACAAATACACACATACACACATAAGCAAAGCCTCTTTCAAAGACATAGTTCTAACACTATGAAGGTTGTTAGGCTAACTAACATTTACAGCACCTCCAAGCATCAGAGATTTGGAAAGGATGGGTATAAGAGTTACCAAAAAACCATTTTTATAACTGAAAGACATAAAATAATAATGTTTGATTCATACTTCAATTAAGACATGGTAGCTTTGCTTTTTCCTCTTTATGCTTTTCCAGAAATAAGTGAAAAACAAGCAAACAAACAAACAACAAAGAAGTTTTAAAAAATCAGGCCGTATAGAGAAGGGGACCCAGTGTAACAGAAAACGAGGTGGGGGAGACTGAGGGAGTAGGATGGTAGACTTTCAGGGAGAAATAGTCTGAGATGAACTCTCAAGCTAGTTTAAGGATTCACATACCAAAGCAAAATACTCTCAGAGCTAACAGGCAATTTTATACTTCATAATGTAGAAAAGGGCAAAGATAAGTGATGACTCAAGTAAGTGGAAATTTTGTCACTGGTACTATTTTAATAAAGTAATAATTATGTGGAAAAAATGATTTGTATATGCTATTTAGTATATAGTGAGATAGCCAGAGCTGGAAAAGGCCTCATGGTTATACAGTGTAATCACAACCAAACCCCTGGGGTTCAGGGATTACAGAGATCAGAATTGTTGGTGTTCAACAATTGCTAACAAATGTCTCCACTTCAGAAGGGGGGAAAAACCCAGTTTCCATAGAGTTGGCTTTGCAAACATAAACTTCTTGATTTATCTACATGATTAATCTACATGCTGAGAAGAGACAGGGTAGGGAAAGCAGAGCTATTCCATGAACCCATCCCAGGAAAATAACCTGTGCAGCTGCCTCGGTGAAGCCGCAGAGGGCCTTTGATGCTGTGGCAATAGCTTCCCCAAACTCTGGCAGGTTTCCATTCTTGGCATTCTGGGAGATGCCAGTCATGGCCTCCCCCAGCACCTAAAGAACAGAGGATATCGGGAGAGTCCGAGTGTGTCCTCAGAGCAGTAGAGCAGCGTCTAGTTAGTTCCATCTCCCTGCTCTCTTCCCTCCTGAGTTCCTGGCTACACTTGCCTTTGAGTTCTCCATCACACTGTCCAGACAGCCAAAGTAGGACATGTCATTGATGGGCTGGACTGGGTTCTCCAGGAGTTCCCGGACCGTCTGTATAGGGGGAGGGTGAAGTAAGAGCCAAGACACATCCCTCAGCCCAAACCAGAACCCTTTCCTCAGCCTCTACCCCACTAGCCCGCCAAGTGCCTACCTCCAATTCCCGCAGGGCATTGTCACACTCTTTCTGGCCAGGTGCCTGCTGGGTACACATGGTGATGAGCTGATTGATGCTGTCAGTCACTGCCCTGGGAGGGACAGAAAGTTGGGTGAATAGGTCACTGTTCCTGAGTCCTTTGTACATGGGAAGTCTCCAGCTATTTATCTTTTGCCTATAACTGCTCCTAAGCTGGGACCTCTCATGAAATGCCTCCTCCCCAGTATCTCTCACACATTCTAGGGCTGGGCTTCCCAGCTCCTACTCACCTGGCAGCTGCAGCCAGTTGACTCTTGAGGTTGGGGGCAGCAGGGTCCGTGGATAGGGCCTTGGCGGCCAGCAGAAGTTTGCTTGAAGACATGGAGATGCCCTTCAAGTTGGACACAACCTGGGCCCGGTCCTCCTGGCTCTGTTAAAAGTGAGAAGGTCAACATATTGTCCTGTCCTTTCTTACGTGTCTCTAAAAGGGATCTTCTTTCCCAGATACTCAAGTACTGCTAGAGACTGGGGAGGGCAGGGAGCCAGGAGCAGGTTAGGACTCTGTGGTTACCCGGGTACCTCCTATCTAACCCTCAATGTGGACCATGCAACCAGACCCTCTGCTTCTTCATACCGGAGCCTGTCCTGCCATCTCCACGCCAGCTTCCAGGAAGTTGCTGAAGTCCTGTCCAAATCGACCCGAGGCTCGAGCCAGGTCCTGCGGAGTTCCCCGAGAAGCCTGCACCAGTTCTGTGGCTGCCTGATTCAGCCCAGCAGCAGCTTCATTCAACCGGCTCTGAGCTTCTTGAAATGTCCCAGTGCTGGGAGGAAGCTGCAGGGTCAGAGAGGAGGTCAGAGGGAAGAATGCGGAATGATGCAAGGAAGGGTTTGGTGGAAGAGCTGGGAGGGTGGGCACATAGCCTGGGAGTAATAAAAGCAGACAAATCTGGGAAGTGAGGGTCAAAGGAGCAGACTAGAGTAAGGCAGGACAGGCTTGGAGTTCTTTGACTCCTATGTCCCTCCCAGCCCCCCAGTCCTCCTACCGAGTCACTCAGGAGGCGCTTGCTGGCATCTCCGACTGCTCTCAGGGCATTATCCACATCTCGCTGGCCAGGTAGGCAACTGACACAGCGGTTCAGTGCCTGGGTCACTGCTTTAGCTACCTGAGGTGGGAATGGAAACAGGGTTGACAAAGTGAAAACAATTTAGGTGATGACCTCCATGCATGGGACATGGGAGGTAACTAGCTCTACTGCCTCTGAAAGTGAAAGAGGAAAGAGGAAAGTGAAAGAGGAAAGGGGGAAAGAGGAAAGGAAAGGAAAGGCTGTGGATGAACAGGCTGAGAGGTTAGGGTATCAAGTGATGGTGATTAAACTTTCCCAAGCTTGCTGTTTAGGATCCATGCCTAAGTGCAACTGTGATACTCTACCAAGACTGAGAGAACAAAGGGTGGAATCCAAAGAGGAGCTCCCGAGAGCATATCTAAGATGTCCCTCTCTGTTAGTGTGGATGAGCCTCTAGGCCTTATAAAGGGACCTGAGGGAGACGGGGGGAGTGGCCCCTTTCCAATGCCTGACCTGGGCAAGCCGCTGCTGGCTCTCAGGGTCCCCTGGATGGCCAGCTGCCTTTCTCGCCTCCTCAATGAGGCTGCTGGCCTTGTCCAGTACATCGCTGGCTGTGTCGAGCACAATGGCCTGCACCGCAGGATCTGATGTCAGCGCAGCTACACCCCTAGCGGCCTGAGCCAGTGATCGCAGCCCACCTGCCACTTCCCGAGCTGCGATACCTGGGGAGACAAGGAGAGGAGGGAAGGGAAAAGGTGCCTTTATTGCCAGGCCCTGATCCCAGTGGTTTCCTCTGTCAGCTCCATTTCCCCTCCTGGATGTCCCTCATCCAGCTCCACCTCCCCACCTCCCTCACCATATTCCCCATTCCTGGCCCTCTGCCCACATACCTGCGTAATTCTCATTGCCCTGGGCAACTTCTCCCAGCAGCTGGGCAATGGCAGAGCTCACTGCTTTGGTGCTATTGCCCAGGTCCTGGGCACATTTCTCCATCTAAGGATGAAAGGGGAAGGCTCGGGCTCAGGGGAAGGAGGAGGTGATAAGGGGGAACTTGAGAAGGTACTTGGGGACAGCTGGTAGTGTAAAGGAAGGTTTTGAGCAGCTCTGGGGCACAGCTAGGAAGGAAGACTTTATGATTTAAGTAAGAGTGAGATCCTAAGAATACTTACTGTCTCCCCAGGTAAGGGTTTAAGCTTGCCATCCCGAGCCGCTGCCTTCACTTCCTGCAGGTCTTTCTCTAGATTCTGTACCACACTCAGTGCAGAATCCATCTCCAAAGGCCCACATGCTTCCTGAGCCTATGATAAGGGAGTTTGGGGTGTAGAAAGTCTTGCTGTGTCTTACCAATGCCTCCAATTACACAACAATCCCCGTTTTAGGTGATTCTGCACAGATTCCCAACCATCCTGGGACTCCACCCTCATCTTCCAAAGCCAGAGCCAGCTCCCATACCTTCTGGGCGGCGGTACGGAGTTCAGCCAGTGCGGTGCCCAGGTTCTTGGCACACTGACTCAGCTGCATGGCTGAAGCCTGGTCCTGAATTGTTGGCACTGAGGCCTTCGCAGCCGCCACCATCTTCCCACCCGGCTGTTGAGGAACAGACAGGCAGATGAAGTGTGCCACCCTCCCTCTGGGCTCAGGTACAGGGAGGGGCAATGGTCCGGACGTGGTGGGCACTGGGGCTCAGTACTAGGAATGAGGCTATTGGAAGGGATTCAAATTGTGGGAGATGTAGGGGTCTTATAAAGGGGAAGGATCTGCTCTGAGAGGTGGGAAGAGGGTGCCTTGCCTGTAGGAAGCTCTGGCTGGCAGCGATGAGTGCTAGCTGAGCACTCGGGCTGTCAGGCTGGGCTTGGCTCCCTCGGACGCCCTGCACCAGCAGTGGAATCTGCTCTGCCACAGCCTGTAGGTAAAAACGTCATGAGAGCCACCTCCCCAGACTGGGGGAAAGGCTCCCTCTTTTGATCCCCACGTGCTTCCTGGAGTCTCACCTTGCAGCTCTGTACCAGCAGGGGCTGGGGGCCAGCAGAGGCTTTGGGGGTGGAGGCTGCATGTTGGGCTGCAGCAATGGTCTGTGTGGCCGAGGCTGCGGCCTGCTTGGCTGCGTGCTGTGAGGACAGAGTAGTCAGGACAAGCCCCAGGCATTTCCATGCCCAGTCCCTCCCTACCTTGCCCTTGTCATCCCCCAAGGAAATATTAACTGATTCTCTCCACACGTCCTGCCCAGTTCATCACTCCACAGCCCCCACACTCTCACTTGCTCCTGGTTAATTTCCCAGCCTCACCTCCAGGCGCTGCACCAGCTTCTTCTTGATGGCATTCTGCGCAGCTGCGTTGGTGGCCATGCGCAGCCCCTCAGCTGCCTCCCGCAGCCGCTGCTGCTGCTCCTCACTGTCGGGGTGGGCGGCTGCTCCCTGAGAGGTGGAAAGACAGTCATCACCCAGCCTCCCTGTGGATCTCTGACCCCTCTAGACTCAATTTAAAATTCACTTGTTTTCCTGAAGTCATTTCTAAGCAGCCCCACAGAGAGGTAATCACTGTGGTGAAGAACTGTCTCAGGAAGGCCAGGGGGAAGCCCCTGGGTGCCCAGGATCCCCTCTGGGATGCTGAAGTCCCTCCTTAAGGTGGAATTGTTTCTTCCTCCCCTCCTTGGGGAAGGGGTCTTCTTTCTTCCCCCACTTCCTATAGGCTACCACAGGTGAGTGGGGGTGAGGTGGGCTCCCCAGGAAAAGGAGGACTCAGTTTAGAGCAGCAATCTCAGGAAATCCAAAGTAGGGGACCTGCTTAGTCCTGCAAACTGACAAGTCCCAGCACCCAGGGGACCGAGAAATTGTCTGGGCTTCCTTCTGGTGGTCCTCTGCACCCTTGTGTCTCAGTGTCCTACTGCCTTGTCTTTCCCTATACTGTTAGTAGCAGAGACCCCGGAGACTGAATGCCTATGTGTATTCACAGGGAGACCAGGAAGGAGGGGTATCTCAGGTAGGTGGTAGCAGCAAAGTAGTGAAAAATAGGAATAGCAGAGCTTGGACTTAAAGGAAGAAAAAGGATATGGCTGCCTGCCACAGCCAGAGTACTCTGGGAGTCACACTGGCTGGAAGCCTGGGCCACCGCCCACAAGTAGCCTTGGGCCTCATTTATTTCCTGAGTCCCCCTATATTCATTCTCTTGTATTTTCTGCTTTTCCTGGGTCTCTCCCATCAGATGAGGGTGACGACGTGGACTTCTCTCCCTCCCTTCGGGGCCTGGTCTGGGGGTGTGCACAACAGCTTTGTACCTTGGCAGCCTCCACCATCTTGGCTGTGGCATCAGCCAGGATCTTGGCAGCACTTAAGAGCTTGCGTGAGTTCTCCAGATCACTCTCCCCCTCAGCATCGGCCTTGATGGCATTGACCAGGTCAGAGGTGGCTTGGGCCAGGATGCGGGCCTGTCGCACCATCTCCCCTGAGAGTGCAGGGTACAATCAGGTGAGGGAGCCACAGACAGAGAGGGTGTTGGGACGGAGATAAGGGTGGGGGAAAGTGGTATAGACAAGGTAGATGGGGGCTTTTAGGGATAATATAGAGACTGGCAAAAGCTCCGTAGTGATTTCTTTGGGGCTATTTTTTTCCAGGTTTAGGATCTTGGAGAACAGATTCCCCAATGGGTACTTATGCAAGGGAGGACAGTCTGCAATGCGTATTTTCAGCAAATAGTCTTGAGAACATGAGACACTCTTTGTGAAGGCTTAAGGTGTGAGGGGATGGAGTAGGGAAGGCTATCTCTTAATCACACCACTTCCCATATATTTTTGTGTATACTTTGGTGTACTCTTTAAACGCTCCAAGGAAGGCAAAGCAGGGCTTAAATTCCTGCTTTGCAGAGAGATTAGACAATGAGGCTTTGGCTGTGTGGCTGGTAAGGTCACACTGTGCAGAGTCCTTAGGGGTGAGGTGGCTGGGTCTACAAGGCAATGTCCAACCGGCTTGGGGAACCTCATCAGGGTTCTTTATCTTCCTGGGGGTGGGTGTCCTTACCAGCATCACCCATGGAGCTGAAGATGTTCTCAGTGACAGTAAGGATGGTGTCAGTGGCCTGGTCATAACGGCCAGCAGGCCCAGCCCCTGTGGCATGGGCCTTCACGTGCTGCAGCAGCTCATTCAGGGCCTGAGTGACAGCTGTGGCTGCTGCTCCTACCCCTCGCAACAGCTGCCCATCCTCTGTAGCTGCCTGGGAGGCGGACACACAGCCCTCCACGGCTTTGGCCACCAGTCGTCCGGCCTCCACCAGCTGCTCTTGGCAGACAGGTGAGCTGATTGTAGGTGCCACGACCTACGAGTGAACTGAGTGTCAGAGATTCAGGCAAGGGAAAGGAATCATGAGGTGAAGTGTTTGTGGTGCCCACAACAGCCATCAGGATGGGTAACGAGGCCTCCGGAGACAAAGAATAAAATGAGAGGTGCACGTGTGTGTGGCACTATCACCCCTTGGCTTAGGCTAGAGCAACCTTTGGGGCTCACCTTGGTACAGGCCACCAGTTGGGAAGTGGACAGGGCACACTGTGTTGCTGCAGCAATAACTTGGGTCTGAAGCCCTGCGTCCTCTGTCCGCTGGGCCACACTCTTGGCCTTGAGGACCAGGGCAGCTGCAGCACTTGCCACTGCCTTGGCGAGTTGCATTAGCATGTCCTGTGAGAAAACAGCAGTTAGCATGACCTGAGACCAGGCTTGGGACTCGCAGATACTTCTCAGAGGCATAAGCTGCTTCATTATTCCTTCCCATTGACTCTAATCAGAGGACAGTATATGCAGAAGCAACCAGAACCAACCCCAATCCCCTGCCTTGAGTACCCAGCAGGAGAGAACCTCCACCGAGGAATAAACCCACACCGAGAGAAAGAGAGCCTACACCAAATGGAGAAATGCATGAGGCGGATACACTCGGATGATGATGGGGAGGAAGGGTTAGTGCTGTTACAGTGGGACAGGGAGAGGAGGTACCATTTGGGATCCCTCCCACCACCAGCTTCTTCTCTCCATTTCGTCTCAATCTTGGTTTGGAAGTGGTCATCCTGGACTCTTAGGAGCAAGTCCCTGTACTACCCTACCTGATCCCGTTTCCCAGACCCTGCCTTTGCCAGGCCTCCCCATCTCCCATCAAGTTCTGCTCCCCTAGGAGGCTGGGGGAGAGTTACAGAAGCGAGTGTATGCGGCTCAGAGAGGACGAAGCTGGGAAGGCCCAGGCCAGAAGCCATTACCGTAGGGGAATCGGGGGGAGATCGAACCCCAGCCCCTCTGGGTGCACATATCTGCATGGGAAATCCAGGATTAAAAGTCAGCTGAGGAAACTGGCATGGGGTGGGGAAGGAGGAGAGCTAGAGGAAAGCTGTCCTCAGGATAGCATGGTCTAAAGCACTGGGTGTCAAAATGTCTTCAAGTTGGGGCAAGGGCTATGTATGGGGAAGACAGGGAAGAGATGACAAGGGGTTAAAGAACATCATCAGTAAGGGCCAAGAGTACACTGGTAGGTTAAGTTTGGATTTAGAGGTTCTGAATTCTCACCCCTAAAAGAGAGACTGGAAGTTCCCAGTGTCATCCCCTGGAAACAGAGGTTCAGGTTGGTTTTGAGGGGTCAATTCATAGAAGCAGGGACAAAAAGCTGGATTCAGGATCATAGGTTACCTCCTAGAAGCTGGGGTCCTAGGGGTTGAGTAAGTCACCAACCTGGAACTGGGGGTCAGTATCACTTTCCCCAATTTGCTGCAACAGCTCCCCACTGGCCTGGCCCACGTTCCCAGCTGCTTGCAGCAGGTTCTGACGGGGCTGTGGAGAGTGAACACCAGTCAGAAGCTGCTCAACCCCTATGGGTCTCATAGGCCCACAGGTCCCACACTTCTGTCCTGCAACTTGGATTGCCCCTTCTCCTTGGGCTTGAACACTGTCTCCACCCTCACCCCAACCTCATGGCCCCTGACCTCAACACTGGCTGGCTGGGCACTGCGCAGCAGTTCTGACACTGCCCCCGCGAGGCCCTTTGCTGCCTGTAGCAGGGGCCGGCCATTGCCGCCTTCATCCTCCAGCAGGGCAGCCAGCAGCTTCACCCCACGGGACATCTCCGTCAGGTTGGAGGAGATTGTGGTGACTGCACAGCCCACTGCGGTATAGTCTGTCTCTGCAGGGTCCCCTGAGGGGAAAAGGGAGAAGAGGAGCATGAGAGACAGAGCAGGCTAGATGATGGGCTGGGGAACGAACACCACCATACCCATTAGTCACACTCACATCCTGAGAGAGAGATGTACATGCAATAGTCCCTTTCCTAATGAGTCAAGGTACAGTCACACACAGAGCCAGTCACATGCATGCTTGCACACGCTTGCACTCCTCCTTCATATGACACACACACAGGATGGCATCCAGCCTACCTGCCGTCAGATTCACCACGGAGGCAGTACCAGCTGTGATGGCATCTACCTGGGAGTGGATCTCATGCTTTGATTCATCCATCTTGTTCTTACGCCAGGCCTTAGAGGCCTGAGAGAAAGAGGAAAAAACCTCAGGATTTGTTCTGGTTTGGTTAACCCCATCCTACCCCTTGGAGTCCCAGCTTTAGTAGCATTAGCCTCTTCTCCATCCCATACTCACAGCATCCTGGCCAAGAGGGGGCAGAGTGTCAAAGTCATCCAGGGTGGCCTGAGCAGCCTGCACAGCCTGCATGCTGGAGTTGATGGTGCCAGTGAGTGCCTGCTGGGCTGAAGTCTAAAAGACAAGGGGGAAGGAACATTTAGAGGAAAGAGAAAGTAAAACCAGAATCAGAGGCCAGGGAGAGGAATACACATAGGGACATGGCAAAAGACTGCCTAACTCCTGGTTAGGCCTAGATGAGGATGGGAGAAGGGCCCGGGCACTGTGGTGGCAGTGGGGTCACTCTTACCAAAGGAGGCATGTGTCCTCGGTGCATCTGGCCACTGGTAATCTGTTGCTGGGCAGGGGGCATGCTGCCCACCTGGAAATTCTCAGGACCAGAGGCTCCAGAGCGCATGATGGCAGGCAGGGCCACTGAGCCATGCTCCACTTTCCCCACCCGATTATACTGCTGCTGAAGGACTGTCGACCTAGAGAGGAGGCAGACCGTGGAGCACTCAGAGGACTCGTCTCTACCCCTCCCACTGATTCACACCACCTTTGCAGGTGTGTGAGGTCTCATAATAGCCTGCAACTAGCTGGAGAACCATCCCAAGGATTTCCCACCCGCTAGAAGTCCTTGGAGTCCAACCTTGCCTTCCCTACCCCTGAGGGATGGGGCCAGCCCAACTCCCTTCATACTTTTTGGGGGACACCGAGTCCTCCAGCATAGTAGACTCCTCGTCTCCCTCCAGTCCAAAGTGATCCTTGCTTTTTTTCTGTAAGAATAAAAAAAGAACAAGAGTTGGGGTAGTTAAAGAAGAGGGAAGTGGGGAAAAGATGGCCTCTTCTTTCCATATCAACCATTTTCCAGAACCCAAGTGCCCATTTCTAATGGCCTGGCTTGGGGAGAGGGTAAGGGAAGATAAGGAGAAGGCTCACCTTCTTAAGGATGATATCGATGTAGCCAGCAATGAGCTGTGCAATCTGTTCCCCTTCAGTTGTCTGTACTGAATAGTAGCCATCTTGGTAATCCCCGAAATCCTAGGGTGACAGGTGGGGACTCAGCAGGAAAGCCTGAATCTACTCAGGATGGAAATGGGTAGGGTGGGAGGCCCAAGGTCAATCTGATGAGGGTGCCTTCCCATGCCAGCAGCCCTTAGGAAGATGGCCACCTTTCTTCAACTTCCTATTTCTTTATTTTCCTCCTTATGGGGAAATATTTTATCTCTGAGGAATGGCCTTTATTCTACAGTTTCAAATACATACCATTTAGGAAATCTCTTTTACTTTCACCCTGATGATATAATTGGGAGGACATAACATTTGTCACTAAATGATCACACTTGAAGGTTGGCACCAATATACAAAATGAAAAAATAGCATTTACTGTAATTTCTATTTCTCTCATTGGGGCATTTCATCAAGTTGGTATCAGTTTTCAATTCATAACCTGAAAACATAAAGCCAGAGGGAAAAATACTATTGTTTGTGGTTGCTGCTGAAAGAGGAGAACTGTGGCTTTCTATCACCTTTTTATTTTTTCTCCCCAAGAATTCCTGTGAAATGGAAAAATTAGCCAGGTGTGGTGGCATGCACCTGTAGTCCCAGCTACTCGGGAGGCTGAGGCAGATCGCTTGAGCCCAGGAGTTTGAGGCTGCAGTGAGCTATGATCGTGCCCACTGCACTCTATTCCTGTGATCTCAGCTTGCTGGTTACATTTTTGTGCTGTTGACTTTAAAGAGTAAGTCCATCACCTGTTTCATTTAAGCATCATCACTCACTCTCTAGGGGGAAGTTTCTCCACCTACTCTAACCTCCACATTTCTGCAATAGTTCCAAAGTTCTTTTTTCTACAGTCATGCTCAGTGTACCTTCCCCAAGGCAGGGGAAAGACCTCTGCAGCTGCCCCTTCTCTGAAAACCCCAAACTTTCTGGTTGGCAGCCCCAGACTCACCAGGGTGAAACTCTTGGGAGAGGCAGCCCAGCGTTTGATGTTGGTGAGGTTCCATTCCTGGATCACCTCCTTGGTCTTCTCATCTACTCGCATCACACACTCCTTAGTGATGCCCAGAAGCCTGGGAACTAGCTTGTTCTTCCCTTTCATTTTTTCCTGTGAGGCAGAGGTTGGTGCTGGTGTTACAGGTCAGAGGTCACACAAGATGCTAATGATCAGATCAGCTCTTGACCACACAGGGATGCTGAGGTGGCCACAAGGACTAACCTAGGGTGTCCATGGATGGGCCTGGGACAAGGGAAATCACAGGATAGGGAGGGAGGTGGTGACAAAGGACTGAAAACAGGCAGCTTTGCACGAGGTCAAAGCAGGGTAGAGAATGGGACTCTTGGGGAATGGTGGACATGTGACTGAAGGCAGGGTCAGAGACTTTCAGAGATAGGAAAGAGCAAGAGCAGGAAGTAAGGAGGGCGGTGAGAAGGGTCGGTAGCCCACCTTCACCAGGAAGAAGGAGACACCGTACGTCTTGAGGGAACGGGCGAGCTTCACGTAGCGGACCTTGGCTTCGATCTCACTCATCTGTCCGCAATTCTTGTGTGCCTTAGAGCATGAAACAGGGAATAATTTAGCAAAATATGGGGATAACATCGCAGCTAAGGAGTAAGAAGGGACGTTAACTGTAACGAGTGTTATGGGGACACAGGAAAGGAAAGGTTCAGGAGTGCAAGATATGAGAAATGAGAGGGCGATGGGAGGGGGCTGGTCAGGGATATGCAGAAGCAATGATTCAAGGGATACAGTTAAGGAACTTGCAGACATCCTGGGGATATGAATGGATAGTTTGGAAGTAGAAGGTCAGTGACAAGGTCTTTTGGGCTAAGTATTCAAACAGTGGGGACAAGATCTTACATCTGGACAAAAACTATACTTTCATGGTAATTTCAGATACACTACCTCATTTTATTCTCATTTGATTCTCCTATCAGTCCTATACAGGGTAGGTACTGTCATCCCACATTAGAGGTAAAGAAAAGAAAACGAGAATATTGAATTGAATTCCACAGTAAAAGCAGTGATGGAGCTGAGACTAAAAGCCCAAGTCTTCTGCTTTCCTGGCACAGGATAGGTGGGAGGACAGCTTGGTGGGGGAAAGCGGGGTGGGAGGAGATGGGGAGGAGGCAGGGGTCCATTCAGTCAGTAGGATTAAGCAGCAAAGCTCCCAGGTCATCCCAAACACTCTCCCCTGCCCCCATTCACCTGGAAGATCTTACGCTCTCCCTTCTGCTTCACATACTCCTTGGGCAGGAAGTCCTTCAGGCTACACCAGAAAAGGGAGGGTCAGCATGTAGTGGACAGCACTGGGGACATGTGGGCCATGAATTGTGGGCCTAGGGGTGTGAGGAAATGTCTAGGACTGTGTTATCTTTGGGGAGAAGGAAGACTCTGAGGGAACAGAGCCTGGATTGTCTTCTGAAGTAGAGGTGATTTAGCATCAGCTCTTGAATGTGACCTGTGTCTCCTGCTGCAGGGAAAGGGACCGAGGGAACTTAAGTTGGAGGCTTAGCCCCTGAGGCAAAGAGGGTCTAGAGCACCATTTCATTTCAGGGAACCAAGAGGAGAAAGAGCTCCCTAGAAGGATGACCATGCACTGAGGAAGCTGAGAAAGCCACACCAAACTACACATTCTGAGAAACACCAGTGAATGAGACTTGTGAGACTTTTTAACCTAATGTTCCTTATGAGGACAATTTTGCCCTGTTTCCCTCTGGCTACTACAGCACAATTCTTCAGAGAATCTCAAAAGTAAGTTACGTGCTTGCTTCAGGGGTGGGGGTGGGTCAGAGATACTGAACTATATTCACAGTCCACATGGGGCCAGTGAGGAGACAAATGGATGATGGTGACTAAATGGGTACCTATGTGGGTCAAACCCAGGTACCTCGGAAGAGGAAATAGGGGGAGAAGGCCTGGGATGGAGACAGGCCTGTTGGGGTCACAATGGCAGGGAGTCCTGGGCCCTGACAGGGTATAGTATGTGGGTCACTCACTCGAGGAAGCCAGCCTTGTGCTTCTGCTCGTTGTGGGGCCCAAACTGGATCTGGCACTGGAAGCCAGCAAACTCACAGGCCTTGTCGAAGGAGACAGGGTGAGACCCATTCAGGATGTCATCTCGTGCCTGGAGAGCACAGGGAAAGGAGGTGAATGTTGTGTGTGGGTGCAAGGATATCCCCCACTGTGCTTTTGTACCCTCTCCCTACCTGCCCCACCCCAGCCAAGTCCTCTCCATACCTGTACGTAAAGAAGGTTCAGCTGTACGGGGTCCCGGGAATCCACGTTCTGGTCTGAGTAGAAGAACTTCCTCCGCAGCAGCAGTGTCTCATGCTCCTCTACTCCCTGCTCCCTCAGTGTCCGGCCATGGTCCAGCCAGTTCACTAGGATATAGAGAATCCCTTCAATACCAAACCCCCAGGGCCCCTGAAATGTCTGGTCTCCAAGTTTTTGTTTATTTCTTCATTTCCTACCTCCTCTCACTAAAATGTAAGTTCCTTGAGTGTAGGACTTTATTACTGATGTAAGCCAGGGTATAGAACAGTGTCTGAATAAATCATGAACAGACGGCTGCCCTTTCCACCCTGCCCATTGCCAAAGCCCTCTTTTTTCCAGTTCTGCTTACACTCATCATCCGTGTGCAGTTTCTGCTTTAGTTTCTCCATCTTCTTTTCATCTCGAAGCAGTGTCTTGTCCTTTCGTAAGGTCCCTGTCACCTCCTCCTTTTTTTCTTCCATCAGCTCTCGAACCAGTGAATATTCATCATGGTTGGTGATGCCTAGGTGAGGGAGGGGAGTGGTTTGGTAGCTTCTCAGGCAGTGCATCCATACCTTCCAGCAAAGTGGAAGCCTCTGGCCCAGGCCCTCAGTCCTCCTGAGACCCCTTACCAATGCGGGCACAGATGGTCATGAGCATGTCAGTGACAGTCTTGGAGTCATCCACCATAACAGTCTTCACAGTGCCATCTAGCATACGGATCTTCAGAGGTCTCTGTTTCTTCCTGTACTCCATGGTGTCCTGTTGGGACAGGAAAAGCAGATAGGGGCCTACTTTAAGGTAGGGATCTTATTTCTTTTTTACATGGCCAGAGGGGAAGAAAGTGGATTACTGAAAGGACCACTATACTGGTTCATTCAAAAGCAGGGTATTATGACTGTCTGTAATGGAAAGAAAACATGCGGAGGGGTAAGAAGCAACAGACCTAGGTGCTGAAAATAAGGGGTGGAACAGGGCGAAGCTGAGGGAAGACAATGCTAGTGGTCCTTGAGGAAGTGATACTCACTCCATTTCGGAGCATGTAGTAATCCAAGGCTTTCCCAGCCTCCAGCCATATACCCTTTTTGGGGTCATCATCTGACAGAAACAGCCCAAAGTCGCTGGCTAAAAGAGAATGGATCACCTTAGACTTATGAAGACTCCAATGTGGCTAAACAGCTATACCACTGCCCCTTACTATTTCTCCCATGACCTTGGGCCTAAAGGGGAAGGAGGGAAACATGGAGCCCAGACTTGAGGGGTGATTAGCCTCAGGGGACAATGGGGTCATCCCTCAAGGCCGAGAACCTGGAGAGGAGGAGAGACTGAAGCCTCCCACCCCAGCCACCTGGGTAGTCAGACTCACGAGGGCCAGCCAGGGCCTCTGGGATCCGCTCTCGAATGATGCGGCAGGCGTCATACACCATGGTAGATGGCTCAAACTGCATCGTCTTCACCACGTTCCCAATGCTGATCTTTAGCGAAAGTGCAACCATGGTGGCAGCTTCTCCTCTCCAGCCTGGCTATACCTGGCCCGTGGCATCAGGGCATTAGAATATAGAATACACTCTCATTGGAAGAGAAGAGGCCTCCAGATAGTGGAGTCCCAGGGAGGGGTGCTTTGGAAAGGAGTCACCAAAGCAGATAGTAATAAGGTTGTTTTTGTCTTATTTAAGAATTTTAAAGAGCAAAAGATTATTTACATCAAAAGGGCCAGTCCTGCCCATTTAAGACATTTGAGGGAGGTAAGTCTGCAAAGTATAATAGCAGGTCTGAAATGCAGCATTACCTGAGGACACTGCCCGGTCCCCGCCACTGGAATTTGTACCTCCTTTCTTTCTTCCAAGAGTCTCTCTTGCTCCTTGTCCCTGCTCACCTCCTGTCCTCGCCCTGTTCCTGCCTTGTATTCTTCTTTACCTGGTTCAGTCTTTTTCTCTCTGTTTCCTATTGTGTCCTGCTGGTTCTTCCCTGTCTGGGATTTTCAGAGCTTTGCCCTGACTCATCACGTCACCTTCCCTGTCATAGCTTCAGCCTCCTTCTCTACAAAATGAAGATGTTATTAAATAATTCCCAAGGGCTCTTGAAGCCTGCAAACAGACTCTAGCTAGCCTGGCAGGAAGACCAAATACTGGCTGTTCAAGCCATCCAGGTTCACTCTTGCCCTAGCTTTCCTCTAACCTGAGATGTGGGGAGCCTCCCCAGGGAGCCTAGCCCCATGTTTGGCTTCCCTGGCAGTCAAGCTAGAATCGATTCTTTAGCCCTCAGGGATCTCAGAAGTTATCTAGTTAATGCTTCAATTTTGTAGAAGGGGAAACAGACACTGGGAGGAGAAGAAAAAGTTTCAAGACAGATCAGAGAAAGAGCCCAGTCCTTCTAACTCATCATTGCTCCTTCCAAGTCACCAAGTTACTACTCAGCCCTCGCTACAACTCCTCCTATGCGCGCTCCTTTTCAGCAAGTCTGTCTCAAACTCTGCCCTCCATCTCAGCAGCTTCCCCTGACAGCGTTTTCAGCGCAGCTCAGGATACTAGCCCTACCCCGCCTTCTTCCACCCTCCTGGCACCACCTCTCTGTGGGCTGGAGAGCAAGTGGAGGCAGCAGGTGGCGCACAGGCTGCAAGAGGACAAGTCTGCCCAGCAGCTGATGATGTGCTCCAGTGTGATCAAGGGACTGGATGCCTCTTAACTAAGAGAATGAGCAAACCCAGGCTGCCCATTCTCCTGGCAAACTGCAAGCCCCAAGGGGGGAAGAGCAGGACTGGGGAAAGGTTGGGAAACAGAAACAGGGATATTAGAATACAAAAGGCATTTGAGAACCAAGGAAGTTCAGAAGGGGTGGAGGGTGAAAAGGTTAGAAGAGATGGGGTGGGGGGAACTGAAAATCTAGGTAGAAACAGGAGACAGGAGGCAGATGTGGGAAAGGTCTAGATCAGGAGCCTGGTACCCAGTGGCTGATAGACCATTTTTGCCTTAGAAACAGTCCTGAGTCTCAAAAGAGAAGAACCACAGCTTGTTCTCTATCTTTACTCCCAAACAAGACAGGACCCTCCCAGTCTCATCAGTTTCAGCTCTCTGCCCCCTCCCCATTGCTGGGGCACCTCTCCCAACAGCTGGACAGACCTGGCCGTGGGGTTGCTGACCACGAAAGAATGACGGCTGGAGGGTCAGAGAAGCTGGAAGAGTCCTAGGAGCTGACAGCGGGACTGGAAGGACCCTTCACCTTAAGCTAAAATTGCACGTCTCCCCCCATTTCCTCCGGACATATAGACACCCCCTTCTTCCTCAAGCACGGAAGTCTCTGGTGAGACCCCGATAAGGGAGTTGAGTCATGCCCACCCTTACTCCCAGGCTGGTCCTGAGAGGATGTCCACACAGCTACGAGAGGGTGAGGGGAGGCAAGGAATTGATCAGTGAATTGGGGACAGTGGTAGCAAAGAACAAGTCCCCTGGAAATATGAGTAGAAGCTATCCTGTTCCTGCTCTGGCCTCAGAACTTTGCTCCCCTTTCCATCGTGTTTTATGGAACAGCAACAACCCCCCACCATGTCCCTTTCCCAGGGAACTCCTCCTCCCTCAATACATTCCTGAGATGCATTCCAGAGGAGTTGGGCAATTGGAGGGGGGGACTGGAGGACAGGAGGTCAAATCCCAGCAAGGAATGGAATGTAAGTGTATTGCGGTTAAGGAATTTGGGGTACCTGGAGAATACAGTCAGAGCAGATACCCACAAAGGAACTACAGAAAGACTGGAAGTTACAGACAGGAACAGAAGTAGAGAGAAAGCTGAAGGCAGTCAGAATGCAAGAGGGTTGGGGGAGTAACATTCAGTCTGTTACCAAATTTGGCCTCTGAGTCCTCAAACCGCTGGGAGGGGGGAGGGTTTGTGGGTGAGACTGACATATCCGGCCTCGGGCTGCTGGAGGCTCATTTAGGGCTGGACTGGGCAGCTGAAGGGCTGGACCTGACTTCTCCCAACACAGCCCCTCTACACCTATATGCACGCTCATTCTCCCCAAATGCACCCCAGCCTATGCACAGAGCTCTTTCCCACAAAGATACCTACACTATCTCTCCAAACACGTTAGTTATCTCAATCATACAGCCACTACACAGATCCCATCAAGACTGCATTATCTTCTTGCAGGGACTCCATCCCACGAACACAGGTTCCCCCAAATATACCTCTATCACAAGCACCCCATGCTTCAATGCCCTGCCCGCAATGTTTCTCCTCCCATTATGTAGACATTCTCCCTCCACTCAGCCAGCAAGCATTCCTTGAGGACCTGTTGTGGGCAAGGCCCTGGGCCAAACTTTCAGTGGCTGGGAACCAACATCAGTAAGACTTAGCCTTTGCCTTCAAAGGACTCCCAGTCCATGAGATGAGTGGATAAGCTAAATACAGAATTACAATAGAGGGCAGGCTGTGGTAACAGTCAAACAGTGTGTACTCAGAGGAGAGATCTCTTTAGGCTAGGAAAGGGGGACCAAAAAGTCTCCCTGAAAGGTATTTCAAGTTAGAATTTAAAAAAATAAAGATAATAAGAAATAATAGTGATCTGCCATTTATTGACTCTATGTCAATTGCATCATATACATACTTTCATTTAATCCTTACAACAACCCTGCAAGGTAGGTATCATCATTTCCATTTTTACAGATTAGGAAACTGAGGCTCAGAGAAGTTAAATACTTGTTGAAAGTACTTGTCCAAGTAAGTTGTGAAGCCAGGATCCGAACTCACGTCTCTCTGACTCAAAAGCCCAAGCTCTCTCCACTACACCAGCCAGCCGGAGATGAGTCAGGGGTAGCATTCATTCCAGGCAGAGAGAATAGCATAAGCAAAAGTGGAGAAGCGGGAAATCGTGGAGGAGCATTCAGGGAAGTAAGCAGGCAGGTTGGTTGAAGCACAGGGTACCTGCAAGGGAGCAGTGGTGGGGAAGTCAGGGTTAGGATGGAAAGGCAGGGGAAGACCAGAGGAGTATGAGGAATTTTACTTACTGGAGGGCAACAGGAGGCCAAGGGAGTTTTTGAGCAGAAAAGAGACATAACCAGAACTAACTTTTAGGAAAATAATTTTGGCAGTTGGAAGGACACTGTATTAGTAAAAGTCATAGGTAATGAAGACAGAGCTAGAATGGTGGAGAGGAAGATATCATTCAGAGGAAATTTTAAGAGGTAGAACTCACAAGACCTGATGACAGTCTGTTCTGTCAACCCTCAGGGACCGGAGCCTGAAGTCAGGCTAGGGTCCCATAGCTTCCTATCATCAGTAGCCACTCAGTGGCTGTGCAGCTTGAGTTTAGGTAAGGAATTGGGAAGGGGGGAAAGGATCAGGATGGGCTGAGAACGTGAGGATGAGGCTGTGGTTAGGGAATGTGGTTAGGCTGTGGGAAAAAGGGGATGGGTATATGATTAGTATCCACACAGCGGCAGATGGGGTGGGGTTAGTGACTGCATCAGGCTGGGAATGGAGAAGACAAGGTGTAGAAAAAGGCTGGGGACGATGGTACTGATGATGGTGGTAAAAAATACATATATGACCAGTCACTGGATCAGGCTGGGGGAAGGGGAGGAGTGATTATATGGATGGTGACTAAGGGAATAAGAGTGAGGTCACAAGCCAGGTCAGGCTATTGGGGGTTGAGAAGAGATGGTCAGTGGCTAAATTAGGCTGGAGAAGGGGTGGGGGAGTGAAGGGACATTGGCAGTGTGTAAGTAAAACTGAAGTTGGGGTGGGGTGGGGCCAGGGGGATGAGTGGCTGGGTCAGGCTGAGTAGGGGATAGTGCTGTGGTCAGTGGCAGGGTCAGGCTGGGAGTGAAATGGGGGTGTGGTCAGTGGCCTGGCTGGACATGGGATCAGCAAGACCCAGTTTCCTCTTTGGGTCTCATTTCCTCTTTTCTTTGGGGAGTGGGGGAAGGGGATCTATAACTGGATCAAGAAATTAAAAGAGGTTTAGAACTAGGGGATGGCACATAGCAGGGGCTGGGAGTATGGTACTCAGCAGATGACCAGATGGTGATATGCAGGTGTACGAGTGGGTGAAAATGGTAGGAGAGTGCTTTAAGATGTGGGAAAGCTCAGATCTGGGTGAGGGTAAATTAAGGTAGGATGTGTGAATTAAGGGGTGGATAGGGAGGCAGAACTGAGGATGGGAATGGATGATATGAATATGAACAACATGAAGAGTTAAAGGCCAGGAAACTATTCTGTAAGGGAGTAGGCAGAAAAGGTGGGAAATGCAGAGTCAGGGATGAAAGCTGGAGAGGAGGGCTTAATATCTAGAGAATGAGGGAAATGGGAGGCAGTGGGGCTAAACTTTCAGGGGATTCAGTCATCCCGTTCTCCCATGTTAACAGTGTTTCCTTGCTTGGCTTCCCCCTTACTCACCAGTCCCCTCTTGCCTAGGCAGTCCCCCACTTATGACTAGGCCTTGTACATCTCCTGGGTCCCTGTCCATATCCCACCTCCCATTTTATAAACAATATAGTCTAGAATCCCTGCCTCCTAACTGCAGCGGCCACAGCAAAAGCCTCGGGCTTAGAGTGCGAAATAAAAAAGCTGGAATCCCAGATGCCTGCAGTTCTAGCTGAAGTCCAGAACCCTAGCCTGAAATTAGTCATCTGACTACATAGGAATAAGGGACCTCCCAACAAAACAAGGGCATTTACCTACTGCCAACCTCTCAAATTTTACCTGCTCAAGGTCAACTATGCTGGCCTCAACCACAACCCCTAAAGCTGCCCCAATTCCTAACATTAACCCTGACTCTAATTTGTTTCCTGAATCCCAATACTGGCTTTGACATTCATCCCTTTCCTAGCAGAGACCCATCCAATCCCTGATCCCTAATACTGATCTAAGTTTTACCTTTAGCACCAAATTCCCTGACTTTAACCCTAAATATTGAACCCTAAACCTAAGGCACATTTGTAACTTGATTCCTAACTTACCCTTTCACTGTTTATCTTGAATACTGACCATGCCAACATTCTTTAATTCCTAAAACAGATTTTTAACCTAATTCCTGTTGTTGACCCTTAACCTGATCCTGTACTCTAATTTTGACTTATGCTGGCCATCCCAGAAAACAAAAGAATGACTTTAATCTAAACCTTACCTACATAAAACGAACCTGACTCACACTAATAACGCTTAAATTTTAACCCTGGTTTTATAACTCCTATAGCGACTCCTGAGTCCTAACCCAACCCCATCTAATCCCAAATTCACCCAAAGCTTTCCTACCCACATGCCCGCTATCAGCTAACACCAAAGCCCATCCCCGCCCTGCGCCTCACGGTCACCCCACTCCTCACCCCCCCCAAAACCTATGCCAGGCAAAGGACTGCTCCCAGGAAGGGCCTGTCTCCTGCAAGACGGCCTACTTCACTCCGAGTCCAAGCCGAGGTACACTGGACGCTGACCTCTCCAACAGGACCGGAGCAGGACACGCAGGAGAGTCGGGGGCCCCGCCCGCCGCCCGCCGCTCGGCCCAGGGCCCGTGGCCCCACCCTGAGGCTCCAGCTCGGCCCGGTCCGGCCTACCTTCGCTGCCCGGCTCAGTGCCCCGCCCGCCGGCCCGCTAACCCGCTCGTTCTCCGGGTCGCTCTCGGGGTCCGGCCTCGCCCTCCCTTCGACACTCTCTCGGCCACTTCCGTCCCCGAAACGTCCCCCACCGCGGGCGGCGCCCTGCGCCCGCACTCTATGGTTGCGGGAACCGCAGGAAGCTGCTCTGGCCCCCGCTCTCGATGCTCTGGAGCCGGCCGAAGACCCGCAGCCCCTCCCCGGCAGGAAGCAAGGGTGCGGCGCAATCCGGAGACAACGTCCGAACGCCGAACGACGCCCGAGTTCCCTTTTAGACTCTAGTTCTTCCTTTTTCTAGCTTGGGGCGAAGGCGGAGCTGGATCCGCAGAATCCCCGCCCTCAGGGTGTGAGGAGGCGGCAGGGACGTCCCCTCTATTTGCATAGTCCCCAGGACGTGGCGCGGCCCCTAGGCCCCTTCCGAGTTGGAGGGAACTGCAAGTCCCAAAATGCCATGGGGCCGGCGTCACTTCTGTTGCGTTGGAGGATGAGGAGAATTGCGTCTGGGAGGCTGGTCCGGCTTGAGAGTCACCGCCAGCCCCCAGCGGGGAAGCCCGGCGGAAAAGTGCCAGTGATAAGTGGGGGAGACCGACAGTTGGACTGGGGGTCGTGCCTGGGCCTCGGGGCTTGGAGCCGGGCGGAGGGGTGAAACCCTGTGCTTCTGCCTATCCTTTCCGTAGATGTCCCAAATGGAGCTGGCGTTGGACCCCGATGACCAGGACCTGCTGGACTTCCTACTAGAGGAAAGCGGAGACTTGTGGACGGCGCCTGACAAGGCCGTGGTGGCTCCACTGGACTGGGAGCTTCCGCTTTCTGAGGTGAGTGGGAGTTCTGAGTGGGGCAGGCGTGGGACGTCCATGAGGCCGGGGGATGGTGATGGGTCAAGGCCTGTTAATTTGAACCCTGTGCAGGGACCGAGCGACGGGGAGGTAGAGGATTTTCTGAGCTCCTTGCTGAGTCCCCCAGCATCGTTGAACGTCCTCAGCTTCTCCAACCCCTGTCCTGTCCACCATGATCACACCTACTCCCTCCCAGAGGAACATGTCTCCACGGATCTAGGTAGGTCTGAAATAAGTGAAGTTTGCGGGGAGGAGAGGGTTCATGGGCCTGGCTATTCATACTTTCCCATTTGCAGACAGCGGGAGCTATGGAAAGGAGGGGGCCCAGATGACTCCACTGCATGTGGGGGAGCCGGCAGAGCAGGTATTTGACTTGATTTTCAGGAAGATTATTCTCACATTGCACTGATGGGGGCAGGATTCCCCAATCTTTGACATCCTCATGAACTGTGCTGCCTCATAACCCTAGGACACTGCTAGGCTGATACTGACAGATGAGGAGAGGAGGCTGTTGGAGAAGGAGGGGCTTACTCTGCCTGGGACACTTCCTCTCACTAAGGTAAGGCTCCCATTGGTGGAGCAAAGGCTGGAGAGGGATTGTGAGTCCCAAGTAGACCAATTCTGTTAATTTTATATCAATAATTTGAAAAAGGACAGAGGTGAGAAATTTAGCAGATTCGTTGCTAATAGGAAGTCAGGACAGGTAGTTAATATGCTAGATGCAAGGGTGGATCCTGGTTTTGTGGGGCTTATACAAATTCTGGTGTTCTCTTTAAGGAAAATGAATTCAAAATTATCAGCACATTAGTATAAGGCCTTGGAAAGGACTGTGCAAATTAAGGGCCCTGACACTTCATTGGCTTCATGGTAATCTACCTTTTGCTGAATGGTAGAATTATTTTAGAAAATTCAACAGGGCTGGACTAAGCATTATAACAAGAATAAATGTAAAATCCTGAGATTTAAGTTTCAAGCAATGAGTGGCAACTTCATAAGCAGAGTATTGTGATACTATGATAAAAATCAGTGTTCATTGACAGAAAGGTTATAGTAATTTTAATTCTTTAAAAGTCCAAGATGAGTCAGCAGTGTGCTATAGCTACTAGGAAAGTGAATGGGATTTGGAAGCTGTAGCAATAGAGGTGTTGCCTCTAGAAGTCAGCGACTATCTTGTTCTCCTTTATACTAGCCAGAGCACATCTTAGTACCTAGTTTTAAGCCCATATCTTTAACAGATATTAAGACGATGCAGTCTATGAGTTAAAGATTTTGTTCAGATTTTTTTTTTTTTAACTCTGAGGAAACGTCAAGTGACTTAAAATAGCTAAAAAGTTTGTTCTATTTGGCCCCAGAGATACTAGGTAAGTCCAATAGATAGAAAGTATGAGGCAGCAGATGTTGGTTCAGGATAAGGAAGATTTTCCTTTTTTAATTAATAAAATTGTTAAAAATGGTCTGGTTTGTGAAGGTAACACCTGGTCCTTAGAGGCATTCAGACAGAAGCTGAATGCCTATTAGTCAGGAAAGCTGTTGAAGGGAGTTCTGGATTGGGAAAAAGATTGAACTCACTTGCCTTTCAACTCCTTGGTCTAAGATTCCTCTGATGATATCCCCTTCCCTGTCTTCTCTTAGATGGAGGAACAACTTTTGAAACGAGTGCGGAGGAAGATTCGGAACAAAAAGTCTGCTCAAGAGAGCCGCAGGAAGAAGAAAGTGTATGTTGGTGGTTTAGAGAGCAGGTATAAAAGGGAGGACTCGGGTGGGGGCAAAAGAAATAGTTGGAAGTGCTAGGTTTTTTAGGGGAGGATAGAGGACATATCCCCATATCCTTGTCATTTCTGCCAGGGTCTTAAGATGCACCGCCCAGAATCTGGAGCTTCAGAACAAAGTACAGCTCCTGGAGGAACAGAATTCGTAAGCAACCCTCCAAACCATTCCTTTCCTATCCCCTCCTATGCTTTCTTACTGTTTCTCCTGCTCTACACTTGATTTCTAACTGGGCAGCTCCCAAATGCAAGGTCTGATGCTTAGCCTTTACTGAGTCTCTGATTTCAAGAATCTCACAGGAAGGGGGAATAAGTAACTAAGGATAAGCACCAAGAAAGAGAAAGGGAGAGTAGGAAAGATCTCATGGGGCAGGTAGTATTTGACAGTAGTTAGGATTCTAGGGGATGGGGTTGGGTGGGGAAAGCATTCTAGGCAGAGAGAACACAACAGTCTTGTTTGGCTAGAACCCTAATACAGGCGAGTCGGGCCAGAAGGTAGAGAATGTAGAGAATGCCTGGAGAGGATCATATGCATAGCCAATCTGGCAATGGAGAACTACTGAAGATATTTGCCAAGGATTGTTTAAGTCAGGGCAGAGAAGCTTTCTGTTTTGTTTGCTTTTTTGTTTTAATGAGGAACTTCAGGCATTTTGTCCACTGAGAGGAAGCAGTCATTTGCAAAAATAGGATGAAAAATAAGAGAGGATCCAGTGCAGAGATGGTAGAGGTGGCCTTAACAGGAGAGTTTCATTGTGTCTCAGGGTGCCAGGCCAGGGGGTGCTCACCACCATCCCCTCTCTTCCTCTAGGTCCCTTCTAGGTCAGCTGAGGAAACTACAGGCCATGGTGATTGAGATGTCAAACAAAACCACCAGCAGCAGCACCTGTGTCTTGGTGAGGATGGTGATGGGAGGAGAGATCCTTTTCTCAGGCAGTGGGAGCAGGGATGCGATCCAGAGCCCTTCTTCATCTCCTTTTTCTTCTGCTCTAGGTCCTACTATTCTCCTTCTGTCTCCTCCTTATACCTGCTATGTACTCCTCTGACACAAGGGGGAGCCTGCCAGCTGAGCATGGAGGTAAGAAGTTTAAGACTGTCTCTAAGGCATGGGCTAGGGGAGGGGCCTGGGCTGGCCTCTGAAGATTGTCTGTCTCCTCAGTGTTGTCCCGCCAGCTTCGCCAGCTTTGTGCCCTCCCCAGTGAGGACGCTCACCAGCTGGAGCTGCCTGCCCTGCAGTCTGAGGTGCCAAAGGACAGCAAAAACCAGTTGGTGGACAGCTCAGACCATGTACTACAGGCCCCTGGCAACTCTTCTTGCCTGGTATACTGCATGCCTCAGGCTCCTAATGCAGAGCCTCCCCTAAAGTGGCCATACCATGACCTCTTCTCAGGGCCCCCTCACCCAGGTCCCGTCCTTCCCTTGCAGGCAAATCTCACAAGAAAGGAGGGATGGTTCCCTACCCATAGCCTCTCATCTGTGATCCTGCAGGGCAGATACTCAAGCTATATGTGAGGATATGGGAGGATCACAGCAAGAGCCTTTTTCTGTGTCCAAAAAAAGGAGTGAGAGAGGGCTGGCCTCAGCTCCTGTGCTGTTAGGAAGTCTGAGGGCTCAAACACACCACACTTACTGGCTTTCTGGGTCTTTTATTTGTACCCATGTGTCTATCACCCCATGAGTGGATCTGGGGAAATCATCTGATCTCCCTGAACACATCATGCCATGAGGAAATAAATAAATAAATGATTCTGACACCTGGGTCACCCTCAACCCCCCTTTACTGGCACAGTTGGGTGGGGAGAAGGGAAGGGGTATGATTGTCCTGATGGCTCAGGGCTGCAGGGGGTTTAGGGGAAAGGAGGAAAGGACAGGCTAGAGGCAGGGCTGTGAGCGCCTCCATCCCACAGTTCAGAGAGCTCACTCTCGGCTCAGGTTTGACATGGCTTCCTTTGGTCCAAATGTAGGCCCTGTGCTTAGTCCTGTGCCTTGTTTGACTATTGGCCTGGAGGCCTTTTTGTGCTGCTGCTGTTGCAGGGCTAGCTGCATTGCCCAGATGCTCAGTGGCCGCATGTAGGCCAGTGAGCGGAACACCCGCTGCTGGCAGTATGCCTCCGGGGTCTGGAAGGCCAGGCCTAGGCGCTCCCACACAGTACGGTAGCAGCCTTCAGCTGTCCGGAAGCCCTCCCAAGTCAGGCCCTGTGGGAAGAGATGGCAGTCATACATACAACTTGGCAGTCCCTGAATAGCTACTTCAGCTGGACAGATGGAGAGAGTAGAGTCTCTGCCCTCAGGGAGCTCCCCTACTACCTGAAGAAGCCTGAAGACAGGAGCTGAAATGCATACCAGAAAGGGGGAGGCTTTATGCATGGATAAGATGGCACTGGTTATGCCTTGAGGAAGTATGGTGGCTGAAGAAGTTTTCTGGGCCAAGGTACAGATGGGGAAGGGAGTACATTACCTCTTGGATCATGGTGGCTGCTAGCCCGTAGACCACACCCACCCAGACTTCATCAGACTGTACACTGGATCTGTCAGGGACACCGTGGGGCTGCATTCCATTCACAGCCCCCATGGCTCCTCCTGCAAAGGCCTGGACATTGAGCTCAAAGATAGTTTGGAGGGCACGGACCACGTGTTGAGTAGGAAACACCTGGAGGGGCAAGGGCAGGAACTTAGTCTCTTATACGTGCTTCCCACATCCAGGGAAAACCCACCTTTCTCTCTGGCTCCTCCTTCTAGTCTTTCTCACCTCAGTGTCTCCTTCTCCTAGGCCACAGGCCTTCAGGAACCACTGTCCAGCACACTGATCAGACATGATGCTACGAGACTGAGGCTGAGAGCTGCTATCATAGTTGTAATAGCGGCCTGGAATAGAGGAATGGCAAAGTAAGGCTCCTGGTGTCCCCACAGCTGCCTTAAGACTCCTTAGGTTCTCCCAACTTACCATTCCATAGCAGTCTTTCATAGGCTTCTTGGCCCCGGCAGAGGATGGAAGAAAACTTATCCTGTACGTCCTGTGCCCCATACAGAGCAGCCATCTGAACCATCACAGCCACAGCTGCCAGCCACAGCCCTCCACAGTAAGCACTGGTCAGGGACATGGGTTGGGTATCAGACTGGCAGCTTCAGCTGCTCCCATGCAATATAACAGATAATGAGTCATTCTTTCTTGAGCCCTGCAATCCCTTGGTGCCCAATTCTCCACCTCAGGCCTCCTGGGAAACCCCTACCCTCCAACCTGGGGCCTGTGGTGACCCATCCATCATAGGTCTGGTCTGCATAGCCTCCATTCTCAATGAGTCCATCATGGTCCCTGTCAAACTTCATTTCAGACTCCATCACAGCCTAGAGAGGAACCAAGATACTGCTGAAGACCTAAGTACCAAGGAAAGACAATATCCAGCTGGGCTCTCCCCGGCACACTGGCCACTACACACGCATCCTTACTAGACACACAGGCCACATGTCCTTCAGGAAGCCTTGGTCACCCGTCAGGTAATAGTCCCGATAAACCTGCAGCACAAACTTCAGGTTCAGGTCCTTCCAGTCAGCAGTATCATGGATCAAATATGCATTGACCCGGAGCCACGGCTCATCATCTGTGGGAGGGGAGGGGACCTGGTTCATTTGCATGGGTGGATAAGGGTAGAGGGTGCAAAAGTTGAAGGAAGGAAGCTGACCTTGGGGGGATTTTTACCTGGGTCCCCAATGTCGTGAGGGATGACGTTCCTCCTTTTTACAGGTGCCACCACCCCACTCATCAGGTACCGTCGCCGTGTCAGGTCCTCCCTGAGAGTGGCTAGAGCTAAGGGAGCAGACACAAGGAAGGCAGGGAATGGGCAGGCTTCAGGTGAAGCACAGAGCTGTGTGTGTAACTCAGAGGGGAACCAATAAGCAGGATGCAGATACGTTTCAGGGGAAGGGAAGGAAGAGACAATCTGAGGGACCACAAAGGTTCAGGGGTAGGGGGAGCTAAGAGGGCAGATGTAGCACGAAAGGGAACCTCACCCATGTCATACTGTAGGCTGAGCTCGAGTTTGGGCCAGAGCATGACGAGGGCAAAGGAAGCATAAAAGTGGACGTCATATGTGTTGTACATGCGGTACTCCTGGCCTGGAGGAATGAGGGAGACACATTGTTGCCAGAATTTTTGCTTTTCCTTCACAGCCCCTCCCTAGCTTGTCCTCTAGAGTTGGAGGTGGGGCACTGTCTCCAGTTCACACCCACCACTGATGCCGCCAACCCCAAGCAATACTCTGGGGTAGGCAAAATTCATCATCCTGCCTTGTGGTAGGGCACTAACTGACCTCAGGGGTATGGCCTGTCATGCCCCAGCCCACCAGCAGCCCGTACCCTCAAGGTAGCCAAATCGACCGTAGTCCCGTAGGATGGGGCAGAGCTGACACATACTCCCTCCCAGCTCCTCTGGTAGAGAGTCCTCACGAACTTCCAGCCATACTGTGCCTCCATCAGCCAGGAAGTATAGTTCATTGAACAGTGCAGATTTGTACCAGGCAGGCAAGGATCTGGGGAGTCAGGAGAAGGGAATGGTGTACTGAGTGTGGACCTCCCAGGACAGAAAGGATCCTGGGGTTCAGTAGAGTAGGAGCACCAAGTGAATCCCAGCACAGCTCTACTGACTTTGGTGAGTAGAGGGTGAATTAAGGAGTCCTATTTGGAGTGTGAGTGCCTGGGAGAAAGGCAGGAGATGGGCCCCATTGGCACCTGTCGTCCAATACCGGGCTCTGCCAAGCTGAGATCCTCTCTTCCCAGTCTGGATATCGGCACAGTGCGTAGTGGCTAAGGGCAGGTGCTGCATCACCATCCTGGCCAAAGAACCTTGTGTACCGCCTGGGGTGGAAAGAAAGGGGAAGGCTGGGAACATAAGCTCCAGGTCAGAACCCCAGTGCCTTGGATCCCTACACTTTCATGGTCCCCCTCACCTGTAATGGACTTGGCCCTTAGCTCCAAACATGATCCTGGGCATGTCCCAAGCCAGTGAAAACTCCAGGCGGCACCGGCCTCGAGGTGGCAGCTTGCCCGAAACACATACAGCCCCAGCAACACCTATTCCTTTCTGCGAGGGGGTGCTTTGGCCTGAGAGAAGTACAAGAGGAATCAGCACAGGTTCCCCTTCAGCCTCAGGGACAGGGACCCCTAACATGGGAACAAAGCCTATTCGTTACCAGGCTTCCCACCCCTGGTCCCAAGGCAGGGACAATCTCTCTTCCCACCACCTCCCTGGCAGACCCCCCATCACCAGCGGGGGAGTCCAGCTGTCCATCCTGAAGTAGATCCTGCCACACCTGCTGTCCAGCGCTGTCAGGGTCAAAGGCTGTGACGTGGGTTACCGTGGTATCTGCCTGTTAAGGGGCCAAAGACTCTGTGAGGGCAAGCTCCACAAGTATGCTGGATTCTGACTAACTCTCCAGCTCCTCTTCCATACTTGTACCTCTAAGTTCCAGAGGCTTAAGGGCTGTGATGAAGATGGGACTTAGGAGTTGATGAAGAGACCATGGTGGGGTGGAGGTGGATTCAGGGGCCAGGCTGAGGGTAGGGGCTGGGTGCTAAGGTATAGGGCAGGCTCTTCCATTACCGTGAGTCGTGCAGCCACGGCCATCGTGTAGGGATTTGGAAAGGTTGGATGATGCAGCAGCAGTCCCTGTACAGTCTCCCCATCACGCTCCAGACAGAAGGGCTCATTCCACAAACCCCCTGGGGCATCGTCTCCACCCCCAAGTCCATTCCGCATGGAGAACATGATGGACACATCCAGAGCTTCATCCCCTTCATTTTCTACATCCCACACAAAGACTCCTACAGGCAGGCTGCTGTCCTGGGGACAAAAGGTTGGACTCAGATGGTTCCAGTATAGCCCCTCCTGGCCCCACTCCCTAGGATCAGTCCTGGGTACAGAGGACCTGCCTCAAATACTCCCCAATATACTCTCTTCTGTCTTCTACTTGCATCTCCCCATATTCCCAGGAAAGCTGCCTACCAGGGGTCACAGAAGTCAGAACCAATTGGGTGGTGGTGCTGGGAAGCCAGTGTGATGTTTATGCCTCCAACCTCCTCCCTTTCATAGGTCATGCAATTTCCAGCAGAGGCAGATACCAGGGAAGGGAAAGCAATGGAGGAAGCAGAAGGGGGCCTCACCTGGTAGTCATGGGGCAAGATTGGTGTAATCTGACGGCAGGTGAGGGTGACATTCTGGCCAGGAAGCTGATAGACAGTCCAGGCTCGGGGATAGAGGGCATGGTAGAAAGCAAAGTACCCACATAGGCCCCAGTTCCAGCTGCGCAGGACACTTGGGCGCTCCAGGGACAGGACTTGCTGGTAAACAGTATGCCCTTCCCGACGCAGGACACACTGTGAACTTAATCAAGAGGATATACAAGCTGGAATGAGGTAACCCACAGGTACCACCAACTAGGTCTCCATCCCTTCAAAGCAGCTTCTCCCCTTCTAGAGCCTGTGATTGTCACCACCACATCACCAACCACAAGTCATACCCTAGGCCTTGCCCTAGGCTTAGTGTCACCACTAAGTCCTGCTGCCTCCCTACCATCTGTCTCCCAGGCTTCCTCTCCCTCCTCCACTACTGTGGCCTTAGTGCCCAAACCTAGGCCCACACCACCTTTGCTCTTCTCTGCCCCTTCTCATCTGGGTAGCAGAATGATCTTTCTTACAGACAAATCAAGATATGTCAGTCCCTGCTTGTAATGTTTCAGAGACTCCCTGTGGCCTTCAGACCAAAGTCTAAACTCTTAACTGGCTTTCAAGGCTCTTCTTATCTGGCCTCTCCCTGCCCATCAGATTCATTACCTGGTCAAGCGCCTATATTCTGCTCATATAAAATACTCATTGTTCACTGAGCACACTACATTCCCTCCTCCATGCCTTTGCTCATGCTCATCTCCATCTGATGAAACCCGTCATCCTTCAAGGCCTAGGTCAAATACCATCTCCTCCTCCTCCTCTTCTTCGTCCAGCAGTGAGTCATTCTATGTGTCTCCCTACCCCTCTATTCTAGCATTTGGTGTATTATGTTATAATGTCTTTATTTACCATTCTGTTTCCCTGATTGCCCTATGGATTCTTTTGAGGGTAGAGACCCTTTCTAGTTCATTAACGTACCCCTCTCCAGAGCTGGCATGTGTGGAGGGAATGAGCAAAGTCTGCAACACTGTCCCTTTTTTCTCAGTACACTATCCATCCCTCTCATTTTGGCATTGATGTAGTCTCACAGTCTCCATTTTCTTTAAGTCTGTTTTCCTCAATAAAAATTTAAGCTCCTGGAGGGTAGGAGCTATGAGGGATCAACACCTCTTCCCTTGGTTCAAACTATGCCTGAAATTCTTACTGTATACAGTCAGCCCTCTGTATCTATGGGTTCTGCATCCATGGATTCAACCAACTGCAGATTGAAAATATTCGGAGAAAAAGACTGTGTCTGTATTGAATGTGCACAGACTTTTTTTTCTGGTGTAGCATAACAACTATTTATATCACATTTACATTGCATAAGTAATCTAGAGATGATTTAAAGTATATGAGAAGATGTGTGTAGGTTATTTGCAAACACTACGCCATTTTATATCAGGGATTGAGCACCCTCGGATTTTGGAATCTGTGGGAAGTTCTGGAACCAATCCCCCACAGATACTGAGGGACAACTATATAAAATAATTTTTCATTTTGTTGGAATAGTACGTAATAGTTAAGACCACAGGCTCTTCATCACAAAGAGAACTGGTTCTGAATCCCAACCTTCCCATTTACCAACCATGTGACATTGGGCATGTCACTAAACCCTTTGGATCTTAGTTTCCTCATCTGTAAAATGAACATAATGATGGTATTTACCTTGTAGGATTGTTTTTAATATTAAATATTATACAAAAAGCCTAGCACAGTGCCTAGCACATGTTAAGCATGCAGTAACTACTTTAATTGTAGAGTCATGATTCTGGAAGCCATTCCCCTCAGGGTAGCTAAGGGATGAGGCAGGGAGGGATCTTGGGGCATTGGGCAGGGACAGTAAGCCTGCAGTGGGAAGGGCATTGTAATTAATTGGACTTAATTAATTGGATCTGCTAGTCATTTCTCCTTTGAAGATGAGCTGAAAGCTGGAGGCATCCCTCAGGCAGGAGAGAGGAACTTGGTGGACAACTCAAAAGGGGAGGTCACCAGAGAAATATAATGAAAGGTAGGCCACATGCCTCTGGCAATTTAAGACCCAGATGTGACATAGGAACAGAAGGAGAAAAAGTAGAACTTCAGAAAAGGGAAGAAGGCTAAGATCTAAGAATATCTAAACCTGGGAGAGGAGGGGCTTTTTAGGCCCCGAGCCAGAGAGCTCCCCAGAGGAGCGACCAGCAGAGGAGCCGACGTTTGGCTGAGGGCTCCCAAGTTGGGGAAGAGCGGCTGCACTGTACACCTTTCCCCTGAGTTTGTGGACTCTTGGTTTTATTTTCCTTTCCAGTCCCACCAAATGTTCTTTCAGCCAGGGTAAGTGATCTGGGAACTCTCTGCACTCTCTGTGGCTGGGGACTGGCTCACCTAGCAGAGCTGAGGCCGCGAGGTCGGTGGGAGGCACTGACTGGAGAAATGCCAAAGCTGTTTACTCTTTCAAGGAACGTGTGCTCTGTGTGTCTTATTCCTATAGTATGTCCTAGCACAAGGCTGGGCACGCAGAATGCATCCTGAGAGTCCTTATTGGATTGAATCATATACACATCTGACCACCACATTCTACACTAGCCGAGGGGTCCTTCTTGCTCTGGAGGAGTATTGTCCTGGGCCTTTCAACCTCCTGGCTCTTACTTGGTCAGCAATGACTGTCCGGTGCTGATACATTCCAGGGTTAAGCTGCCAACGACAGAACTGGCCTCTCCAGCCACGGGTGATAGTGCCTCCCCCAATGCCACCTAAGGGACAACCTAGAGGGAGAGTCAGGATGGTTAGTGGGGTATAGGGAGAAGAAACCAAGCCCACTTCTCTCTTTCTAGACTATAAAGATTGGTTCCTCTAAAAACCTAGGAGATAGAGCAGTGCAGTTTACATAAGCTGGAAGCCTCTACCTAACTCTGTGGTAGACTGGGAGGCGAGGCCCTCTCTGAGCAGGGGTTGAGCCTCACCATAGATCTGTCTCAGGGGTACACAGTTGATCATGTCAATGAAAGGGGTCTTCTTTTCCACCTGGGTCTTCCGGTACCACCACTGCAAGTACCTGAGGAGCAAGAAGCAGTATGAGTGGAATGGGGCAGGTGGGCAGTTCCTCACAAGCTGCAGTTGCCTCCCTCTCTCTGGACACCCAGCCGTGACCTCCCATTAAATGTTTCAAGGACCCATCTCCTTTGCTTCCAAACCTCTCCTCTTCATTTCTCTATAGTTCAAGTTCTCTTCATCTTCCTAGTTGCCCCAGCTCGAGGGTAGGACTGCCTTTGTTTCTCCTCTTTCTTCTCAGAAGGGGCTTTCTGGTCTTTCCTTACCTCTCTAACTCCACAACCACTGCTTTAGTTCAAACCTCAGGAGCTTTTGTCTGAAGTGTTGAAAGGGCCATTTATGGTTTCCTGGCCTACATCCTCCACTCCCACCTCCCACTCCCCAAATGGGCACAGACTACTGGGGATAACTTTTTTCTTTTTAAAATGATTGTTTTTCTTCCTGATTATGAAAGGTGAAAATTTGGAGAATACACCAGGAAGGGGGAAAAAAATCATCCCACCCATAGACAACCTGTGTTTACATTTCAGGGCATTTCCTCTTAAGTCTTTTTTTTTTTTTTAATTTAGTTCAGCATTTAAACTATAAACTTTCTGACTTTGCTCTCTCATAATAGCCCAGTAAAGACTTCTAAAAATCCCAGCACTTTCATGGTCTTGCCACAGCCCTGCATCCAACAGGCAAATGATTCTGTCTTCAACTCGGTGATGTGTGTCCCAGCCTATCTTATTTCCTACAAATTCTCATTCAGCATGGGTCCTCACTATGCAACCCCTGCCCTGCCAGACTCTTTCCTACTTCTACTGTCCTCCCTACCCAACCACTTCATACCCATTGTTCAATCACACCGCTTCTAACCAAGTAATTGGGTAAGCAAGCCCTCAAGCCTCAGTTTCCTCATCTACAAAATGGGGATACCTCCTGCCCTAGCTATCTCATGGAATGGTTGAAAGATCAAATGACATAATAGATAAGAAAGCCATAAAGTGGAATATCTGTGTCAGGTATAATTATTACTTGTACATACACTATCTCAATTCCTAATCAGACACTGCCTTGTTATTTCAGTGTTCCTCATGTGAGGCTGGCATATTTTTAAGATCCTTGGGGAAAGGGACAGTGACAAAGGCTACTTGAATATTACCCTTAGCTCTAAGCATAGGGCAGGGCAGACAGTCTGCAGTCAGTAAATATTTGCTGAATTTACATATGAATGAATGGACAAACAATGGGGTGTAAGAGATATGGAGGACAGACTGAAGCAAAGGAGGAGGAATGTGACTGAAGAATAGGGACATTACATTCTGGGAGTAGGGGGAGAGGGAGGGAAGACAAAGGATGATGGGAAGGCAGAGAATCCTCTGCCAGCTTAAAGAAAACTGGACTTTGAAACTAGAGGCTAGAAAGGATTGGTAGAGGGAGGGAGGAAGGGTGCGGCCAGGATTAGGGCAGCCAGGGAGAAGAAATGCAAGTTATGAAGACAGGCAGAACAAAGTACTATCTGACATGGAACAAGCACTCACTAAATACTTATTGAATGAATGGACTCTGGCTGCAAGGGAGAGCAATCAAAATTAAGTTCTTAACAAGCTGAGGCTGAGAGAACTCTCTTGCTGGAGCTCCTGATCAAAGTGCCCTCCTCTGATCAGCTCCCTCTTAGGACCTCTCTCACTCCCTTCATTTAGCAGCTGGCCATTCCTCACCTATTTGACCTTCTCTATAATTTCAACCTCAACTCATAAATTATCATTCAGAATTCTTCCTTGTCTCACCCTTGCTTCCTCCTCAGTGCAGGACCTCATCCCATGCCAAAAGCGCTGTGTCAATAAACCCCACCCTATCCTGTTATGGGGAACCAAGGTCCAGGGGGCTGAGCACAGCTTCAGGCCTCTATGTCTCAGTTCATATTTAGGGGCTATGAGGCTAGGATGCCCACCTGTTCTTGACCCCATTATCCCACCACATGCAACCCACTGTGCTTCTCTCTGTATTCTAGATCCTATTTTGACCCAAAGGCTTTTGGGGTCACAGTTGGACTGGGTCAATTTCAGAAGTAGCCTAGAGGAATGATTTTTCTCTGTACAGGCTACCCACAGACACCAGCAAAGGAGCCAGATGTGCAGGCAGCACCAGGCCCTTCCCACTGCCCAGGGCTGGGGTTAGTAAATGACCTCCCCACCACAGCCCCACAGCACTGACTGGGGAAGTGAAGGGACCCCTACTTTAGAAGCTGTGTGGGCTGAGTTTCCCAACCTTTATACCTCCCTCCCCAGCTCTGTGTTTACTGTGTGACTGACTCAAGATGACCTCAGGGTGACGCTTTATGTCCTCACATCCACCTGTTCCACTTAAGGTCAGACCTCCTGATGAGGTCTGGCTCCTCATCACTAGTCGCTGAATTCAGTGGGGATCTAGAAAGCCCAGGACAAGCTCAGGTGGTGTCTGTAACCATTGGGGTGGAAAAGAGACTAGGGCAGGCTCTGGAAGACTATTACCAAGAGCTCTGGGGACACCTATGGCAGTGCCTCTCTGATCAGAGGTTATCTTTGCTTTTTATATCAGAAGCTGTCTATCCCAGAACAGAGTGAACAGCACCCTCTCCTTAGGGTTGAGGGAAAGCAGGCTCTCATCTACTCCCTGGAGCTAAAAGCTTGAGGAAAAAAAACAGATGGGTGTTGGGACTGTAATATAGTGTGTCTAAATGAGGTACAGAGAATGCCTCAGATGCTCAGGGAAACCTGGGTTTGAGAACCTCCCCCTCCCAAATAAAACAACATTGTGTCAGTGCCACAGCAGCCAGACTATCCTTTCCTACCTTGCCACAACGTATAGCTAATCCCAAAGGGAAGTCTTTGGAAAACAGAGTATGTGAGAAGGAATCTATATGGGAAACGCTGAGTGCAGGACCAAACGTGCCCATCTTCCTGCTGAAAAGACAAGATAGTGGGAGGAAAAGGATTGCAAAGAGATGTGACCTGGTTTTACCCTCCAAAGCCACGGGCCTAAAATATGCTGGGGATTGGGTCCACTTAACTGGGACAAGGAGCCCACCTGCTTTCTCACCCTTTCCCGCTTCTGCCGGAAGTCTTGAGCTGGAACAAAGTGAAGCCAAAGGCATTATAGGCAATGGAATCTACTCACCTCAAACCCATGCCTATATGCTTTATCATGTTGCTTAGGGAGATGTTGTTAGCCTGAAAGGGTTTCCTCTTCTCTGTAAACTCATGAGCCAGGCAGATGCGCCAGCCAAAGGGAGGCACCTGGTAGCCCTTAGCTTTACCCTCATAGGAAGCCATCAGGTGCCCAGAGTCCTCCGGATTGTAGTAGCCCGGCTCATTTCGAGGTCGGTTGTCCTCGGGGTTCTCGCAGTCTGTAACATGCACAGCTTCAGTGCCTCCAGTATCTTCAGGGCAATAAATATGTGGACCCCCTTTGGCACAGCTGATCTGCTCTGAGGCTGGGACGCCGGTTCCCATGTTCCTTCGGTCCTAGGTCCCCACGACCTCGATCGCTCCAGATCACGAGCCCTGGGATACAAAGTATCTCGCCAGCCTAATACAGATGCGGGCGCTGGTTGTTATTAGGTGCCGTTCTGGAGGGCCAGGCGTTGGGGAAAGCTGAGGAGAGCTGGTGTATTTGTGGAGCCGAGGAGATCTCGCTTCAGCGGCGGCGGCAACAGCAAAGAAGCCGCCTCAGGCTCCCCCTCGGTCGTCTCTGTAGGTCCTGGGCGGGAAGGGTCGGGCCTCGACGTCATTGGGCCGCGGTGATTAGCTCGCCTGGCCAAAGCGTTACTGGGCCCGCGGAGAGGGGAGGAGCCGCGGGGCCAGCCCGCAAGGCAGCACTGCCCCCGGGACCGGCCCGCAAGGCACCGCCCCGGGGACCTCGCGGCGGCCTTGGCCGGGTCCCCGGGCCGCGGGACCAGGAGGCCCCCCCAGGGTTGGTCGCCGGATCCCGCCGGCTGGTGTCCGCGCCCAGGTGCCAGCCCCTGGGAAGGTGACCGAAGGCGCCGGGATGACCCGAGCCCCTTCCGGTCCGGCCAGCCGGGCGCTTCCGGCCGGAAGGGGCCCTGTAGAGGGGTGGGGGGGACTGAAGGGAAGTCCCGCCTCCGCCGCGCCGCCGACGCCACGGACGCCGCCACGCACCTGGCCTGGTCCAGGAGGGGCCGGCAGGTGAGGGCTTCGGTGTGCCGATCCCCCGGTTTCAACCGTGCGAGGTGACGGGCGGCCATGGTCTTGGGCCGGGACATGGAACCTTGAGGGAAGGGGGAGCAGAGGCCAGCCTGGGAGCTCCAGGGGGTGGGGGTCTGGGGCTCAGAGCGACGGCCTCCCCCAGGCGCTGCTGAGTCAGCAGGCCCTGGTCCCTCCCACCCACCTGCCCGCTCCCTGTATCCAGCCGCTTCCCTCCGGCACCATGGTGCTGACCACCCCTTAGTCCTCACCCCTAGGTGCTCGCCTCAGACACCACTCAGTGCCATGGTGCTGACCTCCGACCCCCCTTGTTTCCTTATAGATCTGATTCCGGAGCTGCCATGATTGAAGTGGTAGCAGAGCTGAGCCGGGGTCCTGTATTTCTGGCTGGGGAGGCGCTGGAGTGTGTGGTGACCGTCACCAACCCCCTGCCCCCCACAGCCACTTCTGCATCCAGGTGGGGATGCTGGTACTGAAGGCAGTGGCCCTTCTGCGAGGAAGCCTGGTATCTCTGGTGCTAAGACACAGCCCAGGTTGTCCTGTAGCTACACCACCACCTTCTTGCTCATTGTGCCCTCATTGTAGGAAGTGGCTATTTAACAGAAGATGTGGATGACGTAGCCGTCCACTCTCCTCCACGTAGCCATCCACAAAAAAGCATTTGTGAGGTCAAGAGCTACCCTCTGATGCCTCCTTTTCCTCTTCCAACAGTGAGGCTCTGGCCTGGGCCAGTGCCCAGATCCACTGCCAGTTCCATGCCAGCGAGAGTCGGGTAGCACTGCCTCCCCCTGACTCTAGTCAGCCAGATGTCCAGCCGGACAGCCAGACTGTCTTTCTGCCACACCGAGGTTAGAGATGGGGCATTTGCTTTGGGAGAAGGGTGGAGTCATTGTCACCCACGGGTGAAATTTTAAATTGTTCTTGTGTGTCTTATAGTCCCTGTCACGTTGGGGATGTGGGGGAAGGTGCCTATTGCTTTGGTGGTATAAGGCTATGTTCCCATTTTACAACAGGAAAAGGAGGGTTGGCAGCTTTTCACTGACCCCACCTGCCGTGCCAGCCTTGTCCACTGCTGGACAACAGGGTCATTAAATTGCAGTCTTTCTTACCTATTTTAGGTGAGAGGGGTCAGTGTATCCTTTCTACTCCACCAAAAATTCTATTCTGTGACCTGAGGCTAGACCCTGGAGAGTCCAAATCATGTGAGTGACTGTCCCCATCCCTGAATTGCCTTCTAAGTCTCCTGGAGGGAGGACTCCTCTGGCTGCCTCTGGCTGCCCTGACTACTGCTTCCCAACCAGACTCCTACAGTGAAGTGCTGCCCAGGGACGGACCACCGTCTTTTCGGGGTCAGTCAGTCAAGTATGTCTACAAACTGACCATTGGCTGCCAGCGTGTCAACTCACCCATCACTTTACTCAGGGTCCCTTTGAGGGTTCTTGTGCTGACTGGTAAGTAAGGGTTCCTGGAGGGAAGGGCTGGGGGAGAGCCTTGCCAAAGCAGAAATAGTCGTAGAGGACTCGCAAGAGGGGCTGCAGGGAAGCTTCCTGGTCTCAGTGAAGGTGCTAGGGAGTTGGGAGGAGAGGGAGGGTTCTGGAAAATAGGTTGAGATGTATACCTCAGCCATGGCTCCCTTTACCTTTAGTCCTCTGAGGTTGGAATCCAAAACTCTAACCTCTGCTTTCATCTCTGTTTCCTCCCAGCATTACTTCTCCACTCATTCTCTCTCTAGGCCTTCAGGATGTCCACTTTCCCCAGGATGAAGCTGTAGCCCCATCCAGTCCATTCTTGGAGGAGGATGAAGGTGGGAAGAAGGATTCATGGCTAGCTGAGCTGGCTGGGGAGCGCCTCATGGCTGCCACATCCTGCCGCAGCCTCCGTGAGAACCTTTTCACAGTTGCCCCCCTCAGCCCCTCCCTTTATAGTATTCCTGTCTCAGAGACAGAGTCTCCTAACCGCCACATACTTCTGCCAGTCCACTGATATCTCACCCCTGATTATAAAGAAAAGTCCCACCTTTTGGCCTCTGGTGCCTACTCCTAGACATTCCCCAGTATAGACTCCAGGTTTATGGTATCCCATTCTCCCCAGATCTATACAATATCAGTGATGGCCAAGGGAAAGTTGGGACATTTGGCATCTTCAAATCTGTGTACAGACTCGGCGAGGACGTGGTGGGGACCTTAAACTTAGGTGAAGGAACCGTAGCTTGTTTGCAGGTGAGAAGGGAACAGAGCTTCTGGGGCGCTGGGCCTGAAGGGCTAGGGTGGAAGGAGAAGGGCCTGTGTAAAGAGGGGTGGTATACAGACTCGGTTAGAGGGATCACAGCCTTCCTCCCATATCCTTTGGTAAAACAGCTTGAGGTTGGGCTACCCTCTCACCTACAGTCAGCACTTCCGTATGCCTGTTAGCATGCACCTCTCTTCATATTCCCAGTTTTCAGTAAGCTTACAGACCGAGGAGCGTGTACAGCCTGAGTACCAGCGGCGCCGTGGGACAGGGGGTGTTCCCTCTGTGTCCCATGTGACTCATGCCCGGCACCAGGAGTCCTGCCTACATACAACCAGAACCAGCTTCTCCCTCCCTATCCCTCTCAGCTCCACCCCAGGCTTCTGCACAGCCATTGGTGAGACCCTGATGGTTATTGGAGAAGGAAGGGGGGGGACAGTAAAATGCTGTGCTAGGATAGAGTGTAATGGATCCTGGTTCCTAACACACTCCCAGATATACCCGCATCTAGCCTATGACCTGTAACACTTTCTCAGACTTTCAGCCTCTACCCCTATTTCTTGGATGCACTGACCCCTAAACCCTTAACAGCTTTGCAGAACTCCTTCCCCACCATTACCTACTGGGACCCTGTGATGCACTGATCTCTGATTCCCTAGCATGTTTATTTCAAGCTACCTAGTCTTGACTGTCCCACTTTTGGGTTATTAGGTACTTGACACTGCTATCCTCAACTCACATCTTTGGTTAATATACCCCATTTCTTCAGAAAAACCCTTGATTGTAGCTCTACCTCCTGTGTCTTTTCCCTGTCTTCCTGAATATAAGTCTTTTTCTCATTCACTAACCCTATCCTGTCATTGGTTTTTACTCCTGCGGGCTTCTAATTCCTCTACTTTTATCTTTTTCTTCCACAGTGTCCCTGAAGTGGCGATTGCATTTTGAATTTGTAACATCCCGAGAACCAGGATTGGTACTCCTACCCCCTGTGGAACAGCCTGACCCTGCCACCTGGACAGGTCCTGAGCAAGTGCCTGTAGACACCTTCAGCTGGGACCTCCCCATCAAGGTCCTGCCTACAAGCCCCACCCTGGCCTCATATGCTGCCCCAGGCCCCAGCACCAGCACCATAACCATCTGAAACTGGCCTGCTTGCCCACCCTGGCACTAGTTTCTTCACGATACTGAGAACTCAGCATCTGAAATCCAGTAGCCCTTTTTCCACGTGGGGCCCAATGGCATGCACAATGAGAGGCAGGCTTTCAGCTATAGTATTAACTTATTTATTCAGAATAAATTGGCAGCTGCTAGTGGTTTCCCTGGAAGTGGCAGCAGCAGTGAGCAGTCAGCAGACAGGTGATCAGTTGAGTTTAGCTGGAGTGGGGAGCAGGAGCCCCAGGAACAGGGGTGTTGGCTGAGCCCCACTCTGGGTCAGGCCCTCCCCCTTTGCAGGGCAGCCGAGGGTCAGATTTTTGCACCAGGGAGAACTGGCAGGTTCCTGCCTCCTGACGTACCTCACACCCAGCAGGGAAGTCGATGGGATGCTGGGACCTGGGGAACCAAGGATGGGGAAGAAGTCAGCACAGTGAAAGGCCACCTTTATCCCTGCCCCACATCTCCTCTCTCACAGCCTCCTCCCGTATCCTCCTTTAGTGTCCCCTTGGTTCCCCCCAACTAGCTCTCACCTACCATATATGGACTTTTTGCTTCATAACAGGAGTATTTTCCCTCCAGATCCACCCAACCTCCCTTGCTTTGTAGCATGAAGCCTAATCTTTCACACTCTTATTGGTACCTTCAGGTGGCCAGTCTCATACTGCACTTCTGTTCATTCTCACATCACAGCAATCTAGTCACTCCCTGGTCATCCTTCAGTCACTCACATCAGAGTCATTCCCTCTGGCTGTCCTTGGTCACTCACGTGTCACAGCAGCCCACACCAACAGGATGCAGACAGGTGCAATGGAAACAGTCCTTGCGGAGCCAAGACTCACCCAGGGTAAAGTATTTCCCCTCATAGTGACAGGGGGCTAGGGAAGAATGGGAAATGTTAGTGGGTGTGGGAGTGGTGGAGACAGGCGGAATCTCTTCTGGTCTGGGGTGGGAGGGAGTAAATGCACACTACCCCCATATTTAGTCTTTCCTGTCTCATGGCTGGAGGGAGTCTGGGTATTCTGACACAGGATCATCTCTAAGTGCCCCCCTCCCCCATCCTCTCTGCTCCTCATCCTTTCCTAACGCCTCACCCCACTTTACCTTGAGCTTGGAAGTAGCACTTGCTGTGGACTCCTGGGTGCTGGAGGAGTAGAGACATCACCAAGCAGATGATTCCCCAGCCACCTAGCATCCCCTTGGCCTGTCCAGTCCAGAGTATCGGTAGGGCCATTTCTGCTGCACAGCCCTCTCGAACCCTTCTTGGCTTCTGTTCAGACTACTCTCGTCTTGTCTCCTTGGCTTTACTTTGCTTTGCTCCTTGAGTCTCTCTTTCTCCCCTGGGCTCCTGTCTCACACTATCTCCGTGCCCTCTGCTCTCACAGGCTGGGGATGTTTATAAAGTGAGGACCCTGGCCCCCTGCTGAGTAGAGCTGGAAAAGCTGTAACTCTGTTTCCTGAGGTGAGGGCATGAAAACAAGAGGTCTAGCTTTAACAAGCTGTGAGAGCTGATTCATGCCCCGGCACAGCTAGAGGGAGGGATGTGGCGGTGGAAGGGGCACTGGACTGGGCACTTCCCCAGCAAGGAGGTGGGAGGGGTGAGGGCCCCCAGGTGGTCCCCAGATCTCTTCCCTGACCTGGAGAGGAGGAAACATTCCATGTTCCCCCTCTCTCCCCCCACTGCCACCACCAGGGGTGTGTGTGCTGGGATCCCTGCCTGGACCGGAGGGAGGCATTTCCTGGGGATGGCTAATCCTGTGCCCCAGCCAAACCCAGAATCTGCAGTAGGGTGCAACAGCCAGAGGCTGTAGGAGAGCAAGCAGGCACCTGGAGTGGAGAATGTATTTCTCTCAGACCCTGGGGCAGGGTTTCCCTGACGTATCTTAGAAATAGGGCTGCCCCTCAGAGATTGGGGGGGGGGGGTCTCTTTTTTTCTTTTCTTCAGGCATCCCAGAGATGAACTATCCAGTGTTTGTCACCCTCAAACATACAGCAGACGCAGGATCGCCCCATACTTAGGGATGGGATGATTCTTTCCCCCTTTCAAAGAGGAGCATCTCCTAAATGCCCTAATGGGATGAATCACTCCAGTTTCCTAGAGGTGCCCCCTCTTTCCTCCTGTGTGTAATAGGATGAGGTTTTAGGAATTTATCCTTTGGTATCCTCCTTTGAATTTCTCACAGGTTCTGGAGGACACCAGAATGGGTGATGAAGAGCATAGGCTGTAGAGACCAACTACTTGGATTCAGATCCTGACTCCACTTTACTAACTATGTGACCTTGGGCAAATTACTTCACCTAAGCCTGGTTTCCTCATCTATAAATTGGGGATAGTAATGCCAACTCATAGGGTTGTTATGAGGATTAAATGAGATAATGCATGCAATGCCCTTAGCACCATCTCTGGCACATAGCCCTCAGAAAATATTAGCTACTGTGAGTGGTGCTAAAGCTCAGAGGCAAAATGGGTGACATTCTTTTCTTTGAATGACATTGAGTAGTTCTGTGTGCACAGCTGAGGGCTTCTGCTGGGGACTGCTCTCTCCTGGCATAGACTCCCACCCCTTTCACACTCATGCTCCATGTCATCCCTTCCACCTCCTTTCAAAAACAGACCCTCTAGCATTTTGGTTTCAGTCTTTGTGTTGAATTCTGAATGTCTGGTTTGAGAAACAGTTGCTGTTAAGCCTGCTTTCCCCAGTTCAGTACTCTCATCTTTACCCTGGGAAGAGCTATCATTTTCTCATCATCGTTCCAGCTAGCTTCAGGTCTCCTGCTTTTTCTCATTAGTATGCGGGTCCATTTCTTCCCATCCCTGCTCATGTGAAATCTCAAGTTCTCCTTTCTGACCTTGCTAATGCTAGCCACCTCTGGCACTAAAGGCTCTGGTCAAACTGAATTTCTTTCACTTTTCCATGTTTCAAAGACCCATGTTCCAGCTGTTCCTCCTCCTACCTACAAGGCCAATCACTTTGGCCATTTATTCTGTTTTTCCTTTATAAGTCTCCAGTCCCATTTACAACAAAACTTGCTCCCTGTCACCTAGTACTTCAGATACAAACTACTGGCAGACTTTTTCAGAGGGCCACCCTGCCTGTCGTCTCTTTACCATTCAGAAATGACTTGTCAGTGCACCTCGGATTCCCTAGCTGTCCTTTTCCAGGAAGAAAGCTTAGGTGAATGAAGCTGCAGGATGTAGCACACGTTTGCCCTAGTCAGGTCTGATACCTTTTCCATTTCGGAGGAGTTGGAGGGGGGCGGGGACCAGGAAAACTCACAGTTGAAGCAGGGTGCCCTGAGGCAGGCAGGTGTGTGGGAGGCATGGCCTTGGACTGCTCTCTTGGCGGAGCAGGTGGCTTAGAAGGCTTGTCTAGCACCAGGGCCCAGAAGTCTTGTCAGCGTCAGTAGCCCTGCTACTGCCTCTCTGGAAGGCTAGACCTTGGACTCCCTGCTGCTCCTACAACCTGGAGCCAGCCCGATAGGGGGCGGGCGTGAGTGGGGAGTCAGGGAGCACCGAGAGGGTGGTGGCGATGCCGAAGGTGAAGGGGGCCCAGTGAGAATTGGTGTACGTGAGGTAATGGGGACAGAAGTGGGGGTTAGCCGCCCATGATCAAGATGAGGTAGGCAAATGGGGCGGGGGTCGGTGCCTTCTGGACAGAGAGGCTGGGCTGAGCCAGGATGCCTCTCCCAGCAGTGGGGGGTGCGCGGAGGTGTTGGTAGAAGCCGCATACATGCCTGCTGGGGAGGGTGTCAGTGGTTGGGGCCCAACCCGCTGAGCACTGGGTGAGCGGAGTTTGGGGTGGCGGGTGGCGCGCAGGGCCGGGAGGGGGTGGCTGGCGTGCGCTGCCTGCGCGGGGACAAGGAAAACATCCGCCGGAGGCCTGGCCGGGCGGCGCTCCAGCAGCGCGGGCAGGTGCGCGCCGCGAGGAAGTGAGCGCATTCCGGCCCCCCCGGCCAGCCCTCCGGTGAGTCACCGCAGATCCCCGCTGGCCCGCGTGCCGCCGCGGCCAGGAGGGAGAGAAGAGCGGCCTTTGGGGGTCGTGGCGCGGGGACATTTGGGGAACCAGAGCTCTGGGAGAGGTTCTGGGGGAAGGGGTCTCTGAGCGGGCTTCCGAGCTGGTGTTGCTGCGGCGCACAACGCAGAACAGACGCTGAATACATAGTTTGTGACTGAATGGAGGCAGGTGGGGAGAGAGCTCCTGCGAGAACTTCGTGGGGCAGGGCAAAGGCCCTAGAGAGCTCGGGTGGAGATGGAAAGGGGCCCGGGTGGAAACCCGGGAGTGGGCAAAGTGGCAAGGCCCAGAAAGGGAAGGGAGGTATGTTGACTGGAGTAACTGAGGAAGGAAACGTGCCAAGTTAGGCCTTGGAGAACCAAGAAACCTTAGATGGAAGCAGAGAGATCCACATCAGGTGGGAAGGTAGATAGGGCCAAATCACAGACATAGGGTCTGTCTAGAGGCCTGTGTGGACAGTGAAGGGTAGGTTTGAGGGAGTAGTGGGAGTGGGTGGAATGGAGTCTTCGTTGGTCTCTGAGCAGGAAGAGTAGTGGGCCCCTTAAAAACAAGGTTATCTGTATCTATAATAACATTACTGTCTGCCATTCAGTCTTCGTCAAGAAAATCAGGCACTGATCTGCTAATTTTTATAGTCATTTAAAATTGCATAACTACATCAAGTGATATAAGTAATTTTGTTGAATTTTTAAAAATAAAAAAAATTAAATAAAAATAGGTTGAAAAATCTGATTCAGTATTTGGTTTAAAACCCAAAGTGAGACTATAAAGATTAGTTATATGGTGTTGAGTCTTTCCCTTTGACTTGCTTTTTTTTGTGCCATTTTTCCCTCACTGACTTGATTGAATTCTGTGTTATAAATGCTTCAGTTCTTCTATATCAGTAGCATAGCACTTCCACTTTTCCTGTCCCTCATCTTATTGTCTTATTTTTAACCTTAACCTTTTTCTCTGAAGCTCTTTAACCTGCCTATGTATACTGAACCAAGTAAAACATTTCTTTGGATGGGGGCCTTGGGCTACAGTATACAAAGACAAGTAATTCAGTTTCACCATTTAAGTTACTAACTATCTTCTGTATGTAACTATAAAGTTTCCATATGTACCCTGAGGCTGACAGAGAAAGCTAAAGCTGTTTAATTCAGGAGAGTATTTTTACAACCTAGCAATTTATTAATCTGATTTCTCTTCTAAAATCAGTGCTAAAATGGTATTTGGTGCTTGTCTCAGAAACTGACTCTAATTCATAATTTGTGTTATCTTGGGCCAAAGCCAGTTGACAAGGCTTGGGATCTCTATAATTTATTTCAAAGATCCTTAAACTCGGGGCCTTTGGTCCCAAACAAGAAAATCTGGGTCAGTTAATTTAAAAAAAGAAAATAATTTCTTATTTTGGGCCCTGTTGCCTTCTCCCATGCTGTTTCAGTCCCAGCCCTACCTTATTCCCAGTGGCCTTTATTTTCATTCCTTCTTTGCTCTGCTGGGCATCTTTAGAGGAAAACTTCACACCGACTTCCTCTACTATAAATTCTCTCCCTCCCTTCAACTCTACGCTTCACTTTGCCAACATACACCACTACTTCTTCGCTATTTTTTTTTTTAAGCTCACAGCCCTTTCTGGCTCTTTTCCGCCTTTAACACTCTCATGTTGAAATCTTCTCTTTTTCCTCCTTTCTGTTTGGTAAGACCTTAAAGTTTTAAAAGGTTAGGCTTCAATTATTTATTCTGCATGGTCCACTTCTGCCTTTCTTCCTCTTCTATCACTCTTCCAGGGGTGGGGAACCTGCGGCCTTAACCATGTGGCCTTCTAGGTCCTTAAGTGTGGCATTTTGACTGAATCCAAATTTTACAGAACAAATCCTTTTATTAAATGGGGTGCAGCAGAGAAAGATGAAGCTTTTCTTGCATCCTTTGGTACTTAAAAAAGAACAATCTTGAAATCAGAAGGCCGCAGGTTAACTGTTTTTAAACTCCATTATGCTTGCTTTCACCAAAGCTTTAAGCTTTCCTTGTGATTAAATATTCTTCCTCTTGATACAGTAAAAGATGTGTATTTTCTGTTGTTTTTCCTACAAGAAAAAAGGTTCTCAAATTCACATCTACTTCAGTCTCTTCTCCCAACATCCTGCATCCAGAAGCTTGACATGGCCATTATTGTAGAGTCCACTGAGTGACCATTTAAGCTTGGTGTTGTGCTAGGCACTGTATGGTAAATTTCATAATCCTGGTATGAGATTTCTAAGTGCTTACAGACAATAGATGCTATCACATGTGTGTGCATAAATGTTGTCACACACACACTAAAATGCACAGATAACAGAACCATAAATCAATACAGGCATACCTCATGTTATTCAGCTCCGCAGATACAGTATTTTTTGCAAATTGAAGGTTTGTGGCAACCCTGCATTGAGCCAGTCTATTGGCACCATTTTTCCAACAGTATGTACTCACTTTTTGTCTCTGTGTCATGTTTGAAATTGCAATATTTCATACTTTTTCATTATTATATCTTTTATGGTTGTCTGTGATCAGTGATCTTTGATGTTACTATAATTGTTTTGGGGTGCTTTGAACCATGCCCGTGTAAGATGGCAAATTTAATCCATAAATGTTGTGTATGTTCTGACTGTTCCACCAACCGGTTCCCTATCACTCTCCCTTCTCCTTCGGCCTCTCTATTCCCTGAGACACAACAATATTGAAATTAGGCCAATTAATAAGTCTACAATGGCCTTTAAGTGTTCAAGCGAAAGGAAGAGTTGCACATATCTCACTTGAAATCAAAAGCTAGAAGTGATTAAGCTTAGTGAGGAAGGCATGTTGAAAGCCAAGACAGGCCAAAAGCTAGGCCTCTTGTGCCAGCTAGCCAAATTGTGAATGCAAAGGAAAAGTTCTTGAAGGAAATTAGAAGTTCTACTCCAGTGAACACGTGAATGCTCAGAAAGCAAAACAGCCTTATTGCTAATATGGAGAAAGTTTGAGTGGCTGGGTAGAAAACCAAACCAGCTACAACATTTCCTTAAGCCAAAGCCTAATTCAGAGCAATACCTTAACTCTTCAATTCTATGAAGGCTGAGAGAGGTGAGGAAGCTACAGAAGAAAAATTGAAAGCTTGCAGAGGTTGGTTCATGAAGTTTAAGGAAAGATGCCATCTCCATAACATTAAAGTGCAAGATGAAGCAGCAAATGCTGATGTAGAAGGTGCAGCAAGTTATCCAGAAGATCTGGCTAAGATCACTGATGGAGGTGCCTACACTAAACAACAGATTTTAAATGTAGACGAAACAGGCTTCTATTGAAGAAGATGCCATCTAGGACTTTCATAGCCAGAGAGGAGAAGTCAGTGCCTCATCGAACACTCTGAAAATCCTAGGGCCCCTAAGAATTATGCTAAATCTACACTGTCTGTGCTCTGTGAATTGAGTGACAAAGTCTGGATGACAGCACATCTGTTTATAGTGTGGTTTACTGAATATTTTAAGCCCACTGTTGAGACCTACTGCTTAGGAAAAAAAATTTCTTAAAAATATTGTTGCTCATTGACAGTGCACATAGTCACTCCAGGTATATTACAGTATAATCAGGCCAAATACATTTTGAGGTGGAGGATGAGGATGGGTAAACACATAGCTAGGATAGAAGTTTAACAGACAACACCCTTTGGCATTCTGTATGTAGACTGCAGAATGATGATAGGAGAAAGTCACTCCTATGAAGACAAAGAGACCTCAGGAAGGAGGCTGACTTTTAGGACTTGAGAAAGATGACTTATAAGGCTGTGGTAAATAGCAGGAGGATGAGATGAGGGACCAGAGTTCCAAGAGCTTAAAATTGTTATACCCAGACAGCCCAGTATTCTGACAGAGAATATGAAGATACTTTGCCAGCCTGGGCAACATAGCAAGATGCCATCTCTACAAAAAGTTTGAAATTAGCTAGGTGTGGTGGTGTAGGCCTGTAGTCCCAGCTACCCAGGAGGCTGAGGTGGGAGGATCACTTGAGCCCAGGAATTTGAGGCTGTGGTGAGCTATGCTCACACCACCACACTCCAGCCTGGGCAACAGCAAGACCCTCTCTCTAAAAAAACCAAAAAAACCCCAAACAAAACCCCATATTGAAGTTCACCTACTCTGTCTCTGCACCATTTGAACTATTCCTACCAAAATTTTTATTATTTTTTTCTGCTTATAAATTATTACATTCATGGTAGCCCCTGCCACCAGTAATTAACCCCCAGCTAACCACCATTACTTTTTACTAAATTCCCTATGCTTATATGCTTTAATTTTTCTTGCCTGCTCCACAATCTACTTGTGGTAGTAGTGACTTTTAAAATTCCATTTGTGACTCGCCTTTATCTTATTTGTAAATTGCCTTTTTTTCTTGAAATTATGGATGTAAAACTAGATACTTAGAAGGCATTTAGTTGTGGGGTTTTTGTTTGTTTTGTCTTGTTTTTACCCAAAGCGAGATTTATAATTCTACTTTTCTCTGAACAATGATCAAGTAGCTCTTTGTTGGACCTTCTCTGCTGAATGGAATGGGTTACTTTCTCCTGAGGTGGAGGCTCCCCATTCTACTGTTGTCTGCCTTTAGTTACTAGAGTTAGTTGATTTGAAATCTGTCTTGCTCATCTACTCGTTTTTTCCCTTAGTTCTGCTCTTTGAAACTATATGGAAGAAATCTACTTCTTCAATGTGGCAGCTCTTTAAAGATTTGAAAAGGGTTTGTTTTTTGTTAGCTATTTGTCTAAGCCTTCTTTCTTTTTACTCCAACATTGTCCAATAGAACTTTCTGCACTGATGGAAATGTTCTCTATCTGTGCTGTCTAATCCAACAGCCATTAGCTACATGTGGCTATTGAACACTTGCAATGTAGTTAGTGAGACTGAGGAACTGAATTTTAAATTTTAAATTTTAGTTAATTTAAATTTAAATAGCGAGATAGGTGAGTGGCTACTTTGTTAGTGCAGCTCTAAACTCTCTGGGAGTTAGTACCTTGTCACATGGCTATCTTCTTGGCTGCTTCAGAAATCTTATCAAACATGGTAAAAATGTGTAACTATGCCTTGGATCTGTCTAGAGGCCAGTCTCACATGGCATAAATAGGAAAAGCACAAACCCAATCACCAAAGCCGTGATGAATAATGTCAGTTTTTACTAAACGTTTCTTAGGTGTAGAAGATGAGGGTTATTATCTCCCATCCCATATCCCAAAAACAAAACTTTTTTAAAAGTCCTCATTTAATCTCTCTTTCCCTGAAGTTCCTCTCCCTAGCGGCTACCAAGTCTCCCTTCTCTTTTCCCTTCTTTCTCAAAAACATCTTTCCTCCTCCTCTTTGAGCCTGACTTCTCCATTCACTTTGAGCACCATCACCTGCCCTCTTCTGCTTTAGGAAAGAGTTCTTAGGTGTGCTAGTGCTTCTGCACTCTCCCTTCCCTTTCATTATCTCTGTTCTCTAAAACCAAGAAGCATTTTCTGGATCTACCCTTCTTGGGAGTGAATAGGGCTAGAGGGTCATAAATACAAAATACAGTTTTTTTCCTTTCCCACATAATTCCCAACTTCCTTCTGGAAGTCCTCTCATCTTACCTTTGCTGGAGAATCTTTATTTAAGCATTCTTTTGCAGAAGAATCTCTAATATCTTCTTGTCATTCCAGATCTACACTTGACAAATCCTGAAGTTACTTCTACACGGTTCCTTTATCCATTTTTCTTTGTTTTTGTTTTTTATCTTTTGCTTCTATGTTCTTTTTAGTAGGTTTATCATCTCTTTGCCAGTCTTTTAGGCATAAATAGGCTGCATCCAGTAAGGGGGCAGCATTTATTTCCCACTACTGTCACCCAGTACCTCATCCTCCCTTGATTCCCTTTTTGATTCACCATTTTTGTCCATACTCACTTCCTTTTATTGTCTGTTGTTCTTATCTTTTCCTTATCCATATGTGTGTGTGTATATACATATATATATTATTTATTTGAGATAAGGTCTTACTCTTTTGCTCAGGCTAGAGTGCAGTGGCATGATCATAGCTTACTGCAGCCTCCAACTACTGGGCTGAAGCAATCCTCCCACCTCAGCCTCCCAAGTAGCCGGGATGATAGGTGCATACCACCATGCCCAGCTAAATTAAAAAAAAATTTTTTTAGAGATGGGGTCTTGCTATATTGCTCAGGCTGGTCTTGAACTCCTGGGCTCAAGAAATCCTCCTGCCTTGGTCTCCCAAAGTTTTGAGATTATAGGCATGAGCCACTGCACCTGCCCTTATCCATCTCTTTAATGAAATTCACTATTTTAAAAAAGATCATTTCTAGGGTCTCAGCTTTTCCAGAGGATTGCACATAAGTCTCTGTACTGTGACTTAAAACTGTGTATGTAGCATTGACTTCTCATGGGCCATGGGGTTCAGGAGGCAGAATAGCCTCTCATATAAAGAGTTTCTCAACCTTGGTACTGTTAATGTTTTGGGGGATAATCCTTTATTGTGGGCGGCTGTCCTGTACATTGTAGGATGTTTAGCAACTATCCAATAGATGCCAGTATTACCCCTTCAGGTATGACAACTAAAAATGTCTCCCGACCTTGCCAAATGTTCCTGGAGGACAAAATCTCTCTCCCACACACACCCATGTTGATAACTATTGTGCTAGAATATTGATTTTTTTTTTTTTTTTTAAATTGATTAGATGGTTATACTTTCTCACTCCAACTGCTGATTTGTTTGTTTACCCTGGTTTTTGAAAGTGTGGTCTTTGACTTACTTGGTAGGAGGTAGCCTCTTAAAATTGCAGGTTCCTGAGTTCATCCTAGACCTGGAGGTGGAATCCAGAGATCTGATTTTTACAAGACACTACCCTCCCACCTCCAACCAGGTCATCCTTATGCCCTAAGCTTGACCTCTTGTGGCACAACTGCAGAATTATCCACATTTTTTTCCTGCAAGTCTTCCTGGTGCTCCAGCTTTGCTTCCGCTCTTGGCCTCACATGCCAACACAAATAAGGAGGCCTCAGGTTACCAGGACAACTGGAGCACAGGAAACTGTAAAGGCTCAGTGCTCCCACAGGCATCACGGATTGTGGGTATGCTGGCTTGCTTTCTCCTTAGGAACTCAGTCATACTTCCTATTTCCCATCCCCCAAACTGCCCAGACTGGCAGATACCCAGGCCTGAGCCACAGACCCTGATTTCGCAGACCTGATAGTAGAATATGGAATGGGTAGGATGAGGAATGGTGAATGAAGTTTTCCTTCTAGCGTTGATATTTCATGTCACCTTGGTGGTAACTGAATTTTGTAATGGTAAGAATTACATTTCTCTGAGAGTTGGTTAGGTTGCAAGCTTTGGAGTCAGGATGCTTCTATGTATTTATATTATTTATACCTGCTTCATTGGACCTTGAGTCTTGGATGTTTTGGCGTCTCCAGCTAAATGTCTTCACAATTTGCTTTGGGCAAAAAGGTTTAGCAACCTACTTCTGATACATTGGGAGCAGCTAATGTTTACCAAGAAAAGAATATTTACCAAATAATGAATTTGGGTTCTATTTACGTTTCATTAAGGAAGATCATATGGCTTGATTAAGTCCCTTGAAAGCTATGAATAAATGAAAATCTACTTGCTCTTAGTTGCTTGAAAATGTTGAATGATCCAAAGTTGGAGCAGGCCCCCTCCATGGAACATTCTGGCAGGCCAGAGCAAGAGAGAATAACAGGAAATAAGGCAGACTTGAAAGCTCTCTTCAAACAGTTGAAGGGCTGTCACGGTGGAGAAGGGATTAGATTTACTTGGTTTAGCTCCAGAAGGTGGAATAAGAACCTTTATTTAGGTGACAGTGATAGGGGGACAAATTTTGGCTTGATAAGGAAGAATTTTTGAATAATTGGAGGACCACAAATTGGAATGAGCTAACTTGTTATTGTTTGTACAGAGGTTAGATGACCATTTGCACAAGGGTTGGATGAGGTTTTGGACATTAAATTGGGTTTAACCTGTAAGGAGAAGCAGGCAAATTGAGCAAAGGTCAATTTACCTTTTCTGTTATGTGATTCTGTGGCAACTATTAAAGTCATTATTATTATTTTTTTTTAGGCACCTCTGCCACGTTTTCCCCCTCAAGTCATTGAATATTAGAATTGGTAGTAAGGTCTTTAGAGATTTCTCAAACTTTGTTCTGTAGCCCTCTGGAGATTGCTCAAGAATGCCTCAGAAGTGGCTGAGAGGGGTGACATGAAGGATAGTTGGGCCTCTGAGCCTTTTACCTATGCTTCACCCAGAACAATCTTGCTTTTATTTGTTTTATAAATTAGATTGCCTTGAAGATTTTTTTTTATGGAAAAAAGGGTTCTGCTGGAGAAAAAATTAAAAGGCTGTGATATTCCAAGATCTTCATTTTATTGACAGGGAAACTGAGATATGGAACAGGAAAGTGTCTTGCCAAAGGTCACATAGCTAGTAAGTTTCAGAGTTGGGATTCAAATCTAGCTCTTCTAATTCGTTTCTTCCACTCTATTAGTCTACCTTCTTATAATTCAGTAAAAGTTTCTCTCCATTTCACTGGCCACCAGGAATCCAGAATCTTATTCCTTCAGATCTACTATTCTCTATTTGCCACTTACCTGGTCTCCTTGCTATCCAATCTCTTCTTCTTCTGGTCTATATTATATATGCTGTTGTCATTTTATTCTTCTTGAAACATTGTCTTCATCATGAGATTTTCCTGCTCAAGAACCTTCTCCCTATTGGCCATAAGAACTTTTCAGGCTGACACCATTAACATTCTTTAGGATCCTCATTGTTCAGCTGAATGTGAGCCCAAATCCATTCTATTATGGGGTAATTAATGGGCTATATAGTAGTGAGATTAACTAAGTCCCTCCCTACTCCTAGACTCCAACTTTGGCAGGATTTTCAAGTGTACAGTTTTAATCTGTACACTTGAAAAGATATAAAGGAAAGATATAAAGGAAATAGAAAATCACAGCCCATAAAAAACAAGTTGCATAATAATATGTATAATGTAATCCTATTTATATCATGTGTGCATTTTTAAAAACAAGAATGAGACGTATAGAAATTGTCTGAAAGAAAACACATCAAACTGTTAACAGACATTAACTCTGATGAGAGGGATTGAGAAAGGATGGGGGGAAGGGGAGGGAAGGGGGGCTTAAATATTCATTTCTCCTCTGAGGAGAAGCCTCACAGGAAGGAAGAGAAACCTAAGGAACCAGGCTTGGAACTGACAGATAGAGAAGGCCTTGGTAGCAAGAACTGCTCAACTGTCTTGCCCGGCTTCACTGCTAACCATTTCTTTGGTTCTTGTATCACTCTGCTAAAGAAGTAAGTAAAATCCCAGCAGATAATTTGATTGGTAAATCTTAAATCAAGTGCCATCCATAGCTCTATCAATACAGAGAGAAAGGATCTGAGGGAAGGAGCCCCTAGAGACCCCCTTGGTTTCTGTTGAGAGAGGGCAAACGTTTGGTTTTACTGTTCCAACAAGACTGCACAGAGGGGGAGAGTTAATTGACTGAAAGAACATCTGAGTACTTCGGGGAAGGGGACACGGATGCTAGGGTTTAAAAATGACATATATCCAGTCCACTGAATCTATTTTCCCTCTTATCTATAGCTTGATCCTACACCCAACCCAGGCCCTCTACTGTGATTTTAACACTGGGGATGGAGAGGCAATGAATTAGGGGGTGGGGGAGAGGAGAAATGTAAGATAGGGCAGGTAGAGAGGGCAGTTAGGTTTTACCTTTGGTTTGTCCCCTTCCTGTGCTTACACAGAAAGCCTTTTCAATGCCTGACAATTAAAAGTGATCATAATAAACATTCGTAAGTTAAGTGAAAATAAAAATCTTGTTTATCCGGCTGTTCTAACAACCTGCTTCTCTGATGGTGGAGCCATTCTTCCCTGTGTCATATGGAGTGTGGCCAAGGAGGCCTGTCTGCCTGTCTTCTGTTGTGGGGGAAGGGGGAGGGGGAAGTCCTGCCAGTACATATGCCAGATGATTCTCTGCCTTCTTTGGAAGGTCCAGGCCCCAATCAGATTATGTACCAGAGGTGTTCTATTTTCCCACAATGGAGATTCTTCACTTTTGAATCATTCACCTTGTGATAAAAAATGGTTTATTTCAATTCTTATCATAACTTGGTCTAATTTTTCAGAATTTAACTTAAGTCAATCATGAGAGGTATGCAAATTCACTCTAACTCCTGTGGATTGGAAAACAAATTCCCTAACCGCCATTTCCACTGATAGAGCACCCATTCCTCTGGTATGGTTCCAGAAAGCTGATGGAGCAAGGACAATCCTATCTTACCAATGGACTGATGAACCTCTGTGATGGTTTGTTGGCCAGCCACTATTGACAACAAAAAAAGACTTTAAAATAACTCCTTAATTGTTTCAAAATAATTATTTTTTCAACTTTATTGAAATATAATTTACATACAAAAAGATGCACCCATTTAAAATATACAATTCAGTGAATTTTGACAGATGTTAAGTACTTGTGTTATCATCTCCCCAATCAAGATATAGAAAATCTCTGTCACTCCCCGCTCCAAATTTCCTTATTATACTTTGCAGTCACTCTCCCCCAACTCCCACCAAGATGTCCACTGATCTGGTTTCTATCTCTATAGATTTGTTTTGCCAATTGTAGAGTTTTGTATAAATGGAGTCACAGAATATGTATACTGTGTTTGGCTTCTTTAATTCAGCATACTTTAAAAAAATATTTATTCATGTTTTTGTATATATAAGTAGTTTGTCCTTTTTTATTAATGAGCAGTATTTTATTTTATGGATATACCACAATTTGTTTATCCATTCCTCTGCTAATAGACATTTGGGCTATACGCTTATCAGCATTGTATGAGAATTCTAGTTGCTTTGCATCCTTGCCAGCACTTGGTATTGTCAGTTTCTTAAAAAATCATTCTAGTAGATGTGTAGTGGTATTCTGGTTTTAATTTGCATTTTCCTAATGATTAATGATATTGAGCATCTTTTCGTGTATTTATTTGCCACTGGCATCTCATATTTGATGAAGTCTATTAAAATCATTTGCCCATTTAAAAAATTGGAATGTTTGGCTTCTTGTTACTGAGTTTTAAGAGTTCTTTATTTTCTGGGTACAAATCCTTTGTAACTATATGAATTTAAAATATTTCCCTCCAGTTGGTGGCTTGCCTTTTTATTTTCCGTATGGTATCTTTTTAAAAAATTTTTTTTCCTTTTTTGAAAATTTATACTTTAGTGGATATAAATATGGTGTCTTTTGAAGAGCAGAAGTTTTAAATTTTGGTGAAGTCTTATTTTTTACTTTTTCTGGTATGGCTAGTGTTTTTGTGTCCTACATAAGAAATCTTTGCTTACACCAAGATCACAAAGATTTTCTCCTACATTTTCTCGTATAAAAGTTTTATAGTTTTAGCTTTTACATTTAGATATTTTTATGCTTATGATCCATTCTGATCACCTCCTTAACTTTGTTCTCTCTGCACCTCAGACACAGTAGGAAAGGAAGAATCCAGAATAAAGATGACAACCTCTCTCAAGAACAGACTGTAGGATAGAAATATTAAACTTTTGTTCTGTGTATTGTTATGTTCATCTAATATTTAAATAAGTATTAACTGTTCATTAGTAAAATATATATCAGTCACCTACTGTGAGTCAGGCATGGGAGATACAGTAATGAAAACATTAAATAATGTCCTTACTCCTTGTTCCTGGGTTGTGTTTTAGTGAGCATCCATTGTATATATAGTGAAGTCAAGAAAATATTATTGCCTCTATCTGTGATTTCTCAAATCTTCAATTGAAAGGAGCATTTTAGATTGTTGGTAATTTACTTAATATTATTATATGATGGAGTGTGAACCTCTTTCCACAAAGGGTCACTGATCTACAGACAAAAGGGAATCTTGGGCTGCATACAGCCAACTATGATGTAATGTCAGTTGTGGTATAGCAGTACAAGATGGAGAATCATATCAAACGATCTCATGCTCCTGTTACTATTGAGATATAATGACCAGAATTAATGCTCTCTTCTTTGGTTTAAGCAAAATGGTTTGTTTTAGTCTCCAATTCTATTTTTGACCATTTTTTTTTCTTGCCAAAAGAGTTCATTGATACTACTGTTAGAGAACTCTTAGATCTCTTTTCTGATAGCCAGAGGACCAGATATCTTCTATAACTAACCATTCATATATTCCTTAAAACCAGTCATACTTTATTTGTGTTGATGGTAATACAATTCTTTAAGCTACTTCAAGTATCAGTAGTAAGTTCTATTTATTATTAACATTTATAAACTAATACTAACATTAAATAACCACATAATAAGTGGTGTTAAGTCTGAGCAGAATGAGATCACTATGGCCCAGTCTTGAATGATGAGTAGGATTTAAATAGGTCAAAATAAAGAGGGCAGATTAATTTGGATTAATGGGTTTGAGGAAAGAGAGATTAAAACATCAGCCAATATGCCATTCATGATGTGATCCTCTGTCATCTGTCCATAGGAGACATCATTAAATACATTATAACATTCTTGCTGAGCCTGGACACAGCCTGGTAAGACTAGAACTAGATAATAGGAAAAGAAATGTAGGCATTAAATGGAGAGATATTTTGAAAGAGACACCAGTGAGACTTTATGGAAATGTCTGATGCTGCAGATCAAGATGTGGGGCATTTCCCATGTGTGACAGGGAAGCCCCTGGTGCAGAAAGTATGAACGGTTTCTGTTGCAACTGTGCTGAATATACAAGCATCTGAGTGGTGTGTTAGGCATCACAACCACACTCAGAAAAATAGTGCCAGGGGAAGACAGTGCAATTCATTCTGCCAGAGGGTGTCACTCAGGCTATTTCCAAGCTGAGAGAGACCCTGGAGTAATACCAGCACAGAGTTGGACCATGATTGCCAGCAGAGTTAGCAACAAACAGGGGCAAAGGAACATTGGCCTGGAGATCTAAGAAGCTGGAGGACCATTTGCTGAAGGGCTCTAACTCTTTCCTGCTGCTACAACATCCCCTCACCTTGTACATCCAGATCCAAATCAGGTAAAGAAGTAGGAAAGAGGTGGCTGTCTGAGAGACCAACCAATTTTTATTCCAGAGAGTCTGGGCAATACCTAAAAAGACTGTTTAAGTGATCAGATCAGACCATGTTAAACTGGTTTGGGGGCTTATGAAGGACATGCTATAGGCAACTGTGAAGATGTACAAGACCTTTATGTGAGTAGAGGGTGCCAGTCAGCTCACCCACCACATTTAGCAAGGTAATGCAGGACTGAATGTGGAATAATGCAGGCCTGTGTACCTGTTTCCAAGAGGGGCTTACTGGGCTTATCTAAGTTAGGGTAGATGCCAGAGGCATATGGCCTAGCTGAGCAGGTACCTCAGTGCACTCAGCTACAGGGGAACTGCTTGCCCATGTGTACCTGGCTCCGCACCACCAGTGTCCTGCCCTGGCTGCAGCCATTGCCAAGGAAGAACCATGTGGTTGAAATGCACCCACTATACCTGACCCTGTCAAACTTGTAAGGACAGGTTCTTGTGGTCTGCTGTTTTCATGGGCATCCACTTTTTTTATCTCTCCTCACCCTGAGGAGCCCAACCCATCTGGATTTTGTTATTTATTCATTTTTTTCTCATTCATTCTAATATTAATTGAGAGTCTGTTATGCCATACACTGTGCTAGGCACTAAAGATACAGTATTTTGTAGAGATAAGGGAATAAACACACACAAATATAATGAAGTTTGAACAATATTAAGTTTGAGAAATATTACTGAGACAGTACAGAGTATTATTGAAGTACACATTTTTGGGGGGACATAGTCTGTAAAGGAATTAATGATGTTTATGCTCTGACCTCAGAATGATTTTGAGGTGATCAGATAGAAGGTGGGAAGAATGTTTCCCAGGAAAGGCAGAGGGAACAACATATGCAAAAGTGAGAGAGATGAAAGGAACAAAAGAACTTCTGTGTGCGAGTGGGGAGGAGGGGTGTGATGTGAGATGAGGCTGAAGGGAGGCAGGGGCCAGATTATGAAGCCCAGGACAAGGTGTTTGTATTTCACCCTAAGGGCAATGGGAAGTCATTCAAGGGTCTAAGAGGAGTGACTTTGCCAGCATTGCATTTTTTAAAAAAGAATTTAAAAAATTTTAATACAGTTGAAATCAGCATGTCTGGTTCATTTTAGCTCCTTCACTGCCAAACGTGGGGGCAGGGACTGCTTCAGTTTCTCTGCCTTCTTAACCAACATTGCATTTTGAATGTTTTATAGAGAGTATATTGGAGTGAATCAACACTAGATGCTGAGAGACAAGTTAAGGGGCTGTTACCTTGATCCAAGTGAAAGCTGATGGTGATTTGGACTGCATAGGGGAGAGGCAGTGGAAAAGTGGATGGATTTGGAGCATATTTGGGAGGTATATCCAGCAAGGCTTGGATGTGGGGAATGAGGGGGATGGAGAATTCAAGGATGACTGAGGTTTTTAGTTTGAACATCTAGGTGAATGGTGATGTCCTTTACTGAGTAAAAGAATACTGGGGTGGGAAGATATTTTGGAGGGAAATCATGTGTCTGGTTTTCGATGTTGAGCTTGAAGTACCTGCAAGACCATCAAGAGATCCTGTGGGCAACTGGATGTATGATTTTAGAGCTGACAGAAATGGACTGGTGATTCACTCTTGGCATATAGAAATTGGTTATTGGAGTGATGGGTATAGGTATAATAGTAAAAAGAAAGTTGAGTGGAGAAAAAAGATCTAGAATAGATCTCTGAGGAATGTCACTCAACCCAAGGGCAGGTAGATAAGGAAGAGTCCGTAAGAGACTGAGAAAGAGCTGCCATGTGGTTGAAAGTGACCTGGACAGTGTGGTGTCACAGAAGGTGTCCCACTGCAGTCAGCGGTGGAGAAGTGTCAGAGTGTTCAGCTGTATTGCTGGTGGTGCTAAAGTCACCTGTAATATTTGATGGAGTGGGTGGGCTATAGAGGATCAGTGGAGCTCACCTGGTGCTCCCAGCCTGCCCTAAGTATCTCCCTAATAACACAGCAGCCTTGTGCCTGTCAAATCTGAAGAAAATCTGGACTGTAGGAAATAGCAGGCGTTCAGAGGAAAGAGAAGGTACCCCACAGGTGTATTACCTTCAAGGATCTGCCTTTAACCTGGTGAGGTTTGGCAGGATCAGAGTGAATCCCAGTTTATGGACCTGAACCATCCCACAAATTTTGTTGCCCTCTTATCACTTTCTAGAAGCTGGTCTTCACCCTTTTTTCTATCTTTGCCCTTGTCTTTGCCCCTCTGATTCTCTTGCCCGATTGATTCCCCTGGGCTCTTGATCTTGGTTTAGTTTGGCTAGCATTCCTTTTCTGAGGAGTAACTTCCATGTACAAATATTTATAATAACCCCTCTTCTTGGCTGGCAAGCCCTGGAACCTGTGTCTTTATTCACTTCTCTAATAAGCAGACACCACAGAGCACGGCCCAGCTTTACAGGCCTCAGTACTGTGTAGATGCTTCCTGTCCCCCTCCTGGAGGTGTTAGTGGCTCTGAGTCTTGGAAGTTCTGTTCTTTTCCTCAACCATATATTTCTCTCCTGTTTTGCTTGCCTGAAGCATTTTTATTAGGTAGATGTTAAAGCTAGTTCTACCCTTCAGTGAAGCTTGGCCAAAAATTATCCCAAAATTGCTGTCTTCTTATTCCAAAAGTCTATAATCTCTATGTTCTGCATATTGGGTCTGAGGGATGCTTCTAGCTCTTAGCTTATTTTAGGACCTATGATTAACATACCCTGAGTCTAAATAATGAATCTGCAGCCCAGTGGTGGCTTGTAATTTCTATATAGGAGAAGCTTAAGGGCAGAAATCTGATTAGGAGGGGAGTAAGGCAGTTAGATTTGCCTTGAAGCTGAGTCCACAAGAGTAATGTGATTAGCTGGCTAGGGCTGATCCCCAGAAAAATAAAAAACAAAGATATGATTTAATAAAAATGTGTATTTTGTTCATGTAAGTGAGTTTTATAAATGTAGAATGTAGGATCTTTTTTTTTTTTACTTTCCTTTGCCTAATTATTGAATTTACTTAGTTTCTTCCTTCCCCAAACAAGATATGACACAATTAACCTGAGAATTTGAAACACATGCTTTGCTGACTTTTTTATATTTTGTGTATTATTTTTATTTGGTTTGCTTTTTGGGGAGGGTGGAAGAAGTTCACTGCCATTGGTGCCAACAACTCTTCCTCAGATCTTCCAAGCAATCTTTTCCTTGGTGAGTTATACTGCAAAATTCTAATCATTATTGTTGTGCAATATCAAAATACCTTATATAGGTAGCAACAATAGTACACATGCCCACACCTGGTGAAACAAGGCCATTTTCTACTGGCAGTTATGTATGTTGAGGTAATAGGTGATGGCATGATTGTGGATGAACTCACCAAGGAAATGAGTCTGGAAAGAAGAATGCAAACATCTGAGGACTAGAGCCCAGGTTCAGAGGAGGAAGAGGATCTTCATCATGGTGACATGTCAGCTGGACATTAAGATAGAAGGATGACTAGGAGTATGAGCTATTGTAGGAGCCATGGTAAGGGTTTTAAGAAGGAAGTGACAGTCAATAGTGTCAAATATGATTGAGGTGTAACTGGAGGAACTTACTGTCATCTGTACACTAACAACTTCATTGTGTTCTTCCTCTTCTAGATCATTTATAATCCATTCCACAAGTATTTATTGAGCTGAATACTAACTGTGGTGGAGTTGTATAAAAGAGCTATAAAGTTGTATTTTAAAGTTATATGTCTTTTTTTTTTCTTCTTCAGCAACGGTGGAAAGCTCAGAATTAAAGTCGTATGTCTTTATAAACAAATACACTGGTAATTTATACATAAACTTCTATCAGTTTTTACAGTATTTGTTAAATGGAAACTACAGACCTGTTTCAGTGACATTTTAAAAAACTCTTTTGTTATTCTTTCATCCCTCTGGTACCTTTAAAAAAAACACTTATGTAATTTTTCTTATTATAAAAGTAATATATAATTATTGAAAAATAGAGATATATATAAAAAAATATATTTATGTATAAATTCTAACCCTTATTACCCCCAGGAGATAACCACTTTTAACATTTTGATTTATGCTGTTTCAGGTTCCTACTATGTATGTGTATGTGTACGTGTGTGTATTTTTAATGAAAGTGAGCTTGTTCCATACATTTTTCAACTTTCTGTTTTCACTTAATGAAGTATGGTGAACAATCTTTGAATATCATACATCTCTGGAACAATGTTTAATGGGCTGCTTGGATTTTAATGTATGGGTGTAACATAATTTAATTATACAGTGCTCTATTAATAGAAATTTAGATCTTTCCTAATTTTTCGTTATTATAAGTAGTACTGTGATGAATGTCTTTGAGGCTTAACCTATCATTGTTTTCTTTAGCTAAATTCTTGAAGTGGGATTGATGGCTTAATGGTAAAAACTGTTTTAAAGGCTTTTGATAGCTATTGCCAAGTTGCTCTCTAAAGTTGTACTGGGTTGAACTCTTATTAGCAATGTATGAGGGAACCATTTTCCTGCACATTTGCTAATACTAGGTATTATTATTTCTAAAAATCCTTTTTTATAGGTGAAAAAAATTGTTCTTTTAACAATTGTTTAAAATTGTTATTTTAAACAATTGCCTTCATTGTTAGTTCAATTTTATAGCCACTTTTATAAATAAGTATTTATTGGTGGCAAAAACTTATTCTTTGAAGATAAATTTTACTAAAACAGACAAAAATTATTCCAAATTGGTTGAATGAAGTGAATGGTTAATCTGGGTCATATTATTTTTGACTGAATGTTGACGTGACTGTGAAGGGGTCACATCCTAGTTCTGTCATGCACTAACTTTGTGCCTTGCCAACAGCAGGTGAACCCTGCACAACCTCTTGCTCTCCCAGAGAAGCCTCTTAGGCCTGGCTTACCCAGGAGGCCAGCTCACCTTCCCTTCCAAAGCCCACAGCCCCCTCTGGGCCCATGTGAAACTTAAGAATTGCTTCTTGCCACTACTGGGTTCTGGGAGACTCAGCCTTCAGCACCCTGCTTCCCCGTGGAAGCATGTGCCACTCTCCTTGAGGGGCTGACTGCTGGGACTCTGGATGGGGGAGGCCAGACAGGCCCTTCGCTTCAGGACCCAATAGGCAGACTAAGGGTGCCCTTAGGGGCACCAGCAAAGCCGGGGCACCAAATAGATTTCGAGGAAAAGATTTTGATATATTTTTAAAAACATGGAAGTAGTTACTATGGAAAGAAATATGAATTTATTATACTTCTTTGTAGTTATATTTTAGTTTAGGATTAATTTTGTTTTTATTTTTTTGGTGGGGGGGGAGTACCATAATCTTTTCAGTATTTTGGTTTTTTTATATGGGTCCATTCTCCTCTTTGACTCATCCCAAATTTTAAGGGGGCTTCAATCATGTCCTTGTCCTCATCAGCAGCCCCCTCCCCATATTGTCATGAGGACTGGGAAGCAGGAAATTCATAATGCTCTTTTCTCTCTCTTTTCCTCAAACTCATTTTCTCTCTTGTGTCTTTTTGGGAGAAGAGGCAAATCAATTGTGTCTTTACTCCTCTGTTTAACTCAGTCTGGACTCACCTAGCAGTGAATTTTGAACTTGGCAATTTTGGAGTCAGGGTCTTTGCTTTCAATACAGTAAATTCATTTTTGGTTTAGCTGCCGGATTTAGGGTCCAACCAGGTAAACAGAAATCTCTCTAAGTATTTAAAAAGAGAGGGAATTTAATACAGAAAATTAGCTAGCTGTAAAAGCAATGGAAGAGCTGAGAAGCTATTCAAGGCAAGGTGAGGCATTTCAAGGGAAGATTAGTAATAGCAGGAATCTTCTATCATTCCTAGGCTGAAGAAAGGAAAGGAAGTCCAGGGGCCAGCATAATTTAGAAGCTGGAACTTTGGAGGGTCTGTTCTAGGGAAGCTGGAGCCAAAGAGCTTCTGTCCAGATGCTGACCAAGGCTGAGAGAGAAGGGGAAGAGATACTTTGGCTTCTTCTTTTTTTCTCTCTCTTTTTTTCTTTTCTTTTTTTACACCAATACAGGAAAGGCAAATCTGGCTTCTCTCTTCCTCCTGCCTTCCAGTCTTCTGCCAGTGCCCCCTGTTGACTGAACTCAGCAGGACCGTCTTACACGGAGCCAGACTCAGTGTGCCAGGGTCAGGGCCAGTCACTGGGAATGGGAAGCACAGCCATTCATGACTTCATGTCATCACTCTGCCACATAAGCTTGCTTTTGTGGGTGGGCAGGGCAGAGAACTATATTTTGACTTCTCTTTGTATCCCCTAAAGGCCCCTCAATAAATATTTGTTATGTTGACCCAAATTAAACAGTTTCTTTTTCTCGGTCATGTATCAATGATCAGCTCCTTTCATTAGAGTTTTCAATGAAGAGCTGAAAAATTTGAAAACCGTTACACAATGTATGAAAACAAGAAAATTCTTTTTTAAAAAAAAATTTTTACCTTTCCAGAAAATGGCCTCAAACTGCTGATGGTGGGATCTAGTTCACTTCTGGATATGCAAGACCCCTAATAATTACCATAGTAATTAACATTTATATAATGCTTAACAATGTACAAGGTACTTTTACATTTATTTTTATTGTAAATAGGTTTTAATCTGGGGATCCTGGAATCTGGTTACTTGACCTCTGTCAGGTTAGTTCAAAAAGCCTAGATTTGAAAGAAAAAACATTAGCGTTCTTATCTTGTTTTCCTCTGAACCACAGGTGATGGGCAAACTTCTATGACCTTTTTGTCAGACGGTTACCTCAGTAAACTGTTGATGGTAGCTGTTCTCAGCTGTCACTTGGTGGGAGAGGCTGGCATCACATTACTACTCTGTTTTTCTCTCTTGGTGACCTAGCAGGTGTTTGAGGACAATGACTGGCTCATCTACTCACACGGAGTCTTTGCAGTCATATAGATCATGCCTGTGGTTTTTAGAGCCCTATTCTCATCTAAATAAACATTTTGGTTGTTTGTTTTTAAATTATCATCCTTGGCCCTCAAGGAAGAGTCTAAGTCAGGTTTACAGTTCATCTTTGTCTGGTGTTTGGTCAAGATTTGCTTTGTGGAAAATCAAAATATTAATAATTTCATTTATTCTTGGGCCAGAGATACCCCAACCAATCTCACCTTTGTTTTTATGACATTATACATGAAATTATCTAAATCATGTTTTGTGGGTTTTTTTTTTTCTTCTGGTACCTGTTTCTTGTAAGATGTTCTAGTTCTAGCTCTTCTTCTTTAAACCTACTAATTTTGGATTACACTTTCTGTAATAAATACTTCATTATTATCTTTTGGTCCCAAATTACTGGTTTTCAGAAAAGCTGTCTTAGCTCTGATGTCATCATTCTGCCCTCTGATGTTTTTAATCTCCATGATACAGCTATGAGGGATTCATCATGTGGGTTTATCTGTTTAAGGAAATCCTATCTTTCCCTTCGAGATCCCATTGCCCTCCTTTAAGACATTTAAAATATCCAAACACCCTATATCAATATTATGTATTTTTATACTTTCTTGTTTGATTACTATTAATTTTTAATTAAAAATTCTGAATAGGTAATACTTGCACACATGTTACAAAATGATAAATAATGAAAAAAACTCTCCCTCCCATCTTGTCCCTCAGATACTGTGTTCCCCTTCAGGGTGGTAGTCAATGTTACCAGTTTCTAGTCCAATTTCTACATTTTAAGGTATAATCAAATTTCTGGCCCCTTCTCTGAACCCCCTCAATTATTAATCATATTTACTATGTAGTAGGATATATCGTGGCATAATACTGAAAGATAAGTTGAATATATCACTCCCTTCTCTCACATACAAATAATGAACTGTCACCTTTCTGTTTGCTTTCTCTGAGCCCAAGGCTTGTTAATCTGGGATTCTTTGGCACCTTTAAGGGTTTCCAGATGATCCATGTGTACCTGACATGATATGCAAAATTTTCATAGTGTGTTTATGTGGTTTTTTTTTAATGGAAAGAAAGTATACATGGCTTTCATTCAATGTTCTATCCCTAGTCTATCTCTGCCTTCTTTATTTTGCCTGAACTCCTGGTTCTCTCTCACTCAAAAGATGACTTTGCCTGCTCACTTAGGAAAGTAGTTGAATTCCTAATTTTACATAATCTTCCCTTCATTTCAGTATATTGTACAAGATATTGAGTAGAATTTTTCCTATTGCCCTGGAATTGGTGACTAGGGTCCAAAGCTGGGGACAGGGAAGCACTAAGTACCATACCTTCTAGAGAGAGTTGCTAATAATTGGGGTCCAACACTCTCTCCAGGGCTTACAAAGAGCAAAACTGGCCCTGCTACTTCTAACCACTAACCCACCCCAACCCATACCTTACCACCCCACCTCCATTCCCAGTCTATATAAGATAAACGATGACTTAAGGGAGGGAGTCATGGGCCTAGCAGAGAGTACTTTTTCCCTTCTTTCCACCCTAAACAAAGCAAGAGGGTGTCAAAGAGAATCTACGTGAAGGAGAGATTGATTTCTCATTCCCTGGTTAAACTATCTGTTTAAACACTGGCCTTGTTTGGCTTTGTACCTATCTGAGAAGAGGAAAGGCAATTAGAGAGAGGTAGAAGGGCAGAGTGAGGGGATGGTAGCCTATATTCCTTCCGTTTGGCTTGGCAAGGATACGTGAGTTTCTGTGATTGAGGGGGCACTAAGGAAGACAGCTGGGCTTGAGCCATCTTGCTGGCAACCCATCCAAAAGGCCCTGCTGAACAGAAGTTAGGAGGGTTGAAAGGGAAGGCTTGGAGCAGGATTATCTACATTAGAGTACAACTCAGTGGAGAGGCCCTGCAGGACCTTCTAAAGCTGTGGTCCTCAACCCCTGGGCGGCAGCCCAAGTACCCTGTCTGTGGCCTGTTAGGAAACGGGCGGCACATCACTGCCTGAGCTCTGCATCACCCCCTCACCCATGGCACCCCACCCCTGCCCCACCCCCATCCGTGGAAAAATTGTCTTCCATGAAACCGGTCCCCGCTGCCAAAAAAGTTGGGGACTGCTGTTCTAAAGAACTCACACAAATGCCCCATAAGAGAGCCAGCATTTCGACATCTGCCAAACAACAGGTTGGGATGGCCTGTCATCATAGCAAACAACGGTTTGTGATAACTGCCCTGTTAAATAATGAGGCAGTTGTACCTTTCCTCCTTGACCCCCTCCAGTTCCCAGCCACTGAAGAGCTAAAACCCTTCTAGAAAACTAGAAGAGGAGGAGCAGAAGCAATAGAAGGGGGCCATATTCCCCTCCCCACTTTAGGCTCCTTAAGTCGTGGCTTAAGATGGGAGGGGATGAGCTCTGCATTGGACCTGAAACTGGAGTTTTAAACCAGATTGGACTGAGTTTTTAAATGATCAAAAGGGAGAGAGTGTTATGGACTCTGTCTATGACATTGTGAAGAGGTACAAAAGAGACTTTTTTCATGGTACAGGTGAAGACTGTGATGGGGTGGGAGGTTATGTTTATACCCAACCTAGTTCAATGCTCAACAGGTAAGTTAAATTTACCTATCACTATATCCATCCATTGTCCCACCTTTCCTTCAGCCTCAGAGGAATTGTTTCTTTTTCCTTGAAAGTGAATCCCTTCATCTGTACTCTTGTTTATCCACTGAGAAAACATTTATTTGACATCTAAAATGTCTTGCCTGTGTTGAGGTACAAAGATTAAGCAGGATAAAATTCCTTCTCATGGAATACACAATCTAGTGAGGTAGGTAGAAAGTACCTATTTTAAAACCAATGTGTTAAATTAAGGATTATGAAAAGTGGCCTGGGAAAGCCTCAAAGAAGAGTGGTTAGAAAGCAAGGGAAGAGGAGACATTTCAGGCTGATGGAAAACCCATGCCCATGGAATAATGTGGCCCACTTAGGGAACTACAAAGAGTACTATATGTTTAGAAGGCATATGTGACTGCAGAGGAGTCTGGAGAGGAAGGCAGAGCCAGATCCTGGTCGTCTTCTTCTCTGTCCTGTAGGCTACTGGCTCTTAACAACATTAGTACCTCTCCCAGGGGCATTTGGAAATGTGTGGGGCATGTTCGGTTGCTATAGTGATGAGAGGTGGGTGCTACTGGCATTTTAGTAGTTGGGGGTGATGGATGCTAGACTCTGCAACGTGAGAACAGTTCCACTTAATTAAGAATGTATTCCATGAGAAAAGGAATTTTATCTTGTTCATCTTTATACCTTGACACTGGCAATACATTTTAGATGTCATATAAATGTCCTGAATTCTGCATGATTTAGATATCCCAAGTTCTGAATAATCTTCGCATGTTCCACCAAACAGTTGTGTAGGGTGTTATATAGAAATAAATCTGGTCTGTTATTACTTATCTTAACACTGGTGTTTAATCTAGTATCTTTCTTTATGAAATTGCTTCTGATATTCTCTTAAATCCTAATTTACTAATTCCTTATAATTAGGTGGAAGCATCTGAGTGCTTCCTTGTCTTCTATCACAGTCATATCTAACCATTTACATATTGAAATGCCTACTTTTTATAAGTTATTGTCTTTTTATTTCTTTTATTTTACAGTTAGGACTTTTACTGAAGTTTTGAAATTATGTGTATAGATAGGTTGCATTATCTATGACTTTCAGTTTAGATTAGTAAAGCTGTGATTACAAAATATTTACTAGAAGGAAGACTTAGATTTGATGGGATTGAGAGTCACTGTGGAGCCATTGATTTTCAGTGTTATTTTAAACTGCAGAGCTCAGACATTTTTGCTCATGAGCTCCTTAAAATAATAACCCACTAACACCGTTTTGAGTTGAAATCTAACATTCATTACCATGAGTTTAAATTTATACATCATTAATAGGAGCTAGAAGATATTAATCATTTTATAAGTTGAAATAAGCTCCAGATTGACTGTAATCATAATAAATATTTCATGATGATTTGATAAAGCAGATTTTTAACTATCTTATTGAATAAAACACACCAACTATGAAATAAGTTACTTAATTTTTTTATCCATGGATTTTATTCAGTGCATCTAAAATTTTTTGGTGGCTTGTAAAACTTTTCAGGTACGTTTTTTCTGTTTGTTTATTTTATTTCATTTTTAATTGACACATAATAATTGTACATATTTATGGGGGACAATGTGATGTTTTGATACATGGATACAGTGTGTAATGATCAAATTAGGGTAATTAGCATATGCATCACCTCAAACATTTATCATTTCTTTGTGGTGAGAACATTCAAAATCCTCTCTTCTAGCAATTTTGAAATATGATATTGTTAACTGTAGTCACCCTACTGTGCAGTGAAACACCAGAACTTATTCTTCTTATCTAACTGTAACTTTGTACCTGTTGACTAACTTCACCCCATCCTCCCCTCCCCCCAACCCTTCTCAGCCTCCAGTAACCACTATTATACTCTCTACTTCTATGAGATAATTTTTTTTTTAGATTCCACAAATGAGTGAGATCATGCAGTATTTGTCTTTCTGTGTCTGGTTTATTTCACTTAACACAGTGTTCTCCAAGATTATCCATGTTGCTGCAAATGACAGGACTTCATTCTTTTTAATAGCTGAATAGTATTCCATTGTGTAAATATTCCACATTTTCTTTAATCATTCATCCATTGATGGACACTTAGGTTGATTCCATATCTTGGTTATTATGAGTAGTGCTGCAGTAAACATGGGGTGCAAATGTCTCTTCAACATACTGATTTCATTTCCTTTGGATAAATTCCCAGTAGTGGGATTACTGGATCATATGGTAGTTCTATTATATTACAGAACAGAGAATATTATATTTGAGACTTTATGCTATCAGATGCTCCCAAGGGGTAGAAAGTAACTACTGAGGTTGGTAACAATGGCAAAGAGTGGTAATAGGAACATAGGGAAGCAGTATATGTACCTAGGAAGACAGGACCGTGTGGCATAGCAGAGGAGATCACTGGGGCCTTCCTGGACACTTGCAGAGGTGCTGGTCCAGGCCTGGATGGAGCAGACAGGTGAAATATGGTTCAGTTGGAGCTTGAATCATCAAGAAAATAAATGTACATAATTGCTTCTCTTGGCAATTCTTAAATTCCTCTCTTAGGAATAATTAGCTCTCTATAAAGGAATTTCTATTGGAAAACTATTTGTACTGTTTTCACAAAGCTGATATTTCTGGCCCTCAGAGTATGGTACCAATTCATCTTTTAGAACACATATCTAGACAGATGAGTTGGAAGCTAGGATCTGATTTGAAAATATTTTAAATTTAAAAAATTTTTTAACTTAAAGGGATGTGTGAATTCAAAGTAAAAACCCTTGACCCTTTAAACAATCATAGCAGCCCTTGGAGGCCGTTGAATATTTATGAGGAGGGGAACTAGACCCCAGGTCTAGAATCATACTGTGCACTGCTGTGTGGTGGGGAGGGGAGAACGAAGTGGAGGGGATGAGCCTGTGAGCAGTAATGGTTTGACTTGTTTTCAGGATTCTGTCTCTCCCTCACTGGGGTAAAATAAATAATGTAGAATTTTAATAAAGTCTTTCTTTGCTTTTTATATGATTTACTATGTTCCTCTTTTTACATTGCCTTCTCCTTTTCCCATTGAAATGTGTCATTTAAAATGTATCTTTTCTGCCTTATTTGATCTTACTTTCCATGGCTGTTCTCTGCCCTCTGTTAGCAGGTTCTTGTGGACCTGTCTGTCTTGTGTGAGGGGGACAATCACATATTGTCAGAGCCCTTTTCTGCTGGTCAGGTCAACAGAGAGAACACTGGAAGATATTTGTTTCTCTGGAATCCTGTAGGCCTGGGAGGCATAGTCTGGTGTAGAACAAACCTGAAGGTCCAGATTTAGCTGCGGAATCAGGTCAGTTATAAAACTGTTCAGTGCTGTCAGTCTGGGGCATCAGAGCCTATCATGGAGAAGATTAGCATGAGCCTGAATCCCATGGTAGTCTCAGAACTCAGCTAGGGTCTTGAGGCTCCTTTGGCCTGCGTGTGACTGGGGTTAGGATTTCTTTCCACTAAGGAACAGGGCAGCTTGGAAACCACAGCAGCTTTTAGTAGCTGGCCAATTTGATGCTCTGCAGTTTAGTTCCGGATCAGAAATGAGGTGTTTGGGCCGACCCTGTCCAGAAGAAATTAGAAGTGGTATCTGTCTATGGAGCAGTAGGAGGCCATAACAGCCCTACAGAGAGAAAGCTGGATCCTAGCGGGGTGCTGCTTAGGCCAGTAGAGTCTGTAGATTTCCCAAGCTTTGTATGTGTTGCAGCAGGGTCACCAAATACATCCAAAATCTTATTGTCCCTATCAATGAGCACTGATAGCTTGGATCATTGGATATATAGATAACCAAAGATCTCACTTATCTAATATTTTCAGATTCCTCCCCAAAATGAAAAAGCAAAAAACAAAAACCTTTCATTGGATGTTAATAAAAAACTTTATTAGGGGATTTTTATCTCCCACCCCTTCCCACTTTCTAGTATAAGTGGCCACTTGGAAGGAAGAGGGACGGGGCAAGATGCTTGAATGTTTAATCCCTACAAAACAAAAAATTGTCCTTCATATTCAGAATAATGCCATCATGTACTTGAACTTGTCTGGGAGTCTGGGTAACAGTGATGGCTCACTGGGGTCTGCAGGGGTTCCAGAGAGACTCATTTGGGTTGTTGGCCATTACACTGTAAGCATGGTTTTATACAGTAAGTTCCATGAGTCAGCAGAATATCTGTAAAGAGCTCCACCTTAGAGACCAGGAAGCCTGGATTTAGTCTCTGCTATGCAAGTATAAAGCATAGGGGTTGAGGAAGAGGGGCAGGGAAAGAAGCTATGTGACTTCCTTCTCTGGGACTCAGTTTTCAAAAATCTTTAAATGAGAGGATTGAATGATATATTTATAAGATTCCTCCTAGCCTTGCCATTCTGTGATTCTCTGAGAGATTCTGTCATTTTGGATTTGCTTGTCTTATAAATCTGTATGCAGTTGCTTAAGAAGCAACTATTTGGTTGACTTAGTCTAAAGCCTTTTTCAGGCTTTAGACCTGTCACCCTTTTGACTGTTCCAACCTTCTATGCCTTGCCCAGATAGGATGAAACTCCTTTTCACTCACAGTGTTTGGAGCCTGGAACTAGAGTTACCATCTTGCAGAGTTAAAGATGTTGTCCCAAGGCTTCCATTTCTGCAGGGCTTGAGACAAGAGACATTGTCAGAGGCAGCTTGTCTTTGGCCTCTTCACCCTAGAGGGATTCCAATTGTATGTTCGTCAAAGGTAAGGGCTGTATCATTTGGCTATCTTTGTATTCACCCCCACAGCTTGTGCAAGGCAGCCAGTGTTCAATAAATAAATATCGTGCAGAAGGATAAAATGGCATTGTCCTTCATTTCCTCCCCAAAACCACTAGGTGTCGCCTTCATCTCAGAGAAACTATGCCCCTCCTCAGTCTCCACTCCCACCCGCCTCCAGAACTCAAGGAGCGCTCTTAGCTTCTTGGCACTGTGATTTCTGGAGAAGCGGCTTGCGGAGGGAGAAAAACTGTGGCTCTCAGCACAGGGAGGAGAATAGGCTGATGTGCATGTCCTTTGTGACAGTTGGAGAAAAGTCCCCAAGGTCCCATAGCAAGTCCCTCCAGCAACCATGATGTCATCCCTCACAAGCTGTTCCTCAGGATCAGATTGGCACTTCAGACATGGGGTGCCTGGGGTGCACTTTCTATCTAGGTTGGAAGCTTGGGAGTGGGGTGGAACCCAAGTGGGGTACAACGGGCTCCCACTGCTGGGGGGATGTTCTGCTTAGTCAGCGGATAAGCTTTTATCAGGTGCTAGCCTGTGCTGTGCAGGGAGACAAAGAAGAGGCCCTGAGCATATGGTGCGGTGGAAGCTGGGTGGGGTGTGGTGGGCCTCTGAGGACGAGGGGAGGGGACAAGAGGGGGCATGGAGACAAGGAGAATGGAGGGTTGAGTCCCAGGGAAGGAGCCTCATGGACTTTATAAGGACTCATGAAAATGGAAGATGGGAGCCCCTTGTTGCTGGAGGGGCCTGCCCAGTGAGCAGGCATGTCTTCCTAGCGGAGTGAGAGGTCTCTGGCAATTAGGAGGGTGGTATGGTTCACTAGGTGGGGGACTGGTGAGGATACCAAATATTTGGGGATTTCTGACTGCTTCCTGGAGACGGAAGCCGTTGAGGGACTCTGGGAGTTAAGAGAGGGGACCCTAAGAAGAGCAGGATAAGCGAGGGGGGAGAAGACAAGCCCCAGGGTCGCAGGAACGTGTGAGATGGAGAGAGAGCGGCGGGGTGGCCCAGGGGCTTGGGAGAGACAGGGGCAGGCCCTCAAAGTGAGGGAACGCCCGGGAACCTCGTCGGCCCGCGAGGCCCTTGCGCGGAGCCCCCAAGTGCTCACTGGGGTGGGTGTGAGGTCCTTGGGCGCCCGGCTGGGGGGTGGGGGGAGACAGCAGGCGCCGGAGGGTGGGGCCGGGAGGGGGAGGAGGAGCGGCGGCGGGAGCGGGGGCAGGCGCGGGCGCGGGCGGGGGCGGGGGCAGGCGGCCTGCCCGGGGAGTCACACTCGGCCGCCGCCGGCGCTGCGAGCGGAGACTGGCCGGGCCGAGGCGACCTGACCCGGACGAGCGGCGCGCGCGGGGGCCCAGGCGGGGGGCGGGAGGAAGCGCCGGGCAGCGCCGGCCGCCGGGCCCAGGAGAAGCGGAGCGGAGAGGAGCGGGGACACGGGCGGGGCCGCCGCAGCTCCGGATGGGACCAGCGCCCGGGGCCCGTTAGTCCAAGCGAGAGCTTCTGGAGAAGCCTTCACAGGGAGATTTACCCCTGCCTTCTCTCCCCTCCGGCCCAGGCCTCGCTTCGCTCCCCGCCAGCCCATGGTCCCAGTCCTTCCGCGGCGCGGGCACCCTCCCACCTTACCCCCCTTGGGCCTATTTTCCCCAGCTCCCTGCCCCCCCAGCCTCTTCAGCTGCGAGGTTCCCCCCGGCCGTTTCTTTGTACCAGCCCCCCACCCCCACCCCATCCCAGTCTCGGATCCCCTTTTCCTTCTAAGCTTTGGATTCATTCGTCAGGCTACTTCACCTCTCACTGTCCCCATCCCGGGCGCAGCCCCCCTTGGTCCCTCCCTTCTCCTGCCACCCTGCTCTCAGTCAGCAGTCCTTGCCCGAGGCTGGTAGCCCACTCCTTACCCACCCTCCCATCTCCTCGTCCTCTCCCTGGTCCGCGGCACTTTCTGTATCCCAGCCTACTTAGCTTATCCCTACTCTCTCCCTGGCCCTCCTCCCCAGGCTCCAGGCTGGGTGGTGCTTGTGCCACCCCTGCAGGCCAGAGCAGCCCCCGGTTCTGGGGGCAGTGGGGTTGCTGCTTTATCCCCATGGCACTGCCATCACTCCTGCTGTTGGTGGCAGCCCTGGCAGGTGGGGTGCGTCCTCCCGGGTCGCGGAACCTGACGCTGGCGGTGGTGCTGCCAGAACACAACCTGAGCTATGCCTGGGCCTGGCCACGGGTCGGTCCTGCTGTGGCACTAGCTGTGGAGGCGCTGGGCCGGGCACTGCCCGTGGACCTGCGGTTTGTCAGCTCCGAACTAGATGGCGCCTGCTCTGAGTACCTGGCACCACTGCGCGCTGTGGACCTCAAGCTGTACCATGACCCTGACCTTCTGTTGGGCCCTGGTTGTGTATACCCTGCTGCCTCTGTGGCCCGCTTTGCCTCACATTGGCGCCTTCCCCTGCTGACTGCGGGTGCTGTGGCCTCTGGTTTTGCGGCTAAGAATGAGCATTATCGTACCCTGGTTCGCACTGGCCCCTCTGCTCCCAAGCTGGGTGAGTTTGTAGTGACACTACACGGGCACTTCAATTGGACTGCCCGTGCTGCCTTGCTGTATCTGGATGCTCGTACAGATGACCGGCCTCACTACTTCACCATCGAGGGCGTCTTTGAGGCCCTGCAGGGCAGCAACCTCAGTGTGCAGCACCAGGTGTATGCCCGAGAGCCAGGGGGCCCTGAGCAGGCCACCCACTTCATCCGGGCCAACGGGCGCAGTGAGTGTGGCCCGGGCTATTTTAGGGTCAGGGGAGGAGGGTCACAGTGTCCCTGGAGCTAGGCATTGAGGAGCTGTGTGTGGTGGTTGGGATCAAGCAGCACATGTGGACAGAGCACCTGTGAGGGGGCCAGGGCTTTATGAGGGGAGCTTGTGGATGGCTTAGGCAGGTGTGAACAAGGAAGAAGAGAGCAGTGGAGGTGAGGCTTGTATCAGGGTGGAATGTGGAGGGGGGATATTGAGTTTGGGGAGCAATGTGAGTGCCCTGGAGGAGTAAATGTTCTTGATGGCCACTCTGAAATATGTTCCTATGAGCAGATCTGCCTCCCAGACTGGGCACCAACATCCCTTGGTGGTGTAAAAATATTGAGGACTCCATAAACAGGCTCAGGGCTCAGCAGATTTGGTTGAGAAAGACAGGTAGAGCTCACACTGCGAAATTCTGAGCAATCAGTGTCTTTGAGCCCAGGAAAAGGGCAGGAAAGAGTAGGGTGGGGAGTGAGGAGGGCTGGATGAGGAGCAGCGAGCAGGGCTCTAGGAGAAAGAAGGGTCTTGAGAGTGACAGCTCCTTTCCTCTGGGGTCTGGAGTCAGGCTGCGACTCCTGCCAGATGGTCCATATGGCCCCAGGGTACTGATGACATGCACTCCGAGGGGGCGGACTGGGGAACATCTGCTGGGTGATAAGTAAGGGCACTCTCTTTCTTGCTAAAGAGGGAAACGCAGATGATTCAGAGAGGGGGCTGTTTGGGGGACCTGGATGCTTTCTCAGGGTGCTCCTCTGTCATGTACCTGCTCCCAGTTGTGTATATCTGCGGCCCTCTGGAGATGCTGCATGAGATCCTGCTTCAGGCCCAGAGGGAGAATCTGACCAATGGGGATTATGTCTTCTTTTACCTGGATGTCTTTGGGGAGAGTCTCCGTGCGGGCCCCACACGTTCTACAGGCCGGCCCTGGCAGGACAATCGCACCCAGGAACAGGCCCAGGCCCTCAGAGAGGCCTTTCAGGTATCATTTGAGCCAAATCCAAAGGAGGAGGGGGAAGAAGTGGTTCGTTGGAGATTCACTGTCTCTCACAAGACCCCAAAGATACCCCAGGAACAGGGCAGGAATTGTGAGCTACAGGAGTGAAATGAACAGAGGCCATCCGTGTCTAGTATCACTGTTTCTGACTTCCCGACCTTTGTGAATCTCAGCGGCTCTGCTGCCAAGACTGACTTTAGCTACCTCCAAAGATCCTAGAACACTGACTTTCCTAAGTGCCAGTAGTAGGCTATACTGTGGGGAGAACAGTTAAGGAAATGATCTGATCCTAGTCCCTGGGTGGGCTTCCACCTTTCTGGAAAGGCAAGGCATAATTGTGGTACAGTTAGATAAAGTTCAAGAAAGGATATGATCACATGTCCTGCAACAGACACTGAGAACTTTAGTGGTTCAGAGGAGGAAGAGTCAATGTGGGCTGGGTTTAGGGAAGGCTTTTATAAAGGAAGAGAGACTTTAAAGATAGATGTCATATTCATAGTCAGAGTGGGAGAGGGCATCCAGGCTGCCTGAGCAAAAAATGGGCATGTTGGTGAGACAAAGAAGACACTGACCTGACAAGGAAGAAGGTTCACTTAAAACAGATGTAGGAAATAAAATTGCAAAGGTATAATCGGATTAAGGAAAGCCCTAAACCCTAAGACACTAGGACTTGAATTTGGGGTCCTTGAAATTTTTTTGTGAAGATGAATATACAGCAGTGACAGAATTCAGGCTGGATTAGAAGAGGGGGAGACCAGAGGCAGTGAGACCAACTATGACAGGTTAGAAAGGAGTGTGGTGTTATGCCTTGAACTAGGGTGATAATAGCAGGAGTGGAAAGAAATGGATTTAAGAAAATTTGTGGGGAAGGCTGGCATGACTCTGTTCATTCCACTCCTTTGCTCAAAACTTTCAATGACTTTTTGCCTACAGAATAAAATCCTGACTCCTTGTCATGACGTTTAAGCCCTTCTGCAGGCTGTTCTCAACCCGCTTTTCCATTCCCACCTCCTTGTGCCCTCACTGAGTACTGCAGCCAACTAGCCCTCTCTCAAGCCCCTCACCCTGGGCCTTCCTGCCCCCGTGCTTTTGTGCTTTTTCTCCTTTTGTCTGGAATGCTCCACCTTCCCTCACCCCAACTCTCTGCCTCTCAAAATCATACCCATGAATCATTCCCTGATTCCCCACCACTTTTTCACTAACTCATGTACGTGGTGTTTCCTACCTATTTACCCTTATCCTTCCTTTTTTCCAAAAAAAATTTAAGGTAGCTTATGGTGGAATAACCTTAAAGTCCTTTAAACCCTGAGATTCTTTGGTTCTAAGTAGATGTATATAAGGGCTGGACCTGCGTAGCCATTCTTCTCCAAAGAGTAAGGTTTTATGTGGCTGTGATTATATATTTGGTTGTGACTGACGAGTGTGTGTCTGACCGTGAATGACATCTGTTTGCATGCCTGAGTATGAGTCTGTGATTCTCACACTTGAACATGGGCAGTGGCAGGACAGGTTTTGTTTATGCTATAACTTTTTCCTAATACAACCTTCTCCCCTTTGTCTATCTGGATAATGCTTCCATATTCTTTAAGACAGACCAGTTATTTTCCCTTCTAGGAAACAATCCCTGAATCCCCAGGTGAGACTGAGTTTCCTACTATTGTGCTTCACTCTGTCTACCATAGAACTAACCATATTATTTAGTCAGTGTTTGATTCGTTTAAAGACTGACTCATTCCATTAGTATTTACCGAGCACCTATTACATCCCAGTCACTGTTTAGGTACTGGTGTACGGTGGAGAACATAACAGATATAGTCCCTGCCTTTTTGGAGTTTACATTTAGTAGGATAGAGAGACAAACAAATAAGCAAAAAATACAAATAGAGGAGCATATTGTGGTGTTCCTAAAAAAAAACAAAAAGAAAGAAAGAAAAGAAAAGAGTAGTATGAGAAGAGAGTAACAAGGGGAGCTACTCTAGCTGGTGTGGTCAGGGAAGGTCTGTGACCCTCCCAAATGGGAGGACTCCATAACCTTCTGGGCTGTGTTCTTTTTTTTTTTTTTTTCAAGGACAGGGTCTCGCTCTGTTGCCCAGGCTGGAGTGCAGTGGCCAGTCAAGCTCTGCAGCCTTGAACTCCTGGGCTCAAGCGATCCTCCCACCTCAGCCTTCTGAGTAGCTGGGACTACAGGCATACATCACCACACCTGGCTAATTTAAAAAAAACTTTTTGTAGAGACAGGATCTCACTATGTTGCCCAGGCTGGTCTCAAACACCTGGCCTCAAGAGATCCTCCCACCTCGGCTTCCCAAAGTGCTGGGCTGTATTCTTTCTGTGGAAGAAAAACCTCTCTTTCTTGTGTGAGAATTCCTGCCAGCCAAGGGTCCCCAGCCTTTAGGGTAGGGGGAAGAGGGATCTAGTTAGGAAACAATTATATCAATAACTCTCAGTCCCCTCCCCGCTTTAGGCATTAGTCAGACAGAAAAATAAAGAGGGAGATTTTGCTACAACACAAGAGAAGGGAACTGGCAGTCAGGAATATGCTGAGGGAAAAACCAAGGCTTTGGATGGGGTGTGGATGAGGGGTGATGAGGTGTCCCCTGGCAAAGCTACACTCATCCTTTCCCAATGCTGAAGCAGGGCAGGGGCTGAGGGAAGTTAGGTGGGCAGCTCTAGCCAGGGATGAAAGAGCAGAGAGCCCTTCTCCCAGAGATACTTGGCCCTCTGGGGTCCCAGACTAGGCCAGCCTGGAAAAGGTGGCAGGAGAGGCAAGGAGGACTTGATGCAGCTGCCCAAAGCTTTTCCAGGAGGACGTCATGCTCAAGGAAAAGGTCCCAGTTCATGCTGGATATCAGCAACTGGGGGGGTGAGGGCTCTGAAATCAAGTATGTTGATAGTATATTCCTCTCCCATTCAACCACAGCTGCTCAAGGGCAGGGATCATGTTCATCTTTGTATTCCATATGTCTAATACATGCTAATACATATGTCTAGCATTCCATATGTTTAATACATATTTGTGAAATTGAATGAAGGTGTGTGTTGGGGAGAGAGGGGATAGGACTAGGAATTCTAGGAATTCATCTAGACAGGAGTAGAGCTGGCAGGTACTGTAAACCAAGTGATCAACCAGGATAGGGAAGAAAAACAGATAGAGTGGAACTAAATAAGCAAATGACCAGGCTCTGAGGATCCAGAGGCACAGACTGGGCAATTGAGGGTTAGAAACTACAGGGTTAGAAACCCAGGCAGAGGTCACAGCCTAGGTGACCAACATGAGATTGGGTTACAGATAGGGACCACCACCAGCAAGAAAGGAAGAAAGCACTAAGCTAAAGGCTGTGTAAGGCAGACTCTCTTCTTGGAGACCATTCGTTGTCTGTTTAGGCCGCTGTTGACAGCACCTCCTGCTGTGGCCAGAGCAGGTCTCAGAGTGGGTGGGCCCACGGGCAGAGGCAGGCGCCTCCTGCCAGTACACAGTTTGTAGGTACATTCCTGGCTTCCACCCACCACTGCACCCATTTTTGGCAGCCTTTGCTTGTTTTTTTTCCACCAAGGGTCCACTATGAAACGGGACACGATTACCTACCGTCACCTACTCTCTAGCCCCTGAGCAAGCACAGAAACTGTTTGGAGGTTTTTAATTTTTTTGTACTGTAGCTAGTAACCACAGCAAAAACAGACTAGCACAGCAGTTTTCAAAGTGTGGTCTTAGGATCCTGGAGACCCCTGAAATCCTTTTAGGGGGACCACAAGGTCAAGACTATTTAAAAAATAGTACTAGGGTGTTATCTGCCTTTGTCACTCTTGTTCTTCTGTGATTGTCCAGTGGAGTTTTCTAGATGCCACATGATGTGTGATGATATCATCACTCCAACAGCTATGGAGGCATGTTTGTGTATTCTTGTGTTTTCAAAATTTATCAGTTTTAATTCCTAAGATGGTAGATAGCAATAGATATAATCCACATAACCAAAAATTCTTTGGGGTTTTGAGACCAAAATGTTTAATAACTGCTAGGCTAGCAAACAAAACAACCTAGGGAATTACAAAGTGTTAAAAACCTATATCAGTCTTCATTGAAATATAAGCTGTGTTCAGCCTGATCTTTTTCACCTCTTTGCTGACTTTTTACATTGTTGTCAGCAGTGTCCTACCTCTCAATTTCTCTTTTGTTCTTGGAACAGGTGCTACTGAATGACCGCTTCCAACCTTTTCCTCAGTCCCCCTCTCCTTTTCTGTTTTGTCTGAGAATGGCAGAATATTAGAATCAGGCATTGAAGTGCTCTAGTAAGAATAATTACATCTTGAGGCAAATTCCAGTCTAATATAATGAATGCATTTTAGAAATTGACCTCATTATTTCCTACCTGGAATGAATTGATATACAACAGATCATATATGATTTATCTAGTACAGTTTATCTCTATGGTCCACCCACACTTTCTATGATAAGAATGAGCAAAACTGATAGAAATGACTAGATTTTGATCTGTCATTTCACAGTCATATTTCACAGAATATACTGACCTGAAGTCTTTACCTGAAGTTGTGATGCCATTTTCCTGTCCAAGCAGAGGCTGGTCTCAGTGACTGTGTGGCCTGAGGCAGAGGCAGAGGCCGGGAGGTCCAGCAGCTAAGGAAAGGGAGACATGTGTGGCCAATGGGAGCTGGGCAGGCACTTCAGAGAGACAGGCACATGCTGACTCATGCACAGTGAGATGCGTGCATGGCTGGACCCCATGTGTCATTTGCTTATCTATGAAATATGTGTAGGCATGTGACACTGTGTTTGTGACATACATCTGTTACTTACTAAGCAGGACAATCCTGCTTATAGTAGCTGTTCCACACGTGTTAAATGAGTGAGCTCATAGCTTTTCACTGGTGGAACCCCTGTCTTAGTATTTCCCCAGTTGTCATAGGGCCTGCAGTGTTCAAGTGGCCAAAATGAAAATATCAACATTTTACTGATAACATTAACAGTGATGACACCTCAGAGAGGAGCTGTTGATGAGTGTTGTCCTTGACAGTGAACAGGTACCCATAAAGGATGGGACAGAGGAGTTGTGAGAGCCATGGTGGCCTGGCGGAGGGCTACTACCACCAGCTAGGGAGTTCAGGGAGATGATGGGCTGGGTTTGGGGATGGAGTTGACTTCATCTGTTATTCTATTATTTCCCAGCCCCCACCTTCCCAGAACCAGCCCTTTGTGCCTCTCAGGAGGAGTGCCACTCCCTCTCCCCAGATGTATTAAACACAACACACACACACACACACACACACACACATGCAGTTTAGTGCCCCTTGCAACCTTCACACTCACCTGTGTATATTTTATATCATGTATATTTTACCAAGTTTCCCTATCCTGCCTCCTCTCTTCCCCTAATGCCCATCTTGAATCCTGTTCACTCTTCCCCATGTGCTGCGGGTACAGACTGTATTGGTGATCACATACCGAGAGCCCCCAAATCCTGAATATCAGGAATTTCAGAATCGTCTGCTGATAAGAGCCCGGGAAGATTTTGGTGTGGAGCTGGCCCCCTCCCTGGTAAGTAGACCTCTCTCCCCCCATGAGTCAGGCCAGGCTTTGAGGAAGGGTTCCTCTCCCTAATTCAGCATCGTCTTGGTTGCAGAATAAGCCCCACTCTGGAGGCTGTCTGCTGCCATCCAGGGTGTTCCCTTCTGCCCTAAGGAGCAGTTAGGTAGGGATGGCACTTTAGGAATGAGAGGAGGGAAGAAAGTAAACCAGAAGAGAGGAGAGGTAGATGGAGACCCTAGAGATGGGAAAAGGGGGCTGGGGAAGGAGCCTGGAGGATGTTTGGAGAGCACTGCTGAAGTTTCTACCCCAGATGAACCTCATTGCTGGCTGCTTCTATGATGGGATCCTGCTATACGCTGAAGTCCTGAACGAGACCATACAAGAAGGAGGCACCCGGGAAGATGGACTTCGAATTGTGGAGAAGATGCAGGGACGAAGATACCACGGTAATGAAGGGGGCAGATGGAGGCCTGAGGGCTGGTGTCAAGCTCAGGAGTGGAGTGGGCAGAAGAAGAGACAGATGCCAGGGCCAGCAGAGAGAGTTAGCAGGGGTCAGTGAACATGGCTGAAGTGTGTCTACCTCAAGAACAGGGGCAGGGGCAGGCTGAGGTAGCTGGAGAGGCTGGGGGGATAGAAGAGCCCAGAGTAGACCTCAAAGCAAGGGGTACTCTTTTCTGTCTTAGGTGTAACTGGACATGTTATTATGGACAAGAACAATGACCGGGAGACTGATTTTGTCCTGTGGGCCATGGGAGACCTGGATTCTGGGGACTTTCAGGTGATGGGGGAGGAGGAAGGGAAGAGAGTGTGGCCCTGCAAAATCCAGCTTTCAAGGGTTCAGTGGGGGCAGAATCAAAGGTACTAGAGAAGGGACTTCTTTTCTCTGCCAGAGCTGCATCCTGGCTGGGTGGTAGGTTGGGGAGAAAAGCAGCAAAATAGCTGGGGTCTCAGGGAGCAGACAGGTGGCAGCAGGCCTTTGGGCCTAGTTTTCTGCTTCCTCACAGCCTGCAGCCCACTACTCAGGAGCCGAGAAGCAGATTTGGTGGACAGGACGGCCTATTCCCTGGGTGAAGGGGGCCCCGCCCTTGGACAATCCCCCCTGTGCCTTTGACTTGGACGACCCATCCTGTGATAAAAGTGGGTGTGTGCAGGGACTGGGAGCAGTCCTTCCTCCCTCACTCTCCATCCTGTGCCCACCTCACTGACCCCCACTCTTAGTCATATTTTTACCTTTATGTCTACACCCCTCCCTTCTTACTTCCTACCCTCAATACTGATTACGCCCTGCACCTATGCATCCCCCTCCTCATTCTTACAACCCCCCCTGCAGTCTTTCTCAGGGTCTCTCTCTCCCTTCCAGCTCCACTTTCAACTCTGGCAATTGTCGCTCTGGGCACAGGAATCACCTTCATCATGTTTGGTGTTTCCAGCTTCCTAATTTTCCGGTGAGTTCTGGGCTTTCCACTGACCTCCTCGCCACCTCCCCATTACCACACAGCCTCTGTCTGAGGCCCAGATGGTCCCTATAACGTGGGGTAGGGGTAGCAGGTCTCTTAATTTGGTGGTTATCTCCTAGATCTAACAGCATCTTCCTCTCTAGCTTTCTCTTTAGCTGTCTTTTAGCCAAGGTGTTTGCTCCACTTTTGGTTCTAGACTGGATATACTAAGTAATGTTTTTGAGTAGGGTTAAGGTCAAAGGTGAATTTTCCATGAATGCTCCCATTTTAAGAAAGAACTTTCACCTCCACCCTCTGTCTTTGTAAGTGAGCATAGGGCACATGCCACATATGTAGAGAATGCATCCTTTATCTTCCAGTCCTGTCTCTCTGGTGTAACAAGTGCAGCTTCAGGAGCTGCAGGGAAGCCCCTGCAACCCCACTGTCGGTTTAGGGGGTGGCAGGATTGGGCTTGCCAGTCAACTGAGGTGTGCAGTCCTTACAGAAAACTGATGCTGGAGAAGGAGCTGGCCAGCATGTTGTGGCGCATTCGCTGGGAAGAACTGCAGTTTGGCAACTCAGAGCGTTATCATAAAGGTGCAGGCAGTCGCCTCACGCTGTCGCTGGTGAGCCCTTGTCTAAGCTGTCCCTCTGCCTCCGAGTTCCTGTTCTTTCTTACCCTGGACCTTTCCCAGCACATTGGCCTGTAATGATAGCCCCTGCACTACCACCATCATCTAATGTTCCTTTCATCCTTCCGCCTCCATGTTGTCCTTGGCCCCAGCGGGGATCCAGTTACGGCTCGCTCATGACAGCCCATGGGAAATACCAGATCTTTGCCAACACCGGTCATTTCAAGGTGAACAGTCATCTGCTTGTTCTGGTCCCCACCATTTCATCCTGTCTCATCCCCATCTGCCAGCTCTGCCCCAAACCTCTGCCCCTCAGCACCCCCCTCTATGCCCCGCTAAGCTCCTGGATGCTTCCACAGTTCTCCAGTATTTCCTAGCACCCAGAAACTACTTCTGATATTCATTTTCCTTTCTCCTTTTCACTCCTACCATCAGGGAAATGTTGTCGCCATCAAACATGTGAATAAGAAGCGCATTGAGCTGACCCGACAGGTTCTGTTTGAACTCAAACACGTATGTAACGGAGTATGGATTGAGGGCGAGGGGTGAACAGAGATGGGGAAGAAGAAAGGGAATTTTACTATAGAATAGTAAAATTGGCTAGGAGGGCAAGGGGATTATTTATAAATGATTTTAAGTTGCAGGTGCAACTAAGAGAAAAGTCCTCTTATGTAGTTGTAATTTTTAACTCTTTGAATTCTCTTGTCCTTCCCATTGTTTTTTCTGCTAGATGAGAGATGTTCAGTTCAACCATCTCACTCGATTCATAGGAGCCTGCATAGACCCTCCCAATATTTGCATCATCACTGAGTATTGTCCTCGTGGGAGCTTACAGGTGAGGGACAGGTGCAGATTATGGCAGGGGTGGGGAGGATAGGCCCAGTTACATTGACTGTATGCTGGGTGACAGCTAGTGGGACTAGGACAGACAATCTATTCCATGTCACTTACCAGGATATTCTAGAAAATGACAGCATCAACTTGGACTGGATGTTTCGTTATTCACTCATTAATGACCTTGTTAAGGTGAGTTTTCCCCACTCCTTAAGAGTTCACCCACTTTAAAAGGCCTCTGTTGTTCTGTCTTTGCTTGTGATTTCCTTCCTTCTAGTCCTCTGAAAATCCTGTTCTCTCCATCTCCCCTTATTCCTGTGGTTGGGTAATAATGGGTAAACAAGGGGTCTGCAGTTTATGATTGGGGGGAGTGAGTTTTATCTGCCATAGGAGTCCTGTAACCATAGGGAATTTTTGTCTTCCTGCCCTAGACATCTCAGATCTCTTCTATCATCTCTTTTACCTCCAAGAGCTCATATTAAAATCCCTTAGCAGGGAAAAAAATGAGTGGAGTCTCCAAACATATTTATCTCCTGTTTTTCCTCTCATCATTTTACCCTCTGACCAATATTTCACATGTCTGCTTTTTTGTTCAGAAAACTGAAATTTAAACAAGAACGTTTACTAGTAAAACTAAGAGAAACCAAGGAGATTGTACAAAACCTTTGGTATTCTTCCAGCATATGCGGTTTCAGCTATTTTCAGATGAGCCAGAGGACCACAGATTAGTGAAGCATAAATGTGAATCTTGCCTGGGTTGGACAGGGGTTTGGAAAGCAAGTCTCATAGCCAGTGAGCAAGCCCAGGGGATCACCCTGCACCACACCTAAAGGTGGCTTTGGTTTTCTGCTAAATTCTCATTAAGTTATTTAAAATTTTTTTTTGGTGAAAGTTTGCCATCAAATGAGAGAGAAGATATTAGGTAAAGTCGATGTCATACTCCAGTAGAGATGTTATGATAAATACAAGAAAAACATGACTCTTGAGAGAACAATGATGGAAAAGTGATTTACAACAAAGCCAGAAGCCTAATCATTTCTGTGATTTTGGAAGGCATCCTTTGTACAGTTTCCACAAAAGTAAATTCACAAATTTGGAGATTCCCAAAGGTTTTTTTGATATCAAAAGGGAATAAAAAGGAAGAGTTCACAGAGACTAGAATTATGAATTAACTCCAGAGCTAAACATTTAGACAGGTGTTTTTGGTTAGCATACTGAACATTGTATCATTTTCTGTCCCACCTTAACTGACTTGGGTGAGCTCCTAGGGTTTCATTTTGGTAAGCACAATTCTGTCCTCTTAAGACCTGTCTTATAGTCCCTTAGAGGCAAAGGTTCTTTCCTCACTGACCCCATGAGGCCAGCAGTTTCAGGCTTCTATATTGGCTTAGCAGTTGTTGCCTACTTTTGTCCATTTTCCAGGTTTTTCTAATTTGCTGTTCTCTCCACTTTTTCTATGGTCCAACATCCCCTCTAGTAGATCACATGCCTCCTCCACCTTGACTTGCCCACAACACATGGTTATGCATTAAAGTTTACAACTGGTTTGTCTTCCTTGGTGCCTCTAGCTAATGTTGATACCTGGGTCTCAAGCCATGTCTCTTCCTAATTAGCAGCCAGGCATTTGAGGTCACCATGGGGGTCATATCTTTCTTAGAGTTCACGCAAGTTCTATTCCCTTCACTACACAGAAGATTGACCACCCTTTTCGGGTAATAACTGGTAGTTCCTCTTATCCCTCCTCCTAAAAATTTTTCTTATCTCTGGTACCTAGGTATCAGGAATGGATAACTCTCCTAGTCTACCTGCTTCCTTGGGTAGAAACTGCAAAGGATGACTTCCAAAATCACCTTATTGTTGTAATGGTCCCAAGATCTTTTGACAGCTATCCAGTGCCCATTTCATGGAGAGAGGGGTTATTCTAAGGCAGATATGATCCAGTCCCATGACTTGATCTGTATCCTGCAGGGTATGGCCTTTCTCCACAACAGCATTATTTCATCCCATGGGAGTCTCAAGTCCTCCAACTGTGTGGTGGATAGTCGTTTTGTGCTCAAAATCACAGACTATGGCCTGGCCAGCTTCCGATCAACTGCTGAACCTGAGGACAGCCACGCTCTCTATGCTAGTGAGGCCCACCACTTTTATATTGCCTCTGGTCCTGATCATTTCCACCGAGGGAGGGTGGGAGAGGGAGATGGAGTGACAGTAATATGGGAATGAGCCCAGGTGGGCTTGGGGGTACCCTATTTTGGAGACCTGGCCAGCCTGTTCTCTCTTTTCAGAGAAGCTGTGGACTGCCCCAGAACTTCTCAGTGAGAACTCCTTGCCAACTACAGGCATGCAGAAGGCTGATGTCTATAGCTTTGGGATCATCCTACAGGAGATAGCACTTCGCAGTGGTCCTTTCTACTTGGAGGGCCTGGACCTCAGCCCCAAAGGTGAGAGTCAATCCACTACCCACAGCCTCTTCTTCCTGGGGTAACCCTGTTTTTCATCCAAACCTTTTATCACCCTCAGAGATTGTCCAGAAGGTCCGAAATGGTCAGCGACCATATTTCCGGCCAAGCATTGACCGGGCCCAACTGAATGAAGAGCTGGTTTTGCTGATGGAGCGATGTTGGGCCCAGGACCCAGCTGAGCGGCCAGACTTTGGACAAATTAAGGGCTTCATTCGCCGCTTTAACAAGTGAGAGGGCACTAAGGGGCAGGGGCTCCCCAGGGATAGAAGCCTCATCAGTCTTCAGTGGATGAGGTGGGGCGGGTGGGACCAGAGGATGGGTTAGTAGGAAGTCCTGGGAGTCTTAAGAATCTTGCAGCAGGTGCCATATCCTGGCCTCCCTCCAGGGAGGGTGGCACCAGCATATTGGACAACCTCCTGCTGCGCATGGAACAGTATGCCAATAACCTGGAGAAGCTGGTGGAGGAACGCACACAGGCCTATCTGGAGGAGAAACGCAAGGCTGAGGCTCTGCTCTACCAAATTCTACCCCAGTGAGACCTTTTCCCCTTCCTGAATTTTCCTCTGGGGTTCTGCTCTGTCGGGCTCTGCCTCATCAGGCTCCTGAGAACTCACTTGCAACCCTCAGAACCCTGCTTGCCACAGTGCGCCTGCCTGCTGTACACTATATGCTTCCATTTCTTCTCCACATCAGCTGTGCTGCCTTCCTTCTGACTCCCCTTCTCCTCAGGACACTGCTCTACCATGCCCTTGCTTCAGCAAGTGTGTGTAAGACAATCCCAACTTGAGACACTTACCTCTCACGTGCAGGAGTCCCCTTGCAACCTCCCTTGCACTAGACTGTAATGTCTTCCCAGCTGCTTTCCTTTTCCTCCACCAAGCTCAGCTTTCATGTAACAACTCATTTCTGCTGCAGCCACATACCCCTTTTCTCTCCCTCCCCCTCCTTACCCTCTTTCTTGGAGTTTGGCTCACACTGCATCCTTGCTTCCTAGTTCAGTGGCAGAGCAGTTAAAACGGGGAGAGACTGTACAGGCTGAGGCCTTTGACAGTGTTACCATCTACTTCAGTGACATCGTTGGCTTCACAGCATTGTCAGCAGAGAGCACACCCATGCAGGTGAGAGCCGTGGGTAAGAGGCAGGGGGTGGGATTAGGGACCTGGAGGAGCTTCACTGACAACAGGTAAGATTAGTTTGTTCCAGAGTTCCCAGATCTTATGATGGCTCATGGGTTAAGAATTCTTAGAAAGTCTCAGGGCCTCTGCTTTGCCATCCCTGTTAGGTGGTGACACTTCTTAATGACCTGTATACCTGCTTTGATGCCATAATTGACAACTTTGACGTCTACAAGGTGAGAGCTGGGGCTGCCCTCCTATTAAGACCCCTTTAAAACCCAGTCTCCCTGAACCCCACATACTTTACCCACTCCATGGTCAGTTTTCCCTCTGGGGTCTCCAGCATCCTAGCGCTAGAGTACACTTTTAGACAGATGTGGCTCTGGCACCATAAGTGTACACTCCAGTCTAATTTCTTGTGAATCCTTATACTTCCCTAATCAGAACCTTCATAAGATTTAGCTCCTGTTTTCCTGGGGGTATAAATACAGCCTATCCATGTTTTCTTTCCAGTCCTCTCCAGACATGGAAGAATCATACAGGATGTAGGTACAGATTTAGTGGGGTGAGGGGCAAGATATGAAAAAAACATATAAAGCTTTTTGTTGAAGCCATTGAGTTGGCAGAGGGTTGGCTTTATTGTCCTTGGGAGTAAAAATGATCTGGATTTGAATATTGGCTTTGCTGTGGCCTTAGGTAAGTAACAGAATCTCCCTGAGCCTCAGTTGTTTTTATCTGTAAGATGGAAATAATAGATTTGCTATATGGAAAGTGCCTAGTGTTGTGTTTGGCACATGGCAGGTAATAAACATCTATTCCTGTCCCTTCCCTTTGGACTTACTCTATCATCTCTGCTGTTTCTGTAACAAAGAACTCCCATAGACCCTTTACCCAGATTCATCAATTGTTTATGTTTCCCCCAATTGTTTGTATTTTAAAAAATCAATCTATATAATTATTTTCTGAACCATCTGAAAGTAAGTTTCAGACATACTACTCCTTTATCCCTAAATACTTAGTGTGTATTCCCTAAAAACTTCACTGTGTATTTCCTAAAAACAATGACATTCTCCTGTATAGTTTCAGTACAATTACCAAAACCAAGAGTCTGCCTTCTCCTCTCTGACAGTTTGGACTGTGTGGCCCATTCCATGGGGCCTGTTTTGCCTCCTCACCAGCTTCTGTACTCTTCAGTTTAGGCTGTTTTCCTGCTTCCCATTTCCTGACAGCAGAGCCTATCTGTCCATGTCCTGTTGCAGACAGGGTGTCCATTCACTCAGGAAACACTTACTGAGTATTCACCAGGTACTGGGGGTGGGGGGAGAGGATTTAAAGATTCCCTTGACATCTCCTTCCCCCCAGACTCTCAGGACCACGACACTTACTTTCTAGGCAATGTTCTGGCCTCCCAGGCTGTCAGGATGACTCATGGTGGTGTCCAGCTTGTCTTCCTCTACTCTTCCCCATGCCCACTGATAAAGATAGAGGTGACCTTTTAATCCCCCTCTTAATCAGGTGGAGACGATTGGGGATGCCTACATGGTAGTATCTGGCCTCCCAGGCCGAAACGGTCAACGCCATGCGCCAGAAATTGCTCGTATGGCCCTAGCATTACTGGATGCAGTTTCTTCCTTCCGCATCCGCCACCGACCCCATGACCAGCTGAGGCTACGCATAGGGGTCCATACTGGTAAGGCCGACTCTCACCCAGCCCTAGTCTCCACCTTTCCCAGGCTCTCCCAACCGGCTTCTTCTCATAGGGCCAGTCTGCGCTGGGGTGGTTGGCCTGAAGATGCCCCGCTATTGTCTTTTTGGAGACACGGTGAACACCGCTTCTCGAATGGAGTCTAATGGTCAAGGTAAGACATTAGCCCTCAACCCTCATTGGCCTCAATTTATCCTGCCCTTTTCTTCTTTTCATAGTTCCTCCAAGTCTCTCAATCTGAGAGACCACAGTTCCTAAGTGCCCCATCCTTGGACATATTTTGGTTCTAGTGGACATGCGTTGGGAGGTCTGGGAGCCTCCTAGGGGTGGTTGGTTGGGTAAAGCACTCTCTAATACCCCCAATTCTTCTATTGCCTTTTCTTTGATTCTTCTTTCAACCCCCACACCCATCCCACCCCAGCCCTGAAGATCCATGTCTCCTCTACCACCAAGGATGCCTTGGATGAGCTAGGATGCTTCCAGCTAGAGCTTCGGGGGGATGTGGAAATGAAGGTGATGGCAGGCCATGGGGAGAGGGTCATGGAAAGGGAGGATTAAAGTGATCATGGGGGGTTCTGGGGGAAGAGAGGGAGATAAAGGGACTAACATAGAAGAATCTGAATTATGTCTACTCCCCCACCTCCAGGGAAAAGGAAAGATGCGAACTTATTGGCTCCTAGGAGAGCGGAAAGGACCTCCTGGACTCCTGTAAACCCCACTTCTTCCCAAGTCAGACAATCTCCTGCTGCTGGTACCTGGGTGGGCAGTGGCCACCATCTCTCTGTACACCAGAAATGGACATTTTCACATGAGATGGAAAATGTACATCAAAAAAACCTACCCTATATGGAAGTTGTAGCCCTCTGCAGCTCAGCCTTGTACATATACCTGCCCCTCTCTGGCTTGGTCCCCTTCCTCCTTACTTTCTGTAAATATCTGTATCTAAACCAGAATATTTTGGCCAAATATAAAACAACAAAAAATTGTCATGGTGTCATAGTCTGGGTTAGGGACAACCCCAAGGAAAAATTATGGGGTGTGGATGTGGTGACTCACAGAATGACTGAATTAGCAGTCTCAGGATGAGAGAGAACCCTTTATGTAAAGCCCCTTCATCAAGTACAGAGAGAATTAACTTCCTCCCAACCTCTCTAGTACAGACAGAAATAGATTCCATATTCTATATCCCACTTCCCTCCTCAACCCTTAGGCAGGAGTTGTTCTCCCCCCTCCACCACCCTGCCCTCTTCCCTGACAGGCAAGGGAAGATATTTCTCCCAATTGATGAAGGTAATTCTCAGGTTCATAGGGCAAAGGCTGCCCCAGAGACAAGGGTACTGGTGTTGAGAAGCTGCAGTTCTTTCGGAATGGTGTGTCCAATGTTCTGATGTTACTGACACCCTGGAGGAGTGCCAGGATGAGGACAGATCCCACCCTCCCTGAGCCAGAACAAAACAGCCTCTGCCCTGCCTTCTCCACCCCCTCCCTACTCCCAACCCCTAGTCACCCTCACACACCGGTAGCTGTGATGCCCTCTGTATCCAGAAGGTTTCAGGCTGCTCCCGACTGTAGTCATGAGGCTGTGAGGGAGAGTACTGAGTAACTCCTGGCCTTCAGCCGTCTCTCTCAACTTCTGGGCCTGCTGCTTTCTCACAGCCTGCCAGAGCCCAGCTGTGCAAGTGGGGTGGGATGGGTTCTCACCTTTGTTGGGGCAGGAGGCCCTGCTTGCATCAGCTCCATTCGGTAGTCATGGTGTGTCACAGACTCAATCTCAAAGAGCTTCCTTGTGGGTTCCTGCTCTGTCTGCACCTCTTTACTATGCAGCAAGGGTGTCAAGGCCATTGTCCCCCAATTCTTCTCCTCCCCCTTTCTCTTCCCCTTCCCTCAGTCTCTCACCAGATCTGGTGGTGCAGGAGCATCTCCAGCATGGCTTCACGCTTTCCTGTGGGAGGACAGGGGGAGGGCAGCATGGGGGTCTGGTTAAGAAGCAGGCCCAGAAGAAACAAATTTGAGAAAAGGAAGAAAAATCTTGTGTTATTGCCCTTATATCCATTAGACAATCCATAGTCCCACCAGAAATTCCTTCCTCTCTTTTTTCTCTGACTAAGGAACTCGTTCTGGCCCTCTCATGCTTCACACCTCGAAGTGGCCGACAGGGGTTTCCTGGGGGCTGGTACGAGTCTTTCTGGGTGGTGCTGGAGGGCATAGGTGACTGTAGTTGCATGGTTAGCAGTCCCTGGTGTCCGTGTCGGAAGAAATAACTCTCAGAGCCATCCTGCATGCTTGGGACTTGATCCAGGTGGTTGGTGGCTCTCTGTGGGTCCCAAGTTGAGTGACTATGATATCCCTTCTGATACTCACCCTTATCATAAACTACTCCCTCCCCTAGGATATGGCAAAGCCTTCAAGAAAAGGGAGCAGGCCAAAACCTTAATACCTCTTCCTCCCAGTTGTGGAGAAGGCACTGGCCCCGTGGCAATGTTTCATAGAAAACCTTAGGCTTCCCTTTAACCTCTGGGGATTTCCATAGCCCTCGGGCACCAGGTTCTGAGACTTGCAAAAATTCCCAGGGTGGTTGTTTCTGAGGCTCCCAATGGCAGTGGTGACTCCAGGAGGTATAATTAGGGACTAGATCTGCTGTGAGATTTCCGAACCTTGAAGGAGTGCAGGGGCTGAGCTGAGGGCCAGGGCCGGTGCCTGGACCAGACCCAGAGGCAGGGCCAGGACCAGGACCAGAGCCAGAGCCAGAGCCAAAGACAGAGCCATGGCCAGGACCAGAGGTGGAGCCAGGAACAGGGCCAGAGCTGGAGCCAGGGACAGGGCCAGAGCTAGAGCCAGGGACAGGGCCGGAGCTAGAACTAAGGTCAGTTGTAGTATAGGGATCCCCAGCAATACGGGACACATGGGCGGGTTCAAAGCCAAGACTCCCATGGCCTATTTTGTGGGTAAAGCTGGGTCCCGCGCGCGGCTCCCCATGAAGACTGAGATCAGAGGAGGGCTCCGTGAGCTCAGAATAGGGCGCTGGGGCCTGTGTAGATAATGCTCCTGCTTTGGCGGTGATGACGGCTGCAGTGTCTTCAGCAGATGATGCAGCCACTGTAGCTGCTGCGGTTGCGGTTGCCAGACCAGACGTGGGACCGCCATCTGAAGAAGGAAACGGTTCCGAAGTGGATCCCAGACCTTCAGAGCTGGGCTGTACGTCTGCAGATCTGAAAGAAAGCAAAAGCTACAAGGTTGTCAAAAGCGCAGCAGAGGAAGTCCGTTGACCTTCCTTGTCCCCTTATGCCGGCAGCCAGAGCTGCGGCTCTCACCGCGACCCCGATCTTTCGGTAGACTCGGTCTCCATCTTCAGACCCCAGCTACCGGGTTGCCATAGCGACGGCAAACAATTCCTGGAGACTGCGCAGAACTAGAGCCGGGCGGATGCGGACGGTAAGGCGGAAGGCAAGTCCTCTGTGGTGCGGCAGTCTTAAACCTGGTGCGGTCGGGGACGTCCGCTTTCCAGTCCGACTCCATTCTGCCTCTGATGGGTTTTTAAAGTTCCGCTGGCCCAAGACCTCGCCCTCCAAGCCCAGGCAAGATTCTTTGCGGCTTTCTAAGGTGATTCTTTATGTGGATATGTTGGAGACAGGCACGGGGCATCAGACAATAGTCTACTTGGTGTGTTTGTGGAGGGCAACAGTAGCTTCCTCTTAGTTTGCTTAGTTCATTCTCAAAAGGGGGGCGGGTAGTCTTTTAAAAAATTTTAAGTATGAAAATACACGAACCAGCTTAAAAGCAAAATGATGAGACATATGGAGTAGTGAAAAGGTAGCAGCTTTTTTTTCTTTTTTGATGCGATTACTTCTCTAATCAAAGGCCCTCATATTGACCACCCTCCTTCCAATCCCCCTTAGAACCTGGTTTGACCTCTCAATAAGGGCTAGGATTGAACAAGTCTTAGACGTGGGTTTCACTTTCTTCTTACTTATTCAGGCTCAGGCTTATTCATACTGCCACTTTCCTAGAAGCTTGACCTAGGTTAGACCACTCGTAATGAGGACTCAATGATCTGCTGGCAAGTGCTCCTTTTTAATTTTTCTTTCTCTTCTTTTTTAGAGACAGGGTCTTGCTCCATCACCCTGGCTGGAGTGCACTGGCAGATCACAGCTCACCGTAACCTCGAATTCCTGGGCTCAAGTGATTCTCCTGCCTGAGCTTCCTGAGTAGCGGGCACTACAGGTGTGCACAACCCAACTCTGCTAATTTTTAAATTTTTTGCAGACATAGGGTCTAGTTTTGTTGCCCAGGCTGGTCTTGAACTCCTGGCCTCAAGCGATCCTCCCGCTTTGGCCTCCCAAAGCAGTGGGATTATAGGTGTGAGCCACCATGCCAGCAAGTACTCCTTTAACCACAGATTGGGCCTCCTGAGTGTCTTTTACTCAGACTATAGTCAAGGGGGATCATAACCCTGAATCAGTTTTCTTTCCCCTTTGTGGTATAAATCTTTGTATATTTAAGACAGAGATGCAAAATTGAGGGAGAGCAAGTTTATTAGCATCACAGAGTCCCTTTTTCCCTTCCCCATCCAAGCATCCAGGTCTGGGATCCTTGGTCAGTTTGTAGGTTCAACCTGGAGGCCACTGGAGCTGTCGGCCCCCAAGTACATGAATGTGCAGGTGATATACAGATTGTGCGCCCAGCTTCCCATCATTGATCACTGAAATGGAGCTTGGGGTTAGAGGGTCAGGATCATGGCAGAGGTTAAAGAATGAAGATCATATTGAGGAGTATGAATTAGAATTCATAGGTGAGGGGCCAAGGGCCAAAAGTCACTCACCAAGTCGGTATCCATCTCCCAGGCCCTCAGCCTTTGCTATCTTCTTGGCCACAAGAAGTAGGTGTCCTAGAAGCTATAGGGAGAGGGGAGGGACATAGGTGGCTTCATTCATAGGAAGCAAAACCTCTAACTGAGTCCAGAGCTCCTCCCAGCCAAACCCTGGACCTGTTCTTCCCACCTGCTGGTCTTCTTCTTCAGCCTGGCTAATCCGAGGAATAGGCTTCTTAGGAATGACCAGGAAGTGCACAGGAGCCTGAGGGGCCACATCACGGAACACAAGACACTGGGAGCAGTGACAAGCCAGAGGCCACCATGTTACTTCAACAGGCAGGATGTTATCTATGAAATTCCTAGGGGGATGAGTCCTAAGGGCACCCCACCTGCTGGTCCTCATATAGAATGTCAGCTGGGAGGCTTCTGTCCAGGATCCGGGAGAAGATGGTTGGGGCTGCTCCCTGAGGAGCTGCCTGCTGGGCCTTGGCCACTTCATTCCCATCAGTCACACCTGTAGCTCTTCGGACCTGAAGGTGGGTCACACACACTCAAGGGAGGGAGTTGGCAACACCTCTCCCATGTACTTAGTCAGGGCTGGCAGAAGCTGGGCTCTGACAGTTCTTAACTCCATCCTTTTAAGAACCTATTCGTGGTTCCCAACCAGGTGAAAAGTTCCTGAATTTCAGAGCACCAGCAGCAAAGGGTAGGGCCAGGTAGTACTGCGCCTGATTAGATAACAGGCAATATTACTACCCAGGATTCAGCAGTGCAACTGATTCCTGCTAACATGGCTATGAAATCTAGCACTGTTCAGGGGAAAGGATCCAGAATGAGACTCTGGAGATTTAGGTCTCATTTCCTGTTTTAGCACTGAATTACCTCAGATAAACCCCTTCTCTCAGCCTCAAATATAAAATAAAGGGGTGGTCTGCATTATCTCTTAAGATGGTTTGAAGCTCCATTTACTCTCATCTTGTTAATACATTTCCATTTATTTCCATTACGTTCCATTTTCTGATCTTTAAGCCTTGTTACCTGTTGTATGTAGGTTTTAATGCAATTGCCCTGTTTGACACCAGCTGATCCCTCGTCTGGGTGTCACATCTGACCTCTTACTGTGCATTTTAACTCCTGTCCCTTGTATCAGTGGAGGTAAGAGTTCAGCTAAGTGACCTTAGCTCCCCCAGCCCCAGGAGATTGGAGGTAGGGAAGTCCCAGTTTCCCAGGGACTTGGAGAAGGCTTAAGTCAGTGTGTCACATTGGGGGAGAAAGGGACGGGATGAACTTTTCTGACCCCTAAGTCGCTTCTGGCAAGTGGGGGAGAATGAGAGGTTAACACTAGTGCTCATTAGAAGGCCAAAGGTCTGTCTGATGGGGGCCGAGGACTGCCTCCAAGAAGAGAAAGCTCACTTCCTGCAGGGGGCGCCGAGGAGGCTGCCTGTAGCAGGCGCCAGGCCCTCTGAGCTGCAGGCAGGCGGAGGCAGCAGCCGCTGCGATGGCCCTGTCCCGACCTCGGTGCCCGGGACTGTGCAGGGCGGCGGACATCGCTAGTTCGCTCTCCGGAGCTACCAGCTCGACCTCACCGCACAGACCCGGAGCTTGCGCGGGAGGGGCAGCGGCCACAGCCGGGCGCTCGGGCTGAGGCCCCGCGCGCTTTCGGGAGCCGGGAGGAACGCGGCCCCAGCCCTAGAGGGCGTCAGAACCCGCGAGACCCCATCCTTGCCCCCACGCTACTTCTCACCTGCGCCCCCCGCGGCCCCGCGACCGCCACGGCTCTGCGCGCCGCGCGCAACCCGGCGGCCAGCAGGACGGCCGCCGCCATCTTCCCGGCGCCGCGGGAACCTCCCGCACTGCCCCGCTCGGCTCCGCGGCCGGCCGGTCGAGCCCTGCCGTCCCATTGGAGCGCTCTCCTGGGCACGATCCACGCCATTGGCTCCGCCGCCGCTTTAGAGGCGGAATCTTTTCATCCCATTGGCTTTGCCAACGCAGGGACAATTTTCCACTCCACTGGCTTTGTCTTCTAGTCGGCGTGACCGTTCTTTCCCCATTGGCTCCCCTAACTATAATAGTTTCCATTGGAAGCATTAAGAAACCTGGAGGTGGGATTTTCTCCTAGTTGGATCTGATACCCAACATTGCCTTGGCTTAGGTTGCGACTCCCGAGTGGGTGGAGCTTTTGGTTCTTGGCTCGGCCTCTTCAGGTCTGGCCCCAACTGGTGGGCCCGGAGGAAGAGGGCGGGGCTCAGTCACGTGCTGCACAAAGGGCTAAGGCATTTAGACCTATTCACCGTATTGGCTAGGAGGAGGGCGGGGTTCTGAGGGCATTCGGCGCTTATTGGCTCCAGGAACTACTTGGGCGGGGCTAAAGGTGAACCGGGACGGAGTCATTTTTTTTTAACTGGTGGGGGTCGATACCCAGCGTTTTCTCCGCAAGGGCAGTTTCAGCCCCTTGAACATTTCAGAGATTTTAAATTACTCATCTAAGGGCAATTCCTTCTTAATTTTATGTTTTTGTTAACATATTCACTCCATAGACTAAAATTTTGCAGTTTTCAGGGCGGTTTTTGCATCGATTTTTTAAACGGGCAGAGATGGGAACGTTCTGTCCTTGCCACACTACTAATAAGCAAAAGAGTATGTATCCAGTGTTCTTTTCTAATCGGAAAAGGTGTGTGATACAGTTAGCTCGGTGCCTGGCATTTTCCATGACTGAGGTTTGCTCTGCTGGAATATATTTTTGCATAAGAAACATGGGGTCACAAAATGCTGATATACTCAGACACCGGGTAAGTTTTAGTCTGGCGTCACATAGGACAAGTTACCACTGTTATCTTTAGGGCTTTTTTTTTAAGCACATGGCCTGACATGTATAGGTGCTTAATAATTGTTGGATGAATAACATTTGGTGTTTCCGTTCATTTCCTTTCATAATATATAATAATATGTACTGCATATTATATTCTTATAATCAATTTTTCATATTTTTATATAGTGTATGTAAATATACTTTGTAATGGCTGCATATTTCCGTGAATGAGTTTATCATAGTAACCCTTCCTCTATTGTTGACTATTAGTTGAATTAGTTATAGGTGAATGGTTGTCATGGTGCATATAACCAGTGTTGAGGAACTCTTTGCTTCTAGAGATAGTACAATCTCTTTTGTATAGCTATATTATTGTTAGAAAGTCCTTTCTCTTCCAAAAGGCAGACATTTGGTCCTGTGATTTTCCCCTAGAAGTCCAGGCTGCATTCCTTCCCTTGGAAGGACAGATGGCCTCCCTAAATGTGAGGAAATGTATAATGGCCTCTTCTCTGTGCCCCAGAGGCTGCAGTTCTCTGTGTGCCTCTGGGACACTGGGAGACCCTAGAGCTTCCCTGGAGGAGGACAAGAGATAAGTGGATCTGAGACCTAGGAAGTGGAAGAAAACCAATCTGGAGGAGTAGGTGAGTATAAAGAACTTTGAAGCTGGTTGTTTCTTTGGGTTTTCATAGAGATCAGGCAACATAGAGGTTATTCCTGTTTTACAGATCCTGAAACTGTGGATCAAAGAGGGAAAGTGACTTGCCTAGGGTTACAGAGCCCGTTAGTGTCAGAATCTCCTACTCCCCTAAGAATCATCTGTGGACTTCCTAGTCACTCCTCCATATTCACTGATTTTGACCCCTGGCCCACAGTTTTCTCTACTCCAAGCACTTGTCGACACCTGCAGCTGTTCTCATCTGAAAGCTGCAATGCTCTGTAGCCTCTGTCTCCTGTACTTCAATCCCTGCCACTCCATCTGCTGCAGGACCTCATTAGAGACTTCTATTTTTTTCACTGCTCCCTTTTTCAATCCGTCAGTTGCTTCCTGGTGTCACTTTCTTTCCCTGTGTGTGTATGGTCTGCTCCCTTCACATCTTCGGGCCTTCTTCTTTTGCCTTATTTTCCTGGTCATACTCCCTGACACCTTCCTGTATTAATCTAAATATTTTGCTTCTCTGCTCTAACTAGGTTCTCACTTCCAACTGTACCTGAATCCTGAACTACCCACTGATCAGATTTTTTTCCAACTTCCCACATTAGCCTTCCCAAACCTTCACCTTTCTCATCCTGTCTCTCCTACTCCCTCCCTGGCCTTCTGTCTACAGACCCTGGAATGGCCCCATCCCACTCTTATCCCTCTTATCCCACACCAGCAATTGGCCTTATCTCCTACTTCAAAAGGAATATAGAAGCCATCAGAGGGGAACTTCCACAAGATCCCATTCCCTGAAGCTCAGTGAAGGCACCATCCTTTGCTCTTTCCTCTTGGTCTTAAGAAAGAGGAAATCCCAGAGAAAATCCCTTCACCTCTGCCTTGACCTCATCCCCTCCCTCCATCTCTGGGATCTTAACTCACCAGGCATCTCACCTCTCTGTTCTGTATCCTTCAAGGTCTTTTTGTCTACCAGCCTATTCCTCTTTTCCTTCCTAAAAAAGTGCTTCCTTAACTCCACATCTCCCTCTGGATATTGTCTGATTTCTCTCCTGCACTTTTCATCCAAGCTTCTTGAAGAGACTCCTTCAAACTCACTGCTGTTTGACTTCTGTCCCCACTGTACCAGCCTGAAACTGCACTCTCTGAAGTCCCCAAAGGCCTTCTGATTGCAAAATCCAATGGCTGCTTTTCAGTCTTTATCTTACTGGGGCCCCAACTGCATCTAACATCTCTTCCCACTCTATCCTTCTTGAAACTTCCTCCATTCTTGGCTTCTTTGAAGCTACTCTCCTTCTGATATCAGAGCCAGCAGCTTGAATGTGGGTGTGATGGAGGCAGATGGCTGGATCCAGCCCCTGTCCTGCCCCCAGTAGGCATTGACTCTAAGAAATTAGGTTGTCTGTCCCCGGGCTAGGCTCCACCTGCCCCACACAGAGCCATGTCAGGTTCCAGTGACTTCCCCTTTATTGCTGATCTAGGCCAGCCTTACACAGGCCTGTGCCAGTTGTTGACAGTATCTGTCCCTGGAGGAGGGAAGAGCAGAGGTGAAAGGGTCAGGTATGGGGGTCAGATGTAGGGCCAGGCCGGGGGCTGCGTGGGCCAGGGAGCCCAGGGGGACTAGGGTGGGAGCTGGGAAGGCCAGAGGGCCCCTGCCTCTGCAGGGCCTCAAAGTCAGAGTTGCGGAGGATGGCTTCTCGGAGGACAGGCATCTCTGCAAAAGGCACATAGTCTGCTCCTGGGGGTGAAAACCAGTGAAGGCATGGAGGTGGGAGGGGTGAGGGAAGGGAGTGTGGTAGTCCTGGAGGGGATGGCTGAGGATGGGGGTGCCTTTCTGCCTGGCCTTCTGACTACAGACCCTGGAATGGCCCCATCCCAGGTTGCTGTCTCACCATGAGGCCTTCCTCCTCGTCTCCGGGTCTCCTCTGTCTCAAAGAAAGTTTCGTGTTCTTCCCAGCGCCGGTCACAGGCCGCACAGAGGAAATTAGACTCAAAATATTTACAGCAACAACCTGGGGCAAAAGGGCAGCCAGAAAGAGTATAGGTAATTGGGGTATCCCCATGGGCTAACAACATTCTCATCTCTTCCTCACCAACCACATGCCCAAGTCTGTCCTACCAGCTCCCTATCATTATCCCCAAACTATTCGCATCCTATGCCCACCCATGCTCTTCCCAATATGCCCCTTGCCCTAGAAGTTACCATGATGCCTGCATGGATGGGACCCAGTGGCTGCGTGTTCTTCGTGGCTGTGTTTGCAGCGACATTGGGCCCTCCAGGCCTTGGGGTCGAAGGTGGCCCGTCTCCTGAGCCAGAACTCACCCACTTCCTCTGGGCGTGAGGGGATAAAGCAGAACATGAGGCAGCGGCACTGGCTCACATTGCAGGGCACGGATATGTCTATGGGAATGGGATGGGTGGTAGGGTGAGACCAGTACCTGGTAGGGCGTGGCCTTCCTATGCCAACCCCTTCCCCCGTGCCAACATGTGTGTGTGCATGCACATGCACACACACTTTCTCTCATATAGCCCAAGACATGGCAGAGTATAGTTATCTCTCCACACCCAACAGGGGCTGGTCAGTTCTCCCCTACCTGAGATGATCTGGTGCTCTCTCAACAAGTGTCCACAAAAGCATTTGGACTCATCCCCAATTCGGAAACAGTCCCATAGGTAATGAGGGCAGCGCCAGCCAATGTAGAGACCTAGGTGTAGAGGGATTGAGTAATAAGGAAAAGTGAGAAGGAAAAAAATCCTAAGCTCCCCCCAAATGTTCTTACCTATCTCCTGGGGGGTGGGCTCACCTCTCCCCCCAAGGTGTATTTGTCTCTACCTGAGAGTCCTCACCTCTCTACCCCTTTAGATTTTTTCCCCCTCAAGATTTTCTCATTACCCCACAAGTGTCTTTAGTTCCCTTCCTACCCAGGATCCATTCCATCTCTGTCAGCCTGTCAGAGATGACTCAAGATAGTCTTCAATTTCAGGAAGGAATTTCAATTTCAGCAGGAAGATTATAGATGAAATTTTGTTAAAGATGAACATGAGCCTCACTGATTTCTCTGTGGCTGCGGGGAGTCTTATCTCCTCCCCTCACCACATTGCAGCCCAACTTTGCTTTGTTTCCTTAAAGTGTCTAAGGTGAGGGAAAGGGAAGATCATTGGCCAGGTGTACAGAAGAGGCTGGGGATTGGCCCCTAAGGAGCATGGCTATTGTACCTGAAGAGGAGGAGGAGTTTGAGCAGCCTGGTACCAGGAGGTAGGAGGGGCGCTTCCCCTCACTTCTCCAGGTTGGTACCTTCATACTTCCCTTTTGTGTTCCTGGTGCTAATGCCCTCCATGAACCTAAGAAGGGCTGCCAAAAGTTCTCCAAAGGTCAGGAGAAAGGGGTAGGTCAGAAGTCATGGGTGTAAAGACCAAAAGTTATAAGTTGCCAGGCTAAGAAGGGAGGCATGGAGAGGAAGGTGAGGCTAAGAAGTATCCCTGAAAGCAGGCACCAGCAAGAAGCCACAATCCTTGAGAGCCCGGGTTCAGCAGTAAGGTCTGAAACTGTTTGGCTTCACAGCCAATCTCACCACAAGGTGAGATTGGTGCTGTGTAAATGTGGGAGAAGAACCAGACAGCACTTCCCATTCAGATTCTCTCATCCTCCATGAGAGCCGAGAGCACCCCAACTTCTGGCCAAGAATCCTGTGTAAGTCCCCATGGAGTGGGACCTTCAGCTGTAGGACTCTTATTTCCACTTTATTCCCACTTAAACGTGAAATGTCACTTCCACCAAAAAGCTGTTCCTGACTTGCCTGGTCTGTCTGTCTAGGCCCCTCCTCTTGCCTTCCAGAGTACCTTGTGCTACTCCTGTCACAGTACAGGGCATTATAATGGACTGTTCACTTGTATTCCCATTAGTCTATGAGCTCCTCAAGGGAAGGGTCTTTTTATCCACATCTCTAATCCTAGCATAGGGCCTGGCATAAAACAGGTGCTAAGAGAATATAGGCTGCCTAACTAACTCAATGAATGAGCAAATTCCTTCAAGAGGGAAGAGAAGTCCAGTACTCCAGGCATAACTCTGATGTTCCATAAGAAGGATGAGAAAAGAGTTGGTGTCCCCTGGTCTTTGACTCTGGCCAGGGCCACAATCCACAATTCTGTGCCTTAGACTAGGTTTTCTTGTCTTACCCATAGCCTCTCAGGATCTAAAGCCTGTCCAGATATAGTGTTTGGCTTTGCTCCTTGATACTGACAGCCTGCAGTGTCAGTGCCCTATTACACCAGGGAGGCTTGGTTGAAAGGGCAGTATACAGGCAGTCACAATGGGGGTGGGCGGGAGCCAGGATTCCACTAGAGGAGTTCTGAGCTCTGTCTGGAGTAGCAGGATACATTAAAGGAGCAGGTGAGGTACAGAGGTGAAGAGGGTCAGTGCCCATAGATCAAGGCCTGGTCTGAGGGCCTGGGGGAGTCAAGTCTAAGGACTGGTGTGGGAATCAGAGCCCAGCATTCAGATGAAGAAGACTAGAGTTTGAACAGGGAAACTGGCAACTATACCTTAGATTCTGTTACAGGTGTCAGTGCTCTTAAAGAGGGATAGTTAGCATCTGGCAGTAGATTCCAGTGTGGGACCCTCTACTCTCTGCCCTGATTCCAAACTCCCTTCCTGTTATGAGTGGACAAGGACTGGCGAGAGAAAGAGACATTATCTGGGATGCCATTTTAATTATGTACAACACAATCTAATTCCATGATCACATAATCACATTTGCATGATAACATCTCTTTATGCATAGAATGTCTCCATACAACATACAGCTGTTTTTACAGGAAGGATGTCTCCAGCTTAGACCTCTCTCCTGAGCTTCAGACCCACATAGCCAGCTGTCTACTAGACTCTTTCACTAGCATGTTCCATAAGCACTTCACATGTGTTACATCCAATTATTCCCTCCAAATCTGGCTCTCATCCTTTGTCCTCTGTTCATCCAACACGTGCTTACCAAGCAGCTATCCTGTTTTAGGCATTCAGTGAACAGCACCATCAATCAGTTATGTATGTCAAAGACCTAGCTGTCATTCCAGGCATTTCCCTCTCTTACTTATCCTACATATCCAATGATCCAATGGTCAGTTTACCTTATTAGCATTTCTGTTCACTTCTCTCCACCGATACCCATCCATTTCTTACCTGGATTATTACCAGTGCCTCACAGTGTATTCTTCCCATCTCCAGTCTTGTCTTTCTCTGGTCTATCCTATTGCCAGAGTGATATTTCAGAAACACAAATCTGTTCATGTTATTGTCCTATTTGGAATCTCTTAGTGATTTTCAGTTGCCCTCAGGATATAATCCCAACTCTTTAGCTTGGCACAATTCTGGCCTTCTAGAGCTGAGTAGGCTACTCCCCCCACCACTCTCTGCACTAAGCATAATGCATTGCTACAGTTTCCTATGGTGCCTTGCCCTGCCATGTCTCACCTTACCCCAGTCTTTAATTGGCTACCTTTTCCTATTCATCTTACAGGTATCAGCTGAGAAGTCATTCTTTCCAAGGCTTATTATTCCTCAAGCACTCTAAATTGGGTGCCCCTTTTTCTGCTTTTTTAATGCAGCAGTCTGGGCTGACCTTGATTATAGCAATTATTAGAGTGAATAATAATTGTCCTTTTACTTATTGGTGTCTCTCATTAGAGTGTAAATTATTTGAGGAATTTTGTCTTTGAACTCCCACCAGCACCACTGCCTCCACAGCTAGCTAAATGCCTGGCACCTACTTGGTGCTCAATAAATGTTTGTTGAATAATAAAAGAAAAGCTTACACTTGATACTTCTCTACACATCACATACAATGTTACGGAGTTCTGACTCTCCAGGGACTCAAGATCCTCAATATTAGGAGGGGAGCCCAAATATTTTTGTTCAGGGTGAATGACACTTAAATTTCTGAATAAAACTGCCTGTTTAAATGGGAAAATGAAGAAGTTCATTTCAAAGAAGAAAAGGAAATACAGTGACCTTGAAGAGTAGGGAGTGGATAGGAGGTTCTGAGAAGGGGGATAAGGGAACTGAACATATCCTGCCTTCCGCAAGAAAATAAGTGTAGCCAAAGATGTCAAGCAAACAAAGCCATTTCAATGTCTGAATTGAGACTGAGAAACAAATGAGATCATTGTGACTTTCTTGGCTAGGGGTGGAAGGGGGAGGGTTCCTGTATGGGAATGGGGAAAGTAAATTACACAGAGGAGGGATAAGGATATAGAATTACTTGGTTGTCTTTATATCTTAGGCCTTTTGACATAGCTCTATTCCCATCATAAGGGGAAGGAGTATGAAAGACCAACATAAATGCAGTGACATCTATTGAATTCAGTCTAGAAATCCCAGAATCCTTATAGCAGCAGGTCAGGGTGGCCCTCTTCCTGAAGGTAATCCCTATAGATATGATGTTCAGTAACACAGGTAGACATGCTCACACACAGGCTGGTGTGTGTTTACACAGCTCATCTGTACACAGAACACTAACAGGACTGTCAAGAGTACTAATTGTGGGCTGAGACTTGGAATCCACAGGGCCAGAGGACTTGGCTCTCCTCTTTGGTGAGGAGACCCAAAGCTTTTGGTTACCCAGCATGGGCCTGGCATGCAAAAGTGACAGCCTTTTAATGGAGTTCCACCAAAGGGACTAAGGCCTTTGGCATGTCAGAACAGCAAGTCTCCTGGAGACTGTCCAGGGTCCTGGGTCATCTCTGCCTTAGGGTCTGTCTGGGTATAGGCTGTCTGGGCCCTATATCTGGGGTGGGCCTGTCACCTTTCTGTTTAAAAAATTTTTAGTTCAGCCACCTGTCCCTATGTGGGCTTTACATGAATATCCCCACTTTTTTGTCTGTGTCCTGGTATTCCTTGGCCCACCTGCCTGCTCCCCTTCCAGATTCCAGGCAGGTGCCACCTAGGCTCACCTGTCTGGATGGCATTCAGGGCTGCATTCTTCTCCCATTGGAAAAGATGATTCACCTGAGCATCAAACTCCTCTCTGTGCATGGCCTTAGCCACTTCCACCAGCTCTGCCTGCTTAGCAGGGACCACTGGGCGAACTGTGTAACCTGGGAAGGGAGGGGCTGAGTAACTAGGGGGAAGTGAGGAGGCCCTAAATCTATGAGAAGGGGCCATGTCCAAGAGTAACCCAGTCTCCTCCTTCTGGGGAAGGTCAAGAACAGTGGACAGTGGTGAGGACAGGGGAAAGGGTAGGAGCAATTACTGCTAACTCCTTTCTTCCCCTTCTTCTTGCCCAGCTGGTGTCCAGGAAGGGCTGTGTGAGCAGTGCTGGCACTGGCATCTACTCCCTCCTCATCCTCTCTTGCCTCTTCCTTTTGCTTTGCAGATGTGTCCATGTGGACCTGGGTTGAAGGGCCTGGAAAGGAGTGCTTTGGAAGGCTCTCAGATTCAGAGTCCTGGGTGGACCCTCTCATCCATGGGACCTTATTGGAAGAAGACTCAGAGAGGAGGTCTTCCCTCAGTGCATCAGAGGAAGACACAGAGACATGGCCTACTGATGGGGGGTGAAGACTAGGGTGTTTCTCTGGGACCACTGAGATGTGACTATCCAATGGAGTCTCAGAAGTGGGGGTCTCCAAAGGGATCTCAGAGATGGAGGGTCCTAAAGAGGTCTCCAAGTTGGAAGGCTCCAAATGAGATTCAGAGGTGTGGGTCTCTAGTGGGGTCTGGGAAGGGGATGGCACCAAGGGAGATTCGGAAGTATGGGTCTCTAATGGGGTCTGGGAAAGGGATGGCATCAAAGGGGATTCAGAGGTATGGGGCGGCTCTAAAGGGGTCTCAGAGATGGAAGGCTCCAAGAAGGTTTCAGAGATAGGGTCCTCCTGTAAGTCCTCAGCAGAGGGTTCCTTTGAAGATGGTTGCTCCTCTGCATCCATTGTGGTATGAGGCTCTTCTATGACCTCGTCTCCTTCCATCTAGTGGTAGGATAGGATACAAGCTTCATTAGGTTGGGATTGGAGGGTCGGCAAGTCAGGGCAGAGCCTAGGGTCTACAGGGCATTGTGGAATTAGGGTAAGATTCTCAGTGCACCTGAGATGCAAGAGGGAAGCAAGATGAGCTCTGGGTCTTAGGGTATGATGCCAGGAGGCTCACCCATGTACCCAGACCTTGTATGGCATGCTACTGTGGGTTGTTAGGGAGTTGGAGCTTAAAGATATAACAGCTGAAGTAGGCAGAATCACATCAGTAGATGGTAGCAGAGAACCATGCCCCAGGAGGGAGCCCAAACACAGCCACTTGGCCAGTCCAAGAGCAGGGTCCTTGGCATATTTTAGGACCCTGGAGGTCTGGCTATGGAGTTCCAGAGACTGGGAACACCAAGCCAAAGTTTAGGTTGGCTCCTGAGAGTGCAGGAGAACGCCATGATGCATAAGTCAGGACCCTGCACATAGTCTGGTTTTGTCTAGGGACCACACATACCCTCCCTTGATGATATCATTCATGTTCATGACTTCAACTACTTCTGGCTGTATGCTGATGACTCCTAAATCCATATTTCTAGTTCAGATCTTTTTCGACCTACTTCACACTTATACCCAGTCGCCTGCTGGATATTTCTAACTGGTTGTTCCCATGAGCATCAAAACAGAACTCTGGGAATTATCCTAGTCTCCTTTTCCCCTAGCCCCCATCTTGGTGCATCTTCAGGTCCACCAAGAACTGTATTTCCTATCTTCTAAATATTCCCAAAATGCATTTTCTTCTTTTGTTTCCCCAAATTTTATTCAAGTTCTCATCATCTTCAGCCTGGATTGCATAATAACTTTGCCCCTCCAATGCCATCCCCAGCATATCAATCCATTCCCCCATTCTTTCATTCATTTATGTAACTTACACTTTTACAAAGAGCCTAATCATACAATTTTACTCAGGCACTGTGCGAAGAGCTGGACTTGGTTGAGTCTGGGAGAGAGATAGGTTAACTAACAATGACAATACAAACAAACTGATGTTGTGCTGGGGTGAGCCTGGGATGCTGTGGGGAGGCGGGTATGCCTAATTTATCCTGGAAGGATATAGTCCTCCTTCCTGACCCAATCAAGATCTTTCAAAAATGCATCCCATGGTTTAAAAACATTCAGTGATTTGGCCTAAAGGATTAAGTCCAAATTCCTTGGCCCTGACATTCAGGGCTTGTCATCATTTGCAACACTGTCTGAGGATTCCTGCCTTAACTCTCCCCGCTCTCTACTTTCTCCCCGTGCTCCAGAGACACTAGATATATCACTTCTTAAACTCATCGGAGCCTTTCCGAAGGGGACGTTTGGAAAGGGAAGTAGAGGCAGAGGTAGGATCATGGGGAGGGAGATGACCAGAGTCAGCTAGAGGGAAAAGGGACCTGACGGTGGAGAACCGGGAAATGGGAGGAGAAGAGGGGGAAAGAGAAGGGGAGGAGGAAACTGGGTGGAGGGGAGGGTAAGGATGGAAAGTCCAGAGGGGAGGGGGTTGGACTGAGGGGTGGCAGAGGGACAGAGGTGTTAGGAGGGGGATCAGGATGAAAGTTTGGAGGGGGAGGGCTGTTGCAGAAACTACATACCTTTGGGCTTTGGCTTGGTTGTTACAAGTCCTTAGGTCAGGATCTTGCCTTAGGATGGGAGGGGAAGTGTTGGTCCTGAAAGAGGGAAGGCTCTTGGTTGTGGAGGAGCCTCAGCGGCAGGTCCTGAGTGTTGAAAGGCCCTGCCTAAAAGTCTATTTGAGGGAGGGGACTTGGATATCTGCACAACTTCATAAAGGAGCTCTGGCCTGACCTGGGGAAGGGTGAAAAGGGGAAGGGACATGGGGGTCCAGGGCCGATGAAGGAGGGGTTTGACTGAAGCTTCTGGAACCCGGCCGGGAGAGGACGGATCCGTGACCAGAGCAACCGGAACGCCTAGTAGTGTCCAGGGCAACAGCAGTCTGGTCACCTCCCTAGTGGGTGAGGTCTCCTGAGGGGGCTGCATTGGGTCCGGAGGGGACGAACCCAGATGGTTCACTTCTGAAAGGGGGGGTTTTGCGGGATCTCTGTGAGCAAGTCTTTGGGTAAGATCTGCGGATATGTGTGGGTACGCCCGTGGGGAGTCTGGGATTGTGAAGGTCTCTAGGATTCCTTTGAGATATCTGTGGGGCAGTCGCTGGAGGCTGTGAGGATGTGAGTGGGGCACCGGGGCTCTGGGCTTGGGGTGAGAAAGGCAGGGTCTCAGGTAGCTAGGGCTGGGGCGGAGTCTGTCTGTCCTCGAAGCCCAGCAGGACTAAGTTAGAGACCAATAGAATAGGGCAGGGGGCGGGCTTTGCTGAGAGGGACCGATCGGACCGGTCGAGGGGCGGAGCGTCACACCGACGTCAGGCCGAGGCCGCCGCCGCGGGGCCTGGTTATCGCCGGTTCAGCGCAGCCCGGAGTCGCCCAGGCCTGAACTCCTACCCAGGTCCCTGGCCCCGGCCCCGGGCCCGCGAGGATTCCGGAGGCCACCCCCAGGGGGTGGGGAGCGGAGTCGCGGGTCAGCTCTGCGAGCGCCCCGCGCTGGCCTGTCCGGCCCCGCCCCCGCCCCGGGCCATGGCCCAGCCCTTGTCCCGGCCCCTCGTCCTATCCCGATCCCGGCCTTGGCCCCCGGCCCCGCCCTCGCCCCGCTTCCCAGATCGGCCCCAGTCCCGGCCTGGGTCCCAATCCAAGCCCCCCTTCCAGTCCCTGCCCCTGACCTGGCTCCCATCCCCGACTCGGCCCTTGTTCCACTCCTTGTCACAAATCCCAGCCCAGCCCCTGTCCCAAGCCCATTCCCAGTGTTTACTTAACGCCCTGGCTCAACCCCGGCCCTTGCTCCAGTCCCCATCACAGCCCTTCCTTCCATCCCACCCCTTGCCCTTGTTTAAGCCCCAGTGCCCAGTCCAGCCCAACCCATTATCTCAGCCTTTGCCCTCATCTCTGTGTTTACCCAAGTCTCTCCCACTAGCAACCCCCCTCTCTCAAACTCTGCCCCTCTCCCAGCCTAGACTCAGGTCTGGGCTCCAGCTGCCGCCAGCCCTATTGCTGCTGTTGCTGTTCTCTGTCCTTGGCCCAGGGGCTGGTGAGTGCAGAAGCAGGAAAGATTGAGGCAGGAATGGGGTTCTGGCAGGGAGGGGTGGGCTGGAGAGATACAGGAGAGGTGGGACCTGGGCAGCTAGATCATTGGGGATCGAGTGGGGAGAAATAGGGAGGAGAGTGGTCTTACACAACAAAGGGATTGGCAGGATCAAAAGAGTGGTAATTGGGTTTGAGGCTCAGCAGGTAGTTAATAATGCTTAGGACAGAGACTCCAAGATTTTCTTTTCTGGTGTCTATCCTGACCCCATTTTGACTCTTGCTTTCCAAGGAAAGTCTTGAGGGCTTTGCTTCTGCTCTCAGAGTTTGGTGGGGGAGACATAGTCCCGCACCAGAAGCCTCTAATCCAGTGTGGGAAGATACAGCCTAAACCTTTGAGATATTGGGCGTGCATTTAAACAAGGTTAAGAAAACAGTTTTGAAGATAACATGTAGCAAACAGATGGACATGGATTAGTTACCATTATAATGAGTTTCTTCTTGTAATGAGTCTTGTTCTAGAGAAGCTTGATTTGCCTAGGAATAATTCCTGATACTTTTAGAGTGGGGTTGAAACTCAGAAGCCATTTTACAGATGGGGAAACTGAGGCTCAGTGAGGGAGAAATTTGTCCAAGGTTATACAGCTTGTAAATGGCAGTGCTGGGGCTAGTAAAAGAGGTTTCCTAATTCCTATCCCATACTAGTGGTTTTTTTTTGTACTGCAATATATGCCTAATAGAAAAACAGACCCAAGTAGGGAAAAGCTCAAAGCAGAACCTCTCTTCTCCCCTGTCTGCCCACAAGGGGGCTTTATCCACAAACTGTTCCTTACTTGCCCGGTATCAGCCAAGGGCCACCATCCCATGAGGAAGTGACTTGGCTAGGAGAGGGAGAGGTCCAATTTTTTAATGGGTGGAATGTGGGAGGAAGAGGGGGTCCTGGTCTAGGGGATGTACCATAAAAATGGCCCCATCATGAAAAGATTATAGTCTTCATGGCCCCAGCCCCCAGCCACCACTTGGTGAGTGGCACTCTAGATAGAATAGAGATGTACCTGATGGAGTCTTTGGCAATAATAGCTAACAGAGCAGCTTGGGATTGGGGGGGTGGGTTCCAGTGAGCTCTGGGGGCCTGGTTCATTGTACACACTTCAGGAGATCAATGCACACCAAAGGTCACAGCCCCTGCAGAGATGTCTGATCACTAGTGTGTCTGTGTGTATAACTGAGGGATCTGTGGGAATGTTGGCATATGCCACATGTGTACATGCTATGTGTTGGTGAGTGTAGACACATGTATGTGTGTGGGGTGCATGTGAGCTGGTGCATCTTCTGAGTGCCTATGTTATTGTTTGAAGGGGAGGGGACATGTTGTGGCCCATGCACATTCTTTAACTCTGTTTGCTGCTCATATGGACAGATCCCTGAAGCTGTGAATGGGGGCTGTGGACCCTTTCTCAGAAGTGGATAGTTCCTAGGATGAAGGCAGTATTGGGTGCCTCCCACAACATATATAAGTAATCCATTCACCCCTAGCTGGTCTCCTTGAAGGAAGGAGCCATGGGGGTGCTCAGCATTGATTACTGCTGCTAGCAAGTTGGTCACTCAGTGGGGGCAGAAGCCAGTCAGGTTTTCAGTTTTGGTGAGGGGGAGTCCATATTGTTGAGCCCAGTTCACAGCTTCCATCCCTGTCATCATGGCTTCTTTGTTCATGAGCCCCTTGGACAAGCACGGGCTGGCTAGGGAAGGAGAGTGACTGATCGCCATAGAGCATATAAAGCTGAAAGTTGTGGATAAAAACAAAATTGCCCAGAAGCAGGTTCAGGTGCTTTGGGGAGAATTGTAATGAAGTTGGAAAGGAGTACCAAATAGGCCCAACGGCAGGCAGGGCTGCCCTCAGTGCTATTAATAGTCAGTGTCTTGGCAAATGTGGCCTGGAGTGCAGGGTGCTCTGTGACCTAATGGTGGTGATGAGTTTTGTCTGAGGAGAGGCTGGCAGTGTCACAGGATCATCATAGCACAGAGCTGCACAACGCTTATTGTTAGCTTCAATTTCATTTCAGGAATGGAAGTTACCTCCTGGGTTTCCTAGCCCCACCCCTGATCCTTGGGTCTTTTCCTTGGGCTTAGTTGACTGCAGTTGATAACACAGGCATGCCCTGCCATTCCAAAAAATGATCTTTTGTTCCACCTAGTGCTGTCACTAGCAGGGCCAGCCTTAGCCTCTGTGTGTGTGTGCATGTGTGTGTGTGTGTGTGCTTTGGGTCGTGGTGAGGAATCACCCTAGCTTCATCATAGAAACACTGGGACATCCAAGAAAGGTTCTTCTGAGCTTGGCTCAGAAGCTTTACTCATGCTTCCTCTGGACACAGCTCTGGTAGGCCCTGTTCAAGTCCCAAATCAAAGGTGAATGGGGCTGTGGACCCTTTCTCAAGCATCTGTCCTCAGAACTTCTTCCAGTTTCCTTCCAGAATTCTCAGCTGCTACTCACTCCTTTTTCCCACCAGCCTATTCTGTCACCTCTGTAGCCCCTGGCCACTTTGGGGATGGCTTAGCTAATTCTGCAGTTCTCCAGGCCCTACCATGATCCCTTGAAGCACAGAGATCTTTGTGGTTGTCTATCCATGTTTCCCTAAGATCATTCACTAGCTCTCTGAGAGTTTGCACTGAGGGACTGACCAACATTTCTCCTACCAGTAGCAATGGCTGATCAGATGAGCCATCCTTGGTACCAGCTTTGAGGAGGAGTATCCCTCCCCTACCCACAGCAGAGAGTGCTCCAAGTTCTAATTTCTTCTAACAATAGAATCCAGGCTGTTCAACTCTTGGCCTTTTGCCTCCCCAGTTGTCACAGCCAGGGATCCTAGGAAATGTATCTGCCCTATCAGTTGGTTCCATTTCCTTCATCCCGGCTTTCTTTATCCCCACTGCTTTCTGAATGCTGCTCTGTGAGTCTCTCTGGGTTCTTGGGCACTGCTCAGCCTGCAAGGTGGCAGGTCTTCCTTGCTGGCAGTTGAGTCTGATCGTGTGGTCTGAACTTGACAGACTAGTCCTTGGGTATAAACATGGCCTTCGAGCATGAACACAGGCCAGTCTAGGGCCAATGGCCTCCACCTATATAGGGCAGCTCCCTGGAGGGTGACTCCTGAAGTTGCTCCAGTTCATTGGGGAAAACCTTAAATAGTGTTCCTCCTTCAGTAGCCTCCCTTTCCCTTTATCTTTCTCTGTTATTTCAAAAACAACTCATTTTTGGAGTTATCTCTCCCATGCCCATAGAGGGAGATTATCAGACTAGGTAAGCCTTTTGGGTATTTCCTGCTTGGCTGAAAACTCCCCTCCAGAGTCTCCCGTACCCCTGGCCCCTGGTCTGTCCTGAGCTGCTGAGTTCCCCGCCTTCTCTCCTGTCCTGGAGCCATCCTCCCGGGCTTCTCTGGGGCTTGTGTGAAGTCTCCAGAGCAGTCAGATTCCCCAGAGGTTTACTCTGGGGGACCTCACCTGCCATTTGGGCCCCCTCTATCCCAATGTCACTGAGCTACTGGGTTACCTGCACTATTATAGCAGCTAGCCCCCATGTGTTTGCCTGGCTTGCTGCTGACATGACTTCTGCTCACCTGGGATATGCTCCTGACAATCATAATCAGGTATCTCTGCATTTCAGCTGGAGATGACCACTTCCTCCCCACCTCCCAACCTGGCCTGCTCTGAATATTCCCAAGTGGTTTGAGATTTCACTGGGTCACCAACTGACTGCCTCAGTGGGCCTCCCTCTGGGGAAATGCCCCCCTGGCTGCACAGTCTGATCCTAGAGGGCCTGATGGCTCTCCTTTCCTCCTTTCCTGGGGACTCTCATGGTGGCCTGCCAGCTCCTGTCCTTGCTTCTGCCACCCAAGCAGGCCCCTTGCAGGCTTACCACACTTTCCCCTCCCTTCTCCTGCCCTGAGCCAGTATACAGACAGCTCTTGTGAAGCTTCTGAGGGTTTTTACAGCTCCTGGCCACAGGGGAACAGAAAGGGGAGGAAAATAAACAAGGAAGTCACACAGTTCCATACTGACTCCCAAGCTCCACAGGTGGAGTTCTAGCCTGGTCAGTGGCTTAGGAGTCTATGCCAACACACACACACACACACACACACTCACACACACCCCTTCCACACCTCTGTTTTGTTAGGCTTGGTAAGAGGAGACAATGGCTCCTAAGTGAGGGGCAGCTGGGAAGTCATAGAAAGGGTCCTGGTTTTGGATTTCGACAGAGCTAGGTTTGAATCCTTGGTTTGATCTAGGTTTGAGCCTCAGTTTCCTTATCTGTAAAAAGAGGTTATTATTTTTTTTAGAAGGTCACTGTAAGGATTAAAGCAGATGATGGCCAGGGCAGCACAAGATCCAGTTCCTGGCTCAGAGAACACTTGTTGAGTTGGTGCTATTGGTGAGAAGACTGGCTTGCCTGTTGCTTAACGGAAATGCCCTCTGTCCTGCCCTGCTCCTTTCTCTTTCTCCTGCTTCCCAGGAGGCCTTTTCCTGACTGATTACTCCACCTGCTCACCCCGCAAGCTGAGTCCTTTCCGCTCCTTTGCCAGCACCGAGCTCTTCCACTTCCATGTTCCTGAGGACACGTTCCTGGCTGTTTGGAATCTCATCATCTTCAAGGAGCAGGGGGGAACCTTTGGGGACCACTGCCCAGACCAAAGTGTGACTGTGTGAGTGCCTGAGTTAACCTCCTGACCCCTACTTCCAACCCCAGACCACTTTCCAAACTAAAGTGTGACTTTGTGAGTATCTGAACTGACCTCCTGACCCTGCCCCCACCCCCATCAGATTGAAGTGTGACTGAGTGAGGGCCATGACCTCTGTCCCCTGACCACTTCCTGACTACTGTATGACTGTGTGAGTGGCCGAGCTGACCTCTCACCCCTTTTGGCCTGACTCCTGACCTGGAGCCGAGTTGTGTGTGTCAGTGTAGGGAATCCACTTGTTTTACTGGTGATGAGTGACCGTTCTCCTTTCTTTCCCCATTTCCTGCCTCCTACCCCATTGTCTGCTTTCTTCCTCTCCTAATTCTGGTCCCCCAGGTATTTCCGGTCCGGGGCACCCCCTGTCATCAATCCCCTGCACACATACTTCCCAGGGGACACAGCTGTGCCTGGGGTTTTCTCACTGACCCTCAGCTGGACACTGCCCAACCGCACCTCAGGCATCTTTAACGTCAGCAGCCCCTTACCTGGGGACTGGTTCTTGGCTGCCCACCTTCCCCAGGCCCACGGCCACATCTCTGTCAAGGTGGGTTGATGCTGCCCAGGGCAGGAGGGGCCAGAGCTGCCCTTCCGTCTCTGCTGAATCCTTCCACAGGCTCCCTGGCACACCAGCTCTGTGCCAGGGTGGGCAGCAGCACAGGGGTGACTGGGGTGGGACATGGCTAAAGGCCAGCAGGTCACCTGGTGGGCCAGAGGCCACGATCTGCAGGAGGCAACTTGGGAACCTTAGGAGGACATAGTGGGCCCAGGTAAGCTGAAGGGAATGTCGAGAGTCTGGAATCAGAGGCTCTGGCACTGGGGAATAGTTTTCCTTCCTATTGGAAGGCACAGGGGCTAATCAAGGTAGTCAGAATCTAACTACGGACTGGTCAAATCTGCTGCACAAACCCAGGACTGGTCTTATTCTACATCTTGATTGACAATAGCTCTGAAGACTGTCTTAGGCTGCAGCCCAGTCTTTAGTCCATCTGGGAGAATGCATTCCTCTTCCATCATAATTTCAGGCAGCTTCCCACATGCTACAGAAGACCGTAAGAGAAGCCTTTTCCTGTTAAAAGGAGGCTTTGGGCAGCTGTTGTTCATCCTGACTGTTGCCTCCCTTTCCTCTAAATATTAACCACCCAGGCACTGATTACACAGAGCAGAGGTTGTTGAAGTCTGAAGGGCAAGTTCAAAGGTCAGGATGCATCTCTGGTTTGGAGGGGAAGGAAATGCTACAATGTTTTCCTACCACTCTCATGTGTTAGACAGGCCAGACATCCTCCTTGTAGCGAGGGGATCTAAGGATCTATAGGTTTCCTTCTCCTGTTCATTGGAGGAGAGGAGGGTGTAATGAGCTGGCCACTGTCAGAGCAGAATGGCCATGTGTATGGGGCCTGTGGTAAGGGTGAACCAAGCACGAGCAGAGCAGCAGGGACTTAAAGCACAGGACATTTAGAACAAGAAAGCTAGTGGGGTTTGGTCATTGAGAATTGGGAGGGGCAGAAATTTTCAATCAAGTGGAGATTTGACTTGGATATATCTCCAGGCTGAGTTCCTCGAGGGCAGGGACTCTGTAACTGTGTCACACTCACCTCTTCTCCTCCTGTTGTGGCCCAGCATTCAGAGCAGGTATTAATAGTGCCTTTGAATGGACTGAGACATGCACAAGGACAAGTGCCCAGCGCTGCTAGGGCTGAGATAGCATCTCTAGGCCTCAGTGATAGGGCTGTTTTTCCTGAGAGTGATTTACAAGAGAACTCCCTGTCAAGGCCTGGGAACCCTGTGGATGAAAGCATATTGGGAGCTCACCTGGAAAAGGCTCTGGGTTCTAGGTAGGCCTTGACTCCCATCAGAACTAAGGGTTCTTCTGTTAGAAGGAATGCCTTCCTAGGTTTTTGGCTAAATCCCAATGAGCCTGTCCCTGATCCCAGCTCTAATCCTTTACTACTTTGTAAGAGCTGACAGGGAAAAATCTTCCTGAAGCCCTGCTCTAGTTATCTAAAAACCTTTCTGGGTGAGCTGGAGGAACCTGGGGCCTAGGCCTGGGCTGGGATGATGGGAGCTGAGGCCTAGCTGGGAGTGGTCAGGGTTGCTCATGGCTGCCAGAATGGGACAATGGGGAATCAGAGATAGCAGTACAGAGAAAGGCTGCTCAAAACTCTAAAGTGCCCAGATCAAAGGGAGCTGGGCAGTGAGAAAAGAACAGGGCCTGCCATGTCCATTTGCATCTAGACACAGCAAGTGGGGCCTAGGGGACTGGTACTGAAACTGGAGCACTAGCCAGCAGAGCTCCCCAGGGGCATGCTGAGACTAGAGAGAAGAGGGCACAGTTCCACCTTGTCCATGAGTGGCAGTGGGTCTGGATGCTATGAGAGATGTAGCTCTTCTGTTAGGCCTATTCTAGAGGTTGATGGGGCAAGGATCTTGTGTCTGGTTCTTCTAAGAATTTGATTAACTTCTGGAATCTTATATGGGCCTCTAAGCATTCTTAAGTTCTCCAGACCCTGGTTAATTTCCCAGACTCAAGCCTTCAGGTTCATTGTCCAGAGCATTCCTCCATCTTCTCAACTTGTTTCCTCCTTGTACCATGGTTCTGACTTCCTGTGAGGCTTGGCAAACACAGGAAGTTATGTAGGTTCAGGGATATCCTGAACTAAAGAGTCCCAGTGATAAGAAGGCAGTGCTGTTTCTAGGGCTCTCCTCAGCTTTGGGGATGAGCCTAGATCTCCCTTTAGCCCTTAGTCCTTTTGTACCTGCTTTGTGCCAGGCCTTGGGTTGGGTGCTGGGCACACAGATAAATAAGATGTGTATTAGTGAGATACAGGGGATGTTTTAAGAGGATAAAGGCTAGATGGCTAACTCAGCTTGCTAGCATGGTGGAGGTGGTATTAGGATACTGTTAGGAAGTGGGGCCTGAGGTTGAGAAGGCAGGGAAAGGCATTCCAGGTGGTGGGAGTAGCATGGGCCAAAACTTAGAAGGGGGAACTAAAGTGGTTCAGTGTGGGCCAGGTGTTAGGGTGGGTGAGGGAGGTGGAGGAGTGAGCAGGGGCCAGATCATGAAGGGCCTAGAAGTTTGAATGGTATCCTGAGAGTGATAGGGAGCCTTAAAAGGTTGTAAAAGGGAAGTGACTTATTTGGTTCAGGCCACTCTCCTGAGCTCTAGTCCCACACTTCTGCTAGACCCTGTGTCTGTGTTGCGAACTACTTATTCCTAGCACGCAGCACATAGCCTGGCATGTGGTGGGGGCTTGGCAAATTTTTACTGCCCTTCTGCCACCTTCTCAAACTCAAAGTGTCACAAACTGATCTCATTTCTCCTCCTTTCCTTGTCCCCGTGCTCTGTCAACCACTTCCATCTTGCCCCCCATGCCTCTATCTCTTTGTCTTTCCTGTCTTGGAGCATGTGTTCATTCTGAGGTGCCCAGCTGCAAGTCTGCCCCGATGGGCTGGCCTTTGGGTTGTGGATACCATCTGGCACCCAAATGGCTCATAAGGGGAAAGTTCTCCCAAACATTGGGGCACAGGTTCTCCTCAAAGCTTCCTCTTCCCACGTCTCAGATTTGAAAGTAAATAAAAGTAGGTAAAATACTAAAAAAACAACTGCAAGGAAAGCAAAGAAGCAAATTGTACAGAAGAAAGGATTCTGTTGAACCCACCAACTAGGAGCAAGCATGACTCAATATCTCAACTGAAGTGGTTAAAATCTGCTGATAGTGAGTGTTGCTTCTGCTTTTCCTCCTCCTTCTAAGTTATTTTATTTATATTTCAAATAGGTATTATATGCACCTGGTACAACATTTGAAAGGTACAAAAGGCATACAGTGGAAAGTAAGTCTTCCTCTTCCCTTCTCTTTCCAGTCCCCAGTTGCCCTCCCCACAGTTAATTAGTGACTAGCTTTTAACGACTTCTTTATATTTCCTTCTTGAAATACTTTTTCCTCTTGGCCTTTGTGACTTTACAGAACTGTCCTGGTTTTCCTCCTGCCCTCTCCTCACTCCTCTGTGTCCTTTCCTGGCTTCTCCTCTGCCTGATTTATACTTGCCGTGGCCCAATGCTTGGTCCTGGGGCAGCTTCTTTTTTATTTTTCCATTCCCTTGTTTGGTGTCTCTAGCACAATAGTTTAAAATACCATCTATAAATAAGTTAACGCCTTCTGTGAGTATTCAGCCAGTCCTAATTTCTTTGAATCTCAGACTTTATATCCAGTTGCTTACTTGACACCTCCAATTGGATGTCTAATAAATGTCTGAAACTTAATGTGCAAATCAAAATGAAGGTAAAAATAAAACCCTTCAATTCACATTTCACTTCTCCCAGTCCAGGCCTCTTTCTCTGGTTGTCGTCTTCTCAGTAAACAACACTGTCATCCACAAATTGCACAAGCCCAAAATTTAGGTGCCATCCAGGATTTCTCTTTCCCTTATTTTCTCACAGCCAGTCCATAAAGACAAAGTCTTATTGACTTTACTTCTAAAGGATGCCCTGAAAGCATCTACTTCCTCCATTTCCTCTCAGCACACCTTCCCCCAGCTTTCTCCTGGGCCACCACAGTAACCTCCTGAATGATCTCCTTGCAGTCTGTCCAGCGCTCATTTACTGCTGCGTTGATTGGTGCTGACTGACTGAGGTCAGGTGCTCTGCTGAGTACTGGGCTATTCCCACAGAGAAGGCATCTTCGGTCTGCAAGTCCCACCCAAGGCCTGGCCCTGGCCACTCTGCTTGGGCCTTTCTAAAGAAACCAGAGTCCACCCATATGAGGACATTCTAGGAATCCATCTACCTTGCCTTCCACTCCAAGATCTTTCAGACTATATCCCATATACTCCTCACCTTTGCTTCTCCTGGTTTCTTGGGCTTCTTTGCCTTGGCCTTGTTCCTTCTGTGATGGATGATGTTGGTTTAGCCTGTTGACTCAGTTTGGACTCTTTCACTTGGCTTCTGCCTTGGAAGCTCTTGAGGACCTGACTTCTGGTGCCCTTTCTCTGGCCCCATCACAGGGTGAAGGTTCCTGTACTTCCCTGGTATCCACTGACTGAATACTCCCTCCACATAAAGGGAAGGGGACTGGATGTGCACATTATACAGTTTAAGGAAGGAGCACATCTTAACCAGATAGGTCATGTCCACTGATCCTTTGGTTAAGTCAACCACAAGTAAAATGTGGAGCAACGTGTTTCTTCCCCTGGACTGTCTAGCCAGGAGACAGGCCACCTCCTGAGTGTGAGCCTCCACCCCTGGTACTCATTCACTGCAAGATTGTTGTGGTGGTGATTCCTGCCTTAGGAGGTGGAGTCAATGACATGACTTGTGAGAGTATTTCTGGTCCTTAGGGTTTGACACCAAAGATGAGGGACATCTGCTTTGGATATCAGAGATGGAAGTTTCTGAGCAACTAGGTCAGTTCAGGAACTCTCTGAGAGGCCCTCTTTTTGACACCCTTCTTTAACTCAACAGCTAGTTTAGCACCTAGTGTGAGCCAGCTGGTGTGCTAGCCACTGGGGATACAATGATGCAAAAGGCACAGACCTCCTTCCAGCCTTGTGGAGCTTTGCTGGAAGTCAGTGCCTTGGCTAGCTTGTTCCATGCCTTGCAGCTCAGTGGGATGTCAGGGCCTGGAATTTTTGTCCCAGTACGGAGTTTGGAGTATGTCCTCGTCAGAATAACCACATAAGTGAATAGTGGCTTCTGGTTTATTGGCCAGCATGAAGCCATTTGTCCAGAAGGTCAGAGAAACCTAATTAGGAGCCCCTGCCTCCTTTGACCTGTTAGGTTTGTAGGCTTTTTGTAGCTGCAAACGCTGCAGAAGAGGAACCATAACAAAAGTGCTCACTGAGGAGTGATGAGGCTGTGTGGGCCAGGGGTGGTGTCAGCGAGGTAGAGGAGAAAGCTGGGGGGGATGTGGTTGTTCTCCTCCAGTGAGAGAAGAAACACAGTCTGAGGCTGACGGGTCCCCTGAGGGCAGTGTGGGGGCAGGGGAGTCAAAGATGTTGGGCTCTGGCTTCACTAAGGTCAGAGCTGCCCCCAGCTGGGCTGATTCATTTATTGCTTCATTTATTCAGCAAACATCCATCTGTGACGTGTGCACTCTCTGTTAGGCCGTGTGTGTGTGTAGGAACAAAAATAAAATAAGACAAGGTTCCTGTTCTCAAACTGCTGATAGTCTGGAGGTGGGCTGGGAGGTAATGAATGGCCCTTCATCGGGGTTGTTAAGGCAGAGGCCAGACAAGCACTTGGAAGGTGCAGGGTGAGGCATAAAGGGAATGAAAGGCTCTGATTGGTGGTGGTGGTGGAGGGGGTTGGAAGCTTTGAAGGAGCTTTCCAACCCCGCCTCCCCATCGCCCCTGCAAAGAGCCAGTGTCCTGAATTCCTGAGGCTCTGGTGGGGGAATGGGCTGGTTTGAGATTACAGTGCTGTGGGGCTGGCCAGGAATGGCTGGGAGGAGGGGTTAGACTGGGAGAAGGGGCAGGGGAGGCCTATTGTCAGGAGGGCGTGGGTTTGAGTACAAAAACAGCCAGTGCTGAAGATCCTGGCAGACCCTGCAGACTGAGGTAGGACAGAGGTGATCAGGAACAACTGCTCAGGAAGGAAGGACCCAGAGCTTAGAGAGACCTCGATCAGAGCAGGAGGCCAGGGGGGTTCCTCCCTGGCCAGCCCAGCAGGTTCTGTTTGCCTTGGTTTAGTAGCACCTCTGCTGTCTCTCCTTCTCCCGCCACTCCTGCTTTTGTCTCAGGGTCTCCAGGACGAGTGTCAGTACCTCCTTCAGCCACAGCTGATTGTCCGGCGCTTGCTGGACGTGGCTGTGCTGGTTCCTGGCCGTCCCTCAGAGCAAACCCTCTCCTCCCACAATCGCTCAGCCCTGTACAAGTGAGTCGACTACTCCCCAAACCTGGCCCTTTCCCTCTTCCTTCCCTTGGCTTCTCAGCCTCCCTGCCTGGTCCTGCTCTCCCTCTAGCCCAATTGGACCCAGACCCCTGGGTGGGTGGGATCCCTGCCTCCCCCTCTCCCAGCACAGAGGGAAGACCTGAAAAGGCCTGTGGTATCCCTGTGTCTCCTACCCTCTCTGTGCCCCTTCTTCCTAGCGTTTCCCTTATTCTGGTGTTCCTCTCACCTCTCTGTCTGTCCTTTCTTACCCCCAACCTCTCCTCTGCCCAGGGTCTTCGTGCCCAGCTTCACATACAGGGTTTCAGCACAGCTGGTGTGTGTGGGGGGCCGTGGTGTGTCTGTTTGTCCCCTGACACTGCGCCTACGTCCCAAGGCCCCACCCCTGCACAACTCAAGCTCTGTGGCCTGTGGAAGTGCCTCAGTATGCCAGCTGGAGCTGGCACTGCCCCCCTGGGGGCACTGGGTCTACGTGCGTGTGGAAACACCATCCCGGGGCTCTGGCAGGACCATCCACTTCCAGCTGTGTGTGCGGTTGCAAGGTCAGAACCCCCCCATCTTCCCTAGCTACCCAGCCTGTGCAGACATCCATGGCTGGGAAGTGACTTGGGTGGCTGTTTTCAGTGACCGTCAGCCACATCCCTACAATTTCCCCTACTGTGCCCAGCCTCCTTCACACTCCCTGAAGCCCTCTCACGTGGAGCTCCAAGTCATGGGAAGGCCTTCAGATAATTTTTTTGCACCTGACTTGGGACAACTAAAGGACCTCATTTACTTTCCTTGATTTAATCTCTCTTTCAGTTTCCTGGGGTAGGCAGGGACAGTCAGGACCTCTGGGATACTGTCCTTGCCAAAACCAGTGCACGGCAGTGAGACAGCCTGTCACACTTAGTTATCTCTTTCAACAGTGTCTTCACTGCCCTTAGGGAGGGATAGATGACCTTGGTTCCCTCCAACATGACCTAACATTAGCTGTCACCACTAGGAAACCCCTGTGTCTGTGGATGCCCTACACTCCCAAGGGACATTGGATTCTAATTCTTACCCCTCCCCGTACTTTGCTAAACCTTGCCTGGCTCAGATCCAGGTTATGAGTCAGATCAGGGCTCTGAGGGCTGCAGACCTCAGCTCTGGTTTCCTCTGCTCACAGAGTGCCCGCAGCCCAGCCTGTCCCGTGCCCTAGTCCCTGGAGCTGCCATGAACATGCCCCAGTCACTGGGCAACCAGCCACTGCCCCCAGAGCCGCCATCCCTCGGAACACCCGTGGAAGGGCCTGGGGCCACTTCCCCACCTGAGCACTGCTGGCCAGTGCGCCCGACTCTGCGCAACGAGCTGGACACCTTCTCCGTCCACTTCTACATCTTCTTTGGCCCCAGTGTGGCCCTTCCTCCTGAGCGCCCAGCTGTGTTCGCCCTGAGGCTGTTGCCAGTGCTGGACAGTGGAGGTGTCCTCAGCCTGGAGCTCCAGCTCAATGCGGTACTCTTTGTGGAGGCCGGGGAGGTTGCCCTGTGGGGAGCTTGGAGGGGAAGGTGTCAGGGGTGTGGGGTGTGGGGGCCCTTACCTCTTCCAGGAAGTCTGTTCAGGTTACTTCCACCCATCCTGACAATTAGGGGCCATGTCCTAGCCCAATTCTGGTCAAAAAACATGCTCTGAGTATTGACTCTGCTACGAATGGGCTGGGTCAACCCAGGTCAACTCAGAGTAGTCTGATTTTCCCCAATTTTGTAGGCTCATCTCCCACTCACTAACGGCCTTTCTCTATAGTAGTGATCTACTTTTTCTTGCATATCACCTGTGATGGGGAGTTCACCACCTCCTGAGGCCATGCAGCCATGTTTGGACAACTCTAATTGCTAAAGAGCACTTTCTCATCAACCAGCCTGAGGCCTGGTCTGTGGCTTGATGTGGCCTTTTATGGGACATGGCTCAAACTTTCTAGTGGTCCTGCCAGTCAGTACAGAGCTGGCTCTTCAATCTGAAGATGTTCCTTATTTTGTACTCAAATTCTCTCTCTGTTCTGGCTAAGACTGTATTTTGTGTCTACTTATTACTGTGCTTTTGGGCAATGACAGTGAGGTCTTGATTTGACCTTGAAACTGTAGACCCAAAATTAGAGGACAGCCTCACCTGTATTATTTCTTCTTCAGTACTCTGAGAATAGAGGACCAGACCCCCTGCAGCCCCTCACCCTTTCCCTCTCTGCATTCTTGTCCATTTACATTAAGGAGCATCTGTTTACATTCCACCCATCTGTATGCTATGATGCTTGCCACACACCTCAGACAGACTGTTCTATTAATTTTGAAAGGTGTATTGGCACATCTACTCTGATCTTTCCTTCCAAATATTTTGATTTTTTTCCTTGGATCAGACTGAACATTTAGATCAGAGAACTGCATACCTAGAGGACATTTTTTTCTTTGGCTCCCTCCTAGAATGACTTTCACTGAGTAATATTAAATACTTTGGCATATTGCCCTGGGTTTGCATTGAGGGAAGTTATAAGCAAGTTGTATGAAACTCCTGTCGTTGAGGACAGGATGCCTGACAACTCACAGTGCTCCTTTGATGAGAATTTATCTGAGAACCTCCCCTTTGGATGCTGCAATTCTCCAGAGACTCTGATTAACTTTTATGTTATGTACTCACAAATCTTCCTCCTTTGCTTTGGTTGCTTAGAAGTCAGTATCAAATATATGGCCCACATTAGGGAGGATTTTATTTTCCTATCCTGATTAAGTTTCCCTCATGCATTTATTTTATCCTGTTTTATGTATTTAATAAGCTGCCTCAAATCTTTCTTGAATGAGGTGAGCTTATGGCATCCTGTTACCTTTATTCTTGTAGACAACCCCTTACATTTACTCTTGCTGGTATCTGGTTGCCTTTAATCGCAGCCAGGTTGCTACATTTAATCTCCTGGGCATTCTATTACCACTGTTCTGTATCTAGGATCATTTCACCTAAGGACAAGTGAGTTTCTTTACATTCCTTCTGCCTCAGGTCCAGGTGAAGATGATGGGAAACCTGACAATTACCTTTGTCCATAACTATTTAATAGTTTCTAAATCCAGCAACAACAACCCCCAGGAAGATAGGACTGAAAAAGAGGGTGTTCTCTCTTGCTTGGACAGAATTGAAACAATTCTGCCCAAAGAAAAGATTCAGAATTGGTCTTTGGTTTCTCATCAGTCTTTGAAAGATTTCTGCTGTGGAGGGTCTGGTGTTGTCCAATTTTTCTGTTCCAAGGCTGGAGGGGAGAGAGCAGCTTTGGTGTGGAGAGCCCCAGAGGAATGGGCTGTCCATTGACGGTGTGGCTTAACAGGTGTAGGAGTCAGAGGGTGGTGGTGGTTGGAACTGGAGGGTGTGACAGCCTCACCTCCATACCTGCCCTCCCCAGAGCTCCGTGCACCAGGAAAATGTGACAGTGTTTGGATGCTTGACTCACGAGGTGCCCTTAAGCCTGGGGGATGCAGCAGTGACCTGTTCCAAAGGTGGGTTGAGGAATGAGGGAGGAGAGGAGGCTGGAAGTCTGGGGGTGGGGGTGGCGGGGGGGGGGGAACAGGAGTTATGGGAAGTGGGGGCAGGTGGGTGAGGGTCCTTGGGTCCAGACCCTACACAGACCCCTCCTCCTTCTCACTTTCCCCTCTCCTTTTTCCCTTCAGAGTCTCTGGCCGGCTTCCTCCTCTCCGTCAGTGCCACCTCCAGAGTGGCCAGGCTGCGAATCCCCTTCCCGCAAACGGGGACCTGGTTCCTGGCCCTCCGCTCCCTGTGCGGGGTGGGGCCTCGGTGAGCTGCCGGGGCAGGGCAGGGCCGGGGCGGGGGCAGCCTGGGGCCCCAGGTGACTGCGAGTGTGTGCGCAGGTTCCTACGGTGCCGCAATGCTACAGCTGAGGTGCGGCTGCGCACCTTCCTCTCCCCGTGCGTGGACGACTGCGGGCCTTACGGCCAGTGCAAGCTGCTGCGCACGCACAACTACCTGTACGCGGCCTGCGAGTGCAAGGCTGGTGAGCGGGCTGGCGAGAGAGTGGGCCGTGTGGGCCTCCTGGCTTCGGGGGTGGCCTGGGCAGGGGTGGATGTGCTGGGCCTGTGGGCAGGCAGGAGGGGCGGGGAGGACCAACCTGATTTGGGGATGGGTTTGGAGAGAATGGGAGGGCAGAGCCAGGGTGATACCAGTGGCATCGGGCTTGGCAAGAGGCCAGGAGCAGAAGTGTCTGCTAAACCCATGGCTTCCGTCTGTCCTCTTCCACCCTGTGCACTCCCCACCGGTTACCCGCAGGGTGGCGGGGCTGGGGCTGTACCGACAGTGCGGATGCGCTCTCCTATGGATTCCAGCTGCTGTCCACACTCTTGCTCTGCCTGAGCAACCTCATGTTTTTGCCACCTGTGGTCCTGGCCATTCGAAGCCGATATGTGCTCGAAGCTGCTGTCTATACCTTCACCATGTTCTTCTCCACGGTATGTGGTGGCATCTCTGTCTTCACTGTGTCCTTGTCTATGGTGATGGGTGAGAGTCTACATTTCTACTGTGTTCTCCACTGGTTTGGGGATGTCTTCTATAGCAGTGCGTCCCAACCTATTGTGGCATGCATAGAAAATGGTAATTTTTGTAAGGCACATTGGGGTAAATGAACGTAGCTGTTTGCAACTTAATATAATAAATGTAGGTCTCTAGCTGCCCCAGACTCTGTCCACCCTGAGGGCTGAGGGGACCTTTTCTCAACACACTGGCTGAGAAACTGTCCTACGGTATGGAATTGTGTCTACATCTTCACCATGTTCTCTATATGGGGGCAGGGAATCTACACTTCCATCCACATCTCTGTGTGGAGTGTCTTCACCTTCATCACGTTCTTTCATGATGGCAGGGCTAGCTACTCTGTGCTCATGTTCTCCATTGCACTGGAGATTTCTACATCTTTGGCATATTTGGTCTTATCGTATGAGATGGCATCCCTCCATTCAGTCACCATGCATCCTTGATTTCTCATGAGAACCTTTGGAAGATAGAGGGGATATCTATATTGGGCAATTTATAGAACAGTCTGACTCTCAGAGTCCTGAGAAACTTTTTGGACTCAACTGTGTCCTGAGGCATCATGGGAAGTGGCAGTATGATATAAAATCCCAGCTCAAAGGAGTACATTTTGATGAAGATTAATATAATTTTAAACCTCTCTATCCCCATTACAGAATTTCCACAATCCCTTCCTTGTATTTTCCCACTCCTCCATAATCAGAAGAGTTCATGTTACAAGCAGGCATCACAGATATTGTAAGGAAAGGTACAGAAGTGAGTCTACTAATGTGACTTAACCCCTAAGTAGACTTCTTTCCTCTTGAGGTGCTGCATCTAGGGATCTTTCATGTCATCTCTGGGTTCTCCGCATCTTGTGATGTACAGTGTCTGCCTGTGAGCACTGCAAAACTCTTAGATGGATTCAGACTGTCCTCAGGCCTTGGCAACAAGGATATCACAGAAACCAAGACATGTCTCCCTGGCATCCAGCACTACTAGATCAGACATATGTCCAAATTACAAAAACCCTGCTTATTATCTTAGAAAAAGCAAAGGGCAAATGTGCTGAAACTGAGGGTCACGAGTCTTCCTAGAGGTTCATCCACACATGAGGAAGAGTAGGCTATAACTGTGCTGCATAGAGAGACCTTGGTCCTTTAAGCTGGGTGAGAAGAGCATATTCCAATTTTGCTTGACTGGCTCCTTTTTAGGCTTTCCGTGACAGTGCCTCATTCTATTTTTATATTAGACACTTTCACTTTCATATTGCCAGATGCCCTTTATACTGTGGCTCACCAAATTCTCTAGCAACAGCTGTTCCACCAGCCCACTCTTGGCTACCTGTAGATCTAATGTGATTCACAGTAAGAACACCAAAGTGTGTCAGGAGGCTGGAGCATGTGGGGACAGCATGTTTATTCTCTGGACTTGACACGAGCACCCAGGCATTGGCTCCAGAGTGTTCACTGCTAGATGATTCTTCATTATTTGGGTACAGTGGCATATCAGTCTGAAAGAAAAAAGATCCTCCCCTGAGTAGAAACACTGGGAGAGCCTCAAGTGCCTGGCACCACATAAAGAGCTCCCACTTTCTTAAATGAGGCAATAAGCCAAAGAATAAGGAAAAGCTACTGGCTTTGATGTGTTGCCTTAAGTCCTACTCTAACTCCTGCTTTTTCTCCACATGGGCCAAAACACAGAGCTACTGGTCCTACAGTTTTCCCAGTAGCTTACCCTGTTGTCCTTCCTTTGCCATTCCTTACTAAGGCTTATTTCATTCTGCAGCAGGGTCCATTTAAGGACCCATTGGTCATATTGCAGCTGTCAGCACCAGGACAGTAAATGACAGTTATCCTCCTTGTTTCCAAATAATCCAGGACAGTCCATACCTGGGAGTAGCTCATCTTTTCCTACCTAGGACATAGGAGCAGATAGTAGGTTTTTAATTCAGGAGTTTACAGATGTAAAATATATTTAAAAAACAAAAACAGGCTAGAAACTTAGCACTTGATTTTGTATATAGCCAAACAATTCAGATAATGATAACAGCAAAATGGCCTCTACTGAATGTGTGCTGTGTGTCAGACACTGCTAATTTAATCCTCATAATAGCACTATAATAATAGATAGGTAATTTTATTATTGTTATTATCCCTTTTTGTAGATGAGGGAAAGTTAAATACTTTGCCTGGGGTAGAAGGTGAGTATTTTACTGTACAGTCTTGGTGAACCAAGATTCTCACTCAGGCTAACTCCAGATTCCTCACATGTAATCGCTAAACTATATTGCTCCTCTTGTACCAGGGCAGTGAGCATGCACTGATAAATTTCTAACCTGACTTCAGTTTCTCATAAATCCTAGACTATGTACAGAAACACATGACCTCAGTTTATTAGTTCTCCCCAAATTCTTAAAAGATAAGCACCAATCAAGAGATAAGAAAATGTAACCAAACCAAATATAAAAAAAATCAGGGAAAATATATCAAACATTTCAGTTGTGCAGCTCTAACCCATACAGTTCAAGCCACATATCCTTCACAGTGCTACTCAGGTCCTTAGAATCAGATCCCACATCCTGGGGCTGTGCAGCCTTCCTTGCTGACTGCTGACATCCTGGCTGCGAGCCCACCTTCTCATGACCTCTGCTGTTCCTCAGACCGTCACAAGTAATTCTCAGTGACAAAATCCCATAACTGCTTTCAAGAGAAAATGGAAGCAGAAGACAGAAAAGAGAGCAACAGTAAGTTCCATTATCTCTTGAGTGCAAATATCCCAGTCTTTGCATGGATTAAATATGTTTGCACTTACAGTTTTATATTCTGTGGTGCCTGGATGCCCCATTTTGGAGCATCAGATGAACTATATAGCTATAAAAATGTAAAAAACCAATTTAGGATAATTTTCCAGAATTAATTCATAAATAATGTCCAAACCTGAGGAAATTATCAACTTAGATTGGAATTATGTTGATAGAAGCCAGTTTATAGTCTAAATTTCTTTTCTTAAATTCTCTGATTTTTCTGTGTAATTTCTACTACTTTTTATTGCTGTTGACAAAAATACCAATCTAAAAATTAGCCCACAATTTTCCTCATACTGTATTTTTATTTTAACTTTACCCCTGTGGATTTTTCACAACCTTAAACAATCTCTTTTGACCTTTTTAGTAAACTTGGAGAATAACCAGTCATATAATATTAGTGAGATGATTTCCCCAAAACCTCTCCACTTCAGAGACAATATCTCCATTTTTCTTTACTCTTCTTTCAATGTAGAGAAATTCCTAGGAGATAGCCCTCAATTAATTATTCTTCTAGATGTGTCTTCAATATTTGGTGATTCATCTTTGCTCTTTTCCTGCAGATATATGTTCTCCCTTATCTGAGATTGAAGGATTTATTATAAGTTCCTCTTGCAGAACCTTTTGAACATTTCCTTTTACATACTTGAAAGTCAGGTGTGTGAAGCCAACTCCTTGGTTAAGCCTGAAGTGTAAAATTAGTGCTTTAAAATAAAATCCAAACCATAAAACAGTATTGGGTAATTTAGTGTCCTACTTATATCTGGTCTTAGAGGCAGAGAACAATCAATGTCCTCTAGCTAAAATGGAAAAAGACCAAAATATTGATTTGTTTAGGAACTAAATTAACTCCCAGTGAATCAGCATATATAAGAGAAAAAAAGAGTTGAAAAAAATATCATAGGCATATTCAAACATTAATTCTAATGCTGATATGGACCCACAAGAAAAGTCTCTGGAAATTTCCCAGTAAGAATTTATTTTCTCAATTTAATAATATATTAAGGGGGAACCATATTCCCAAACTAACAAGCCTTTTCAAAAGTCTAGGACACCCACTTAATACATCATCATTCCTAGGCAGTCTTTTCCTGTAGGAACAAAATTCTTTATGTCCAAAGTGAAGGAAAAAAGATAAGCACCCAAATTTAAGTCTTACAGCTTGAAATTTAAAGGAATGAAGCTTAAAGTTTCCCAATGCCAATTCATATCCCTAGATTTTCCTTTTCCTTTTATTTTCTTTTTCTAAGGTCCTAGCTTCTTCCTTTCCAACTTTGTCTGTTGAAGTTATAATTTTTGCAATTTGAATGACTGGATGAAATCTTTAATAGGGTCAAAGGAAACATGAACAATTTCTTTTTCATCCTTTGTCCTAGAGACTGACTTTTTGGTGTTTTCCAGTTCTATTGGGGACAACCCTGCATTTGGGCTGAATTCTGTCAGTTTTCACAGCAAACCTGGTTCACTTTCCCACTTGCTTTTCCCTAAGGAGGGGGGTGCTGTTTGATTAAGGTTGGGGTGTCATTGCTTGTGATTTGAGTTTGGGATGTAATAATCCTTCTCCTGAATCATTCTTCCTGACCTTGCCCCCACCTTCTCATTCTCAACTGTACCTCATTCGAACAGGAGACTGGTTTCTCCCATTTCCATTCTTTCCAGAAGTTATGGAGACCCCACTGCTGCCAGTGAGTGAAGGGCTTGTGGTATTGCTCAGCTATCTCTTTCCTGAGCCCTGCCTTCTACCCACAACCCAAGGACATGCCTCTGGAGGGCGTGGAGACCTGTCTCACTGAGGTCTGTAAGGCTACCTTGGGATCAGAGCCCTTGTGAGTTAGGGTTGCCTTTTAATAGATGATAAAGAAACTGACCTGGGCTGAAAGCAGTGCCTAAAGGACCCCTTCCATCAATGACCAAGCCACATAAAAGGCCACCTTTGGATGCCACAACACTCAGTCTTCCTGCCCAAGCTTCATTTCAGCCTGATGTACTTTAGCCCAACCCTGCCTGCAACTACAGCAACTTGTTTCTCCTGTCACAAGATGTCTTCAGTAGCCATGGTTCCCAAAGGACCTGGGGTAACATGCTGGGGACAGAGATCAAGATTGAGTCACAGAATCTTAAGAAAATTTTTTTGATCCCCCTAATGTCTGCTGACATGGTTCAAAGTCAGCTCCAATGAGTAGATTTCAATAAAGTTTATATAGGTCAAAACCTTTTTTCTCCAGTTATAGCCTTTTCGTTTTCTTAACCTTGCTTCCATCACCATAACAACCCATTCTTCCTGACATGGAGCAGGGATGGTATTAGATGAGACGAGTGAGCATGTCCCTGTGATGTTTGTTCTCAGTCTGGAGCTGTTTGTCCTCAGAGGTCCTATCCAGTATCTTTTCTTTTTTATGGGCTCATAAGGCACGTGATCACTAGGAAGTCCACAGAGGGATACGTGTTCTCATCATGTTTGCACCAAAGATATTCTTACAACTATGCATGTTCTTGTTGTCTGACATCAGTAAGTACTGAAATCACATAAATTCTATCTAGAAATTCAGAGAAAGGTGACAGCAAATGTTCTAAGATAAACAGAGCACAGGTTATCCCTGGACAACCCTTTACACAAACAAGAGAATGCAGGATGCCAGAACCCATGGCATTGTCCAGAGAGACACAGGGTTTGGGACCACAGACCAAGGGGGCTAATGGCAGACCTTGGTTCCTGAATTAGGGTGCCCAGTATAGTTTGATACAGTTCTACTTGTGTTTCCTGCATCCCCTTTGAACCTTCTCAGTAGCCTACTCTACTATGTTCTCCACAGGGTGGGAGAGGTGGACACAGTCTCCTCTCCATATTCTTCCCGAAGGTGTAAGTGCCGTGCTGTTCTCCGTGGCCTTAGGGACTGCCTTTTTTCTTACTGTGCACCCCCCTGCCCACATTGGGTGGGAGGGGATGAACAGGGCCAGTTACTGAGAGCGAAGCCCTGTTCAGAGTCTGAGCTATCAGGGGAAACTGGGACATGCAGGGGAGTTTTGGGGTGTGGGCTGGCCCAGAGCTTGGGCCAGGGCTGGGGATTATAGGCGGAGCCCATGGTGAGGAGATGCAATTGGCCTCAGCTTGAATTATCTGGACCCCTTGGCCTGGCCCACTCCACGGCAGGAGCAGGAAGGTTAGGAAGGTGAGCACAGGGCTGGGGCTGCGAGATACATGCAGCTTATGAAGCAGACCAGGCCTCCCTACCACATTCTTCTCAGGAGTGGAGGAGTCAGGCATTTCCCAGTTCTCGCCTGTGACCTCTGACCTCTGCTACTCTGATAGCACGCAGCACCCTGTGACCCCCCCCCCAGTTGTGCAGACCCAGATCTCTGCCCCAAGTTCTCTCAATGCCCGTCTTTCTTCCTGCAGTTCTATCATGCCTGCGACCAGCCGGGCATTGTGGTTTTCTGCATCATGGACTACGATGTGCTGCAGTTCTGTGATTTCCTGGGCTCCTTAATGTCCGTGTGGGTTACTGTCATTGCCATGGCTCGCTTACAGCCCGTGGTCAAGCAGGTCAGTCCAGAGTGGGCCCTGGGGGACGACCATAGCCAAGTCTACTGAAATCCACTCCTGACCTCTCCCTGGGGGCATTTCCCAGTGCCTCTTGCCATCCTGGCCCAGCCCCTGGAGTGCTGTCACCTGGCTCTAGTCCAGCCCCGGGAGTCCTCTTTCTCTAGGTGCTGTATTTGCTGGGAGCTATGCTGCTGTCCATGGCTCTGCAGCTTGACCGGCATGGACTCTGGAACCTGCTTGGACCCAGTCTCTTCGCCCTGGGAATCTTGGCCACAGCCTGGGTAAGGGTGGGGAGGGCTGTGGGCGGAGTCTCAGCAGGACTTGGGTACAGGGCCCTGGGTGTCTGGTCCCCAATTTAAGGTGGGCTTGGACTCTGTCATCATCACCTGCTATTCACAGTGCCCACTCCAGTCTTAGCAGGTGCCTATAGGTCACAACCAGGGCTCAGAGGAAGCCTGAGGGTGACCAGCTCTGGTTTGAGTTCCAGGGCCTCATGTTCCTGAGCCCCACTTCTCTGCCTCCCCCAGACAGTACGTAGCGTCCGTCGCCGGCACTGCTACCCACCCACGTGGCGCCGCTGGCTTTTCTACCTGTGCCCGGGAAGCCTTATTGCAGGCAGTGCTGTCCTACTCTATGCTTTTGTGGAGACCCGGGACAACTACTTCTACATTCATAGCATTTGGCATATGCTCATCGCTGGCAGTGTGGGCTTCTTGCTGCCCCCTCGTGCCAAGACTGACCACCGGGTCCCGTCTGGAGCCCGGGCCCGGGGCTGTGGTTACCAGCTATGCATCAATGAGCAGGAGGAGCTGGGCCTTGTGGGACCAGGAGGGGCCACTGTCAGCAGCATCTGTGCCAGCTGAGAGGGGCTTTGGGCCTGGCCCTGGGGGGATATGAACCCTTCCTAGGGTTCTTCCTGGGGACATGGAGCCCTCCCAGGGACAAGAGACAAGCTGTAATTCTTGAGGACATGGAGTCTTTCTCAAGGACATAGAACTCTTCCAGGGACCTGGAGCCCTTCCCAGTACATGGAGAACTTCCTGAGCACTTGGAGTTCTCCTGCATCCATGGAGTCCTTCGTAAGGACTGGAACCTATGCAGGGTACAGAGCCCCCTCAGGACCAAGGGGTCCCCCCAGGGATATGGAGCCCTCCTAAAGACCTGGATTCCTTCTCAGGGAGACAAAGCCCTGTCAGGAACATGGCATCATTCCAGAGGAAATGGAGTCCATCTTGGGGAAACTGAGTCTCCAGATTTTCCCAGAGGCTCAGCAACTCTGGCCTCAGGCTTCCTTCCCAGGACAGCATCTGGGCTGTGCTGTGCTGGGGAGAAGGGATTGCAGGGTCAGATGGAGCTGGGGCTGGCTGGGCTGGCTGGTGTCCTGAGTTGATGCAGGTGGACATGTGTCTCCAATGAAGTATGTGCTGGTTGTGTGCTGCCTTTTTTCCTGGGGTCAAGGTTGTGGGAAAGGCGGGGAAGAGGGACTCTGAGGAAATCAGCAGGAGTGATGGGAGCCAGCCAGAATGAGCTGCTGGGAGCTGCTCTCTGAGGCTTTTGCCCACCATGTACATACTTGCCTCCCTCTCTTCTGGTACCTGCATTCATTTCCAAACACTTCCTAATGCCTGTTCCTCAATTCCTATTTATCTCAGTGTGCAGTAGCTGAGGTGTGTGCATGTGTGTGCACGTGCGTGCATGTGCTGAGATGGTATACATCAGTGAGACAAACTTCCCTTGTGACGTCTACACCCAACACTGAAGGAAGCCGAGGTCCCAGGAAATTGGAGTAGCAGGTACACATCTCAGATGTGCAAGAAATATCACAAGAATATAACTTCTATTTTGAGCCCCCATTTTTCCTGAGTGCCAAAAAGATCATTTGTCAATCTGGGGTTTCTTCTCCTTCCACAAGGGTCATAGCTGAGTTCTGAGGGTCTTACATGATGCCAGGATGTTGAGGGAGTATTCTCTGTGGTCACCAGTGTCCATACTTCATTTGTCCCCTGAGATTTCCATCATTCCACCTGGTCCCCAGTCAGAGGTCCCAACAGGTCATCTAGGGTACAGGGAGGTTTCTTGATCCCATCTGCATAACCCTTTCAGTCCTGAGGTTCTCTCCACCACATCTGTGCCACATGCAAAGACCTATGAGGTTATCTGAGGCCTTGGCTACCCAGGCACACCTTGAAGCCATTTCTACTCTGGGGTTCTGTTCTGGGTTTTACCTGACAAACAAGACATGAGTTGCTCCATCTTTTAAATCCTACAAACCTATCCAGGGCCCCTCTCTTTGGGTACGCTCTGTGCCAGTACTCTCACTACATTCCCTCCTCCTCTCTCCGCACCCCCCCTTTGTTAATATGGAGGTGAGGAAGCCTTATTTTCACTTGTGTTTTCTCCCAAATCTTTTATCTGTGCCTTAAGTCTTTTCTTTTCCCTTTAGAGCCTAGGGTTTTGAAGTGCAGACACCAGGAAAACATCCCTTTGTTCTCTGTTTTCTGCAATCACATCTCTTCCTTGGGCCACTGAGCAGAGAATGGTGTGGCCAACTGAATGGTGAGAAGGAGCGAGGAGGTGTGGGCTGGGTGTCTGTTCCTATCCCAGAAATACTGCATCACATTAAGATGTATAGAGCCAGGTCACTAGGATGCTTGAACACAAATAACTGGCGTTCGGACAGAGCAGAGTACAGAGGGCACTGAAGAGGGAGACAGGGCTGGGACACACCCCACCCAGTGAGGAGGGGTCAGAAGGGGCTTCCTGGAAGCAGGATGGGGGATGTGAATGAGGATTAAATAAGTTGCCATAATACCAAGGTGTTGGGACAGTGTTCTCTGTGGTCACTGGTGTCCATATTGCATCCCTCCCCTGAGATTTCCATCATTCCATATGGTGCCCAGTCAGCAAAGCACTTAGAACACCTAGTACAGTGCATAGCTTGGTATGTGATCTGTATCCAGTATATGTCACTAAGGGTCACCAAGTGTTTGGACATAGGAAGGGAATAGTAAGGGGCAGACACAGCAGCAGGAAAGACTGATACTTACTCAGGGAACTCCACCTGGAGGGCCTGGGTGTGAGTGGGGGTGTGTGTGTGTTGGGGGCAGTGGGGCAGTGGAGGCAAGCAGCCAACGATGTGGTTGGAGAGATAGGGGGAGATCTAGCCTTTATTCTATGGGAAATGAGCCATTGGAGAGATTTAAGCAGGAGAGTAGCATGATCAGACTGGTGTTTTGATGGCTGGGGCGGAGGGTGGATTTGGGGGAGAGTTTGGAGGATGAGTGCGCAGTGACACAGGTGTTGCAATATTTGAGAGAGAAATGGTGAAGGCTTCTTAACACAATGTCAATGGAAATGAGGGAACCAATTTAAGAGCTATTAGGAGATGAACTCTATAGGACTTAGTGACTAATTGGATGCATGGGGTGATGAGGTATGAGAGAAAGTCTAGGATGACTGCCATGTTTCTGACTTGGGTGTGATGGTGCCATTCCTTGAGATGGTGACATCACTTTGGGTGGGGGGCATGATGAGTTCAGTTTTGGACAGTTTGAGTTTGAGGTGCCTGTGGGATTCCTGGGGGGTGGGGGGAAGTGCTGGGTGTAGCACCTGAACCAGGCTTGGAACACTGGTCTCCTGGCTCCCAGAATGGGGATCGTTGGTCTCCTGACTTGTCTCTGTGGGGGAGAGCCCATGATCCAAACAACCCCCGCCTGCCTTGAATACAGTGCTTTGGCTGGTGGATACTGCTGCTTTCTTGCACGTATCTGTACACACAACTGGACTAAGACCCCTGACCACTTATAATTGCCTGGAGCACGTTCAGCAGCACAGGGTTCAATCCCCAGATGGTGATGTTGCAAGGGCTTCCATTCGGCAAACCTTCCACAGGGAAAGCTCTGTGGGATCTGCAGGGATGAGTCAGACCTGCCTGAATCCTGCCCTGAGGAGCTCACATGGGGGTGAAATGTCACGAATGCAAGTCAGGATGGGATAGGTGTCAAGTGAAAGGTCCTGACGAAGTGGTGTAGGATGTAAAGAGAACAATCTCAAAGTGCGATAGGAAAGGTTGAGTGAAAGAGATGGTGTCTAGGCTAGCTTTGAAAACTGGTCCCAGATGTCATCTGAGAACAACATGAGCAAAGACATGGAGGTACAGGCAGTACAGATAATGTAGTGAGGGGACGGCCCATGTGAAGGATGTAGTGGAAAACCAGGCTGAAGAAGCAGGTGGGGCTGGATTCTGGAGGGCCTTTACGACTCAGCTGAAGAATTTGGTAATGGGGGGGCCATCAAAGGTTCTTGATCAGAAGAGTGATGAATCCATTGGGGTTTGACCAAAGTAGCAGAACCACTATGAGTGATGTAAGGAGTTTATTATAGAGATTAGACCTATACTGTCATGGGAGCAGTTGGAGAAGTCTGTGCAAAGCTGCTACCTCTGTGTTTGGTGTTGGGCCTGAGCTGCTGCAGGTCAGCAGGGCTGGCAGTTGGGAAGGGAAGCTGGATGTGAAGGCAGGGGGAGTAAGGGCAAACTAGAACCCAGGAGGACAGACTAGAACCTGGTCTGGCTCTCATGCCTTCAATCTCAGTGACACTGGCGACCTGCAGGAGAAGGTGGCACCTTTTGCCATGGAGCTGCACTTGACCCAGGACTCAGTTGAAGGAGGTGATCTGGTGGCGACTGACGGGCGGCACTTACAAGGTGAGCCAGCAACTTAGTGACAGCGTGCAAGCACTCCTGCAGCATCTGGTGTTGTTTCACTTTTGCCTTCCAAATCTCATGCACATTTCTCTGTGGTCAGCCCTAACTCAGACCCATACACAGAAGAAAATTCTGGGAAGCACACTTCCAGCGTAGTTTGGTTGACCTAGTACAAAGCTACCGCAAGTGAGCTAACCAGAGCTTTCTTGGGACGATCAAGCTAGCAGCAGCCCATGAAGGATGGATGGTTGGGGAAAAGGAGGCCAAATCTCTAGTGGCTCTTGGGTTGACTCTGGAGGATGGTGTGGTGGTCATTAGGCTATTCACCAAGCCCTCAGTCCTCTCTCTCTTTCCTTCCAGACACATGATAGCTGTGCTTCTCCTCCCCTTTGATGTTAGATGTGGTCACGTGCCTTGTTGTTGCCATTGTGTTGGCCCATGAAATGTAACTGGATGTAACATGTGGCACTTCTGAGTAGAAGCTTTAAGAGTCAGTGCAGGCTTTGCTATTGCCCTTTTCCTTTTGTCGTGGTGACCAGCAGTGTTCTAGGTGGTAGCTGCTTTGTCTTCCTGAGTCCCAGAGGGATGAAGACCACAAGTCAGAGCAGAACCCTAGCCAGCCTCTAATGGCCCTGCAGCGTGAGTGAGAAGCAAACCTTGATGGCTTTAAGCCACTGAAGATTTGAGGTCATTGCCACAACATAACCTAGCCTATGCTGACTGACAGAGATGGAGAGCAGCAGTGACAATGGCATGCTTTCCTGGAGAGCAGACAGCCCCCCAGCAGAGCTATGGCAGCAGCTTTCACCTCTGCGTTCCTCAGGCTGTAGATGATGGGGTTCAGTGAGGGCGTCACAATCCCATAGAACAATGCGATAATCTTATCCAGCTTGGGGTCCTTGGTCTTGGGCTTGAAGTACATGAAGGAGATGGTTCCATAGAAAATCACCACCACTGTGAGGTGGGCAGAGCAGGTGGAGAAGGCTTTGCCCCGGCCTGCAGCAGAGGGTACCCTAAGGATGGCAGCCAGGATGAAAATGTAGGATAGGCAGATGAGCAGGAGTGGGGCCAGCGTCACAACAACTGTGGCCACCATCATTGCCAGCGCATTGAGGGAGATGTCCCCACAGGCCAGTTTTAGCACTGCCAAGATCTCACAGAAGAAGTGGTTGATGACATTGTGGCCACAGAAGGGGAGGCGCCAGACAAGGATGGACTGCAGCAGTGAGTTGGCAAAGCCTGTCCCCCAGCTCAGCACTGCCATCTGCATGCATGTCTGCCCACTCATGAGCTCCGGGTACCTAAGTGGCTGGCAGATAGCTACATAACGGTCGTACGCCATCACGGCCAGGAGCAGGCACTCTGTAGAGCCCAGGGCCAGGGTCAGGTACATCTGCAGGGCGCAGCTGGGGAAGGAGATGGTCCTTCGGGCTTTCAGGAAGTTGACTAGCATGAGAGGCACGAAGGAGGAGGTGCCGCAGATGTCCATGAGGGAGAGGTTGCTGAGAAAGAAATACATGGGGTTGTGCAGGCGGGGGGACAGTATGTTCAGCCCTACGAGGAGGGCGTTTCCCAGCACGTTCACCAAGTAGATGCCCAGGCACAGCACAAACAGGACCACCTCTAGGTTACGGTGCCCGTGCAGCCCCAGCAGGACGTATTCAGTCACAGCTGTCTGGTTTGCCCCATACATCTCACTCTTTCTCCTTTTTGGAAGGAGAAAGAACTGCTACACAGTTTTTTGGAAAAAAACACAGCTTTTTGGAAAAAACTCCCGCTGGCCTGGGAGCCAGGTGACCTGGATGTGTGACCTGCAGTAAGTCAGCCTCCCGTTCTGGAATCTAGTTTCATCATCTGTATAATGAGAGATTAGGACTTCAGGTGTGTAAGCCAGCCCTCCCAGCTCTGCAGTTCTGCCGACAAAACTTAGGGGAGGATGTGGCACTTCCCAGTCCCCTAGGCTCCTCTCTGCTCACCCCAGGGCTCAGGGGAGACAGCAGAGTAGGATTCATGTTTGACATTCTTTGGAATCTGAAGTGTTCTTGGCTGTTAAAAGGAAGCATCTTTTCTAAGTTATGACTTCATTTGATGGAGTTCTTATGCCCATAGTATTTCAGATTCATTTATTCACTGAATATTTATTGAGCACCCACTCTGTGCTAGATATTATTTCAGGTGTTGGGGCTACAGCAGTAAGACAGGTAAGTGGACCTGTCAAAGGTGTTTCCCCTCTTCCCTGAATTAGGTGTGATGAGCTCTGGAAAGCAGGTGTGTGGTGGATAATGCTCACCTAGTGTTTCTTTGGGTCATGAAGGTCAAATGTTTCAGTTCCACAGGATGTGTTAGCCTGATTTCTGGTCATCTCTCCTTAAGGAATCAGACTATTCATTGATTTTTAAAAGGACATCAAGAACATACATATCCTAATAGAGTTACTACTGGTCACAGGATTTAACCTTGGTCATGAAAGCCAAGTGACTCACTTCTTGGCCTCCATATTGCTTTTTAGGATGAATGATATTGGCAATGATGCCACAGGAGGAGGGAAGCCAGGCGCTAATCTGGCAGAGGTGTGGTCAGTCATCAACTAACTTTATAGCAGGAGGGATGGGAAGAGGCTGCAATTTTCTCCTAGCCAGCCACCATTGCCCTGCTGAGCTGGTCTCACTGCCTCCTAGGGAAAGGCCAGCGTTAGGTATTCGCAGGAGGTAGCCCAAGTGTCCCCGAAGCATGATAGTCTTGTTAGGACTGGAAAGCTGTCTCATGGCCAGGTGGACCCTGGTCTGAAGGAGAAGTAGGAGCTGAGAGTGAAGTTTTCTCATTCAGAATATAGACTCCTCTCCCCGCCATTCCTAGATTGACTGTGAGGCCAATTTTCTATGACAGCAATGGAGCCCTGTCTGTCCTTCGGGGCTGGAGTTTTTTTCTCATTCTTCCTGCTTAATTGTATCCACCATTTGCGTGGGCCACAGAGCTCACCCCTTTCTGAATAAACTGTGTCTTTTCCCAGCTCTACATCTTTGCCCAAGGTGGAGGCATGTCCTCTCTCCCTTCCCCAGTGGGGTGTTCCTGTTCATTCCTCAGGGTCCAGTGCTGTGTCTCCTTTCTTCTCCCTCCTGCCCCTTGCAGAGTTACCTGCTCCCTTCTTGTGCTCCCATAGCCCTTGGCCATCCCTCCATGTCACTGTGTGGCATGTGGTGCACCTGTCTTCTTTACTACACCTTGAGATCAGGCCTCTGCCTCCTTCCTTCCAGCACCTCATACAGCAAGTGCTGCCAAGGGCAGACACTCAGCAGATATCAAACGCATGCTCCCAGAACCTGACTTAGCCTTCTAGCTTCAGCACAAACTAGCGTGTGAAATTGACAAAGTCACTTGGCCTCTCTGAGACTCAGTTTCCTCCTTGAAGATTGGGCATGCCATGTAGCTCAGAGGAGACATACACATGCAGATGCTGCCCAGGACAGTGCTGTAACAGGTTGTTATTGAGGCAGACAGAAGACTGCATCTTCAGCCACAGGTACCTGCTGGATCTGTACCAGCCACCTCCTGGACAAGGGCTCTAGTGTCTTTCATGACACCCTCTTTCTCCAGAGCCTATGCAGGTTTTCCTTCCTCTACCCTGAATGAGGATGATTATGAGGGGACAGTTTCTGGAACATACGGGGGTAGTTGGTTAATCTGGGTCAGTTACTGATCTTAAATCTTATCCATGTGAACATTTACAGGTAGAGTTTCTCTTGCTGAAGTTTGGCAAAAACATAAAGAATTGCCCAAGTGTGATGGCTCATTCATTAACTCATGCAACGAATAGTTATTGAGCACCTACGATGTACTAGGTGCTGGGAATGTAGCAGAGATGTGGCTTCTGCCCTCATGGGGTCTATAGTCATTCATTCACTCTCTCCTTGCCTTGGACACATCCCTTCCTCTCTCTGGGCTTTAGACCTCAGAGATTCTATCTGAGTGTGGGGTGTAAAGGCAAAGCAAAACCTGAAATCTGGAAAGATCTATAAGGGCTTTGTCTTTGCTGGGTGTGTTGTTACAAAAAGACCTAAGTTCATCTCAAATTCTGGCACGACACAGGGGGCCACTGGCTCTGCATTTCTCCTCATCCCCACGCCTTTCACAAAAAGACAGAGTGGGCGATGGAGGCATGGCGGGTTTCTGTGCAGGCTCTGGCTGCCCTGCTGACTCATACCTGCTCCCCACTCAGCCTCACCAGACCACCCCACACCATTCAGACAAAGCCCGCATGTTCCAGTCTCACCCCTCTCCTAGGGCACTTTCCTCAGGCTGGATGGCCTTTGTCTTCTAGTCAACCTTCAGCTCAGCTCATACCACCTTCCCTGTGCAGCCTTCTCAGATGCCTCCATAGAACTGACTGCCCCGGCAACAGGAGGGGCAAACAGCTAACAGGGCAGGTTAATTCCATTCTGCTTGTATTGTGGTTAGTTTGTTGTATGTCTCTGTCTGACTACACTGTGAGCTATTGCAGTGGAAGGGCTGTGTCTGATTCATTATGGTCCAGGGAGCCACACCCAGGAGCTGTCAGTGATCCCCATGAATTGACCATTTATTCAGATCCGGTGCTGTTCTGCCAAAAATCCTGATCCCAATGTCTTACCTGGAGATCAACAGCCCTCCCCCACACATCCCTGACAGAATGGTGCAGCCATAGTGATTCCTAGGAGAGCTTTGGGGGTTCCAGTCTCCTACCGTAGTAATAGCTGCTCTCTCTGAAGAGCTACATCAGGAGCATGGTGGGTTTCCTCATAGCTTAAGAGTCTGATCACAACACATTTATGGAAATTAGAGCTAGCCCATGAGACCACAGTCTTATGGCCCCAAAGAAATAAGTCTGTGGCTAGACAATACCATGCCGCCAGGTTACCAACAGCTTTGACTGCAGCATGGGCACAGGATGGGACATCAGGGAGCAGTGCTGTTCCCTTGGTGGGTTGGTTAGGATGGGTTAGGCTATGCTGCAGTAATGCACAACCTCATAATTTTAGTGGCTTAACATGACGAAGGTTTATTTGTTTCTCATGCTACATGTCTATTGTGGGTTTTCAGGGGGCTCTCCAGAGAGACCGTGGCTGAGGGAGGCTGTACCATCTGGGACATCACCAGTTACTATGACTGGGGAAGGACACACTGGAGCATCTTGCACCAGAAGTTAAATGCTCTGACCCAGAAGTGACATATGTCACATTTGTCCACAGCCCACTGGCCCTGTGGAGTCCTACCACATGCTGAGAAGGGAGAGAACCAGAAATATTGCTGAGCAGCACCTCTGCATTTGGGCACAATAGCACTTCCCAGTACACTCAGAAAGCTGCTTTAGCATCTATCTGTCAGTGTCACACATTGTCTTGTCCTGGTAAACCAGAGTCACAGAGTGATGGGACATTGAGTGTCTCTGAAAATAACTGTCTAGTTTTACTCCTCACTTGTACACCTCTTGAGAGGCAGAGTGATGCTGGGAATGACCCCTGGACGGGGAGGGAGGGGACCTAGGTTTGGTTCTCGGCCGTTGTTCCTATTCTGCTATATGACCTTGGTCAAGTTTCTCCTGAGAAAATGGAGCCATTCAATAAGGTGACCTCTGGTACTCTGTAACCTCTGAAACATTTCCTCACATCTTTCTAGAGACTTCCAGCTGAGGTCTGATAGGCCCAGGGTTATTTTACAAGGTAAATATATCAATCTCATTGGCTGGTAAATCTGATTTTAACAATTTAATATTTATTTCAGGTTTCACAAATTATTTTAAAAGAAAGGAAAGGGGCATAACAGGAAGAAAGCTTAAGTTTCAATTTCCCTGAAATGCCTAGGTGTGGGATTCCTGTTTTGCTGCTTCCTGGCTGTGTGGCAGAGGAGTTGAGGGTGGGCTTTGGAGTCGGACTGACCAGGGTCCAAGTCCCAGCCCTGCTTCTTGCTAACAATTTTCTGAGCCTCAGCTTCCTTACCTATAATGTGGGGATAATAGTATTTCCTTCTGGGGTTATTTTGAGGATCCAGTGAGATGAAACATGTAAAGTTCTTAGCACAGAGCCTGGTACATGGTTAAATAGTAAGTGATATTATGTCCCCTTTCTCAAGAAAATACTCTATTTTTAAAATGTTTTAAAAAGATTTCATGAGAATAATCAACATGTCAGATGAATTCTCCTTACCTCCCACCTTCTGGCCAGTGGCCTAAGTGTACGTAGGGAGCTGGAGCCAGGTGGGCTGAGCTGAGGCTTGGAAGTGCTGAGTTAGTTACCAGCAGATGCACTGTGCTGGGGAGGGCCAGGGCCCATGGGTCCCGAGGACCAGCCTCCTGCTCCCCTGCTGCATAGACAGCCCGCTTGCTCCCTGCTCCCAGGGACCTTGCAGTCCCTGCCCAATTTAAAGTTCAAACTCTGCAAGTACACAAAGTTGCAGTTTTGGCAGCTGTGGGACCTGGGCTTCAGAGACTCCAGGTTCCTTGCCCTGCCCCAGGAGGGCCCTGCTGGGGTGCGGTGGGCATAGGAGAGACACTGGGCAGAGAATCTGGAGACTGGGTCTCATTGTAGTCCTGCCCTTTGGATGCCACAGGCTTGGGGCCCGCGACTCCCCTTCGCTAGGCCTGGGTGTCTGGACTGTAAAATGGGTTGTCTCCTTCTAGGATTGCTGTAAGGACCTGGGTTCATCAAAGCTTAGACAAAGGAAATTGCTTTGTAAGGTGTGAGATGGAAGGTGTACATGTGCGGGACTTTATTAAGTCAGGGATTTAGTCAGGCAAATGAGCTTTTTACAGGTTTCTTTTTTCTTCTCTCCCCTTTACTCCCCTCCCCTCCTCTCCCCTCCCCTCCTCTTCCTGTTCTTTCACAATAAAAAATAACAACTTGACACAGTTTCAAGACCAAAAACAGCCTTAAATAAAACAGCAGAAGTCGCAAAATTTCATATTACACTATGATTTTCTTCTGGAATTTTTATCAAGAACACAGGTCAAAGTAAAAAATGGGAAGGTTGTTACCACTTATTTTCTATCTACTCATAAAACATTGCCCTTTTGCTACCCCATGGACACCCCAAACTCAACAGGCCTAAGACAAACTCATCATCATCATCTCCCCCGTCCCCATCCGCTGCTGTCATCTTCCCTGTCCCAGCATCTCAGTGGGTGGCACCTCTGCCTTAGTCACCCAGATGAGCCAGAAACCCAGGTGTCAACCCACAGCCCTCGCTCTCCCTTATCCACCTCTATAATCCCAAATTTTATATCTCTATCTCCCAAATGTTTATCTATATATCTCCCCCCAGTGTCCCAGGGCCACCCTCTGTCTTCTGCTGCCTGGTCAGGCCTCAGGAGGGCCGGGTGACTGCAGCAGCCCCCTCTCTTCCCTGCTCTTCTCACCTGTCCTCTACTCTGGGGCAAGGTGATCTTCCATTTCTTAAAAATGGATAACATTATTTTTTAAGTTCAAAGTCATGGACATTGTAGAAATATTGGACAATACTGAAAAGAATAATTAAGAAAATAGTAGTTATCTGTAACCTCATCACCTAGAGAAGAAAACTCTTAGTTGAGATTTTGTCATAGACTCTAATCAGTGACGTTGCTAAAAGTAAATCTGATTGCAAAGCCCCAGTGCCCACAGAATAAAGTCCAAACTCCTGTCATGCATCCAAGGCCCAGCAGAACATCACGGCCACTGACAGCCTTTGGCCTGGCATGGTCAGAGAGGTTTGAGTGTCTCTGCCCTTGGCTGTGCTGCTGTCTTCTGTGCCTCTGTTCTGACCAGCAGAGGAGGCAGGAGAAGCCCTGGGAGGGAACTGAGGGCTCACGCGGGGGCTGTTCCCTGCAGCCGGGGGCAGGAGAGTGGGGCTGCTGCCTGGAGGCAAGCCCAGCTCTCCTGTCATACCGATGGTGCCACTGAGGCCAGGCCAGGGCAGGGAATGGAAATGCTGTGTGGATCTGAGTCCATTTCCACTGTGTGTTCATTGAGTTTTCAGAAAGGGAAACTGAGAAGAGGCTGCGCACTGGGAAGGGGCGGCTATGGCGGGATCCCAGGGGATGGGATGGGGAGGGGTAGAGCAAGCCTCCCAAAGCCAGGGGAGGCCTGGATGCCAGGTGGCGGTAAGAGGGCTCCAGGTTCTGGGCTGCTCCGGGCGACTGGTGTCCCAGGGCTGGGCAGGTCTGGGAATCTTGGACTCTGGGCCTCATTGCTGCCTCTGCTGTCACCTCCCGGTGGGGGCCTCTGCTGTCACCTCCCAGTGGCCTTTCCTGCCATCTGTGGGCTCCATCCCAGCTCTGCTCAGATTAGGGAAGGACTCCAGGCCCTGCCATTATCACCCCTGCATTGATGTGTTCATATATCTATTTAAGAAACTTGTGCAGGGCCTGGGGTTGGGCAAGGCTGGACCTGGGACAGAGTGGAACCTGACGCTCCTTGCTCTTGGAGTAACATTGAAGACAAAGAACACAGGAAGGGCATGGGGAGAGGAGGGGGCGAGGAGCAATGTGGGGCGGCCCCCTGGTGGAGGTGGCGTTTGTGCTGGGCCTGGAGAGTCAGGCAGTCAGTCCTTTTACACATGGGGTTGTGTGCTGGGCAGGTGCTGCCTCCTGGAGAGAACGAGAATGGCACAGAGCCTGGCAGTGCAGGGAATGTCTGAGGCTACGCTTGGCTGCTGAGCGGCTGTGAGGAGGGGCTGGGGAGCCAGCCAGGCAGGTCCGGGTGCTGCACTGAAGAACTTCCACTTTGCCCTGAGAGCAGGGAGGGGCCGCTGACTGACGGGTGTCAGCAGAAGAGCAACGGGATCATGCGCCTTTCAAAGACAGAAAAATGGCCAGCAAACATATAAAAAATTGCTCAACTTCACTAATCATCAGGGAAATGCAAATCAAAACCACAATGAGATATCACTTAACTCCAGTGAGATTGGCTCATATCACAAAATCCCCAAACAACAAATGTTGGCGGGGATGTGGACAGATAGGAACACTCATACACTGCTGGTGGGACTGCAAATTAGTACAACCTCTATGGAAAGTGATATGGAGATACCTCAAAGAATTAAAAGTAGAATTACCCTTTGACCCAGCAATCCCACTACTGGGTATTTACCCAAAGGAAAGAAAGACATTTTATAATAAAGACATCTGCTCACGAATGTTCATAGCAGCACAATTCACAATTGCAAAGTTGTGGAAACAACCCAGGTGCCCATCAATACACGAGTGGATCAATAAAATGTGGTATATGTATACCATGGAGTATTACTCAGCAATAAGGAACAATAGTGAATTAACACATCTGGTATTATCCTGGTTGCAGCTAGAACCCATTCTTCCAAGCGAAGTGTCACAGGAATGGAAAAACAAGCACCACTGGTACTCACCATCAGATTGGTACTAACTGATCAACACCTACATCACACAGGGCAATAATATTCATCTGGGGGCGGGCAGGCGGGAGGGGGGGGTGGAAGGGATGGGAAAAACTCTCACTGAATGGATGCGGGGAGCACAGTTTGGGGGATGACCACGATTGTAGCTCTGACACGGGCAGTGCATGGGCAATATATATAGCCAAAGTGTTGTACCCCCATAATATTCTGAAATAAAAAAAAATAAAATAAAATAAAATAAAAAAAGCTCCCTTTGGAACAGATTGGAGGGAGGAGCACACCTGAAGTCTTGAGACAGCAGGAGGCAGTTGTGGAGGCTCAGGAGGTGGTGCTGGCCCAGGGCGATGGCGGGGCAGGAGCAGAGGGCGATTTGGGAGCTGTTCTGCAGCAGGATTGGGGGACCTGGTGCTGCCTTTTTCTGGGATGAGGATACCAGACCCGGAGCGCTTGACCCGCCCGGTCCTCACCGGCCTGGCCTGTGCCGGCCTCACCTCCTACCCCGAGGCCCGCTCGTGCAGAGTCCCCCCTCCCTCACCTGGAGGCCTGTCTCCCGCCCCACACCTTCCTGGCGGCCTCCTTCACCTCCTTGTTCCTCAGGCTGTAGATGACAGGGTTCAGCATGGGTGTGACCACAGCGTAGAGGACTGTGAAGACTTCGTCAGAGATGTGGGCCTCCTTGCTCTTGGGCTTCATGTACATAAAGATGACGGTGCTGTAGAAAAGCAGCACCACGGCCAGGTGCGCCGAGCAGGTGGAGAAAGCTTTGCGGCGCCCGGCAGCCGAGGGCACCCTCAGGATGGTGGCCAGGATGAGTGTGTAGGACAGGCAGATGAATGTCAAGGGCACGGGCAGCAGCAGGATGGCGCCCGCCAGCAGGAAGGCCTCGCTGACCGACGTGTCACCACATGCCAGCTTCAGCACTGCCAGGATCTCGCAGGTGAAGTGACTGACCATGCGGTGGCCACAGAAGGGCAGCCTCATGGCGATGACCGTCTCTGTCACTGACTTGAGGAGGCAGAGGACCCAGGCGGCTCCTACCAGCAATATGCAGAGCCGGCGGCTCATGAGCATGGGGTACCTCAGTGGCTGGCAAATGGCCAGGTAGCGATCGTAGGCCATGATGGCCAGCAGCAGGCACTCCGTGGAGCCTGTGGCCAGGCTCAGGCACATCTGGATGGCACAGCCAGTGAAGGAGATGGTCTTCCTGGACAACAGGAGGTGGACCAGCATCAGGGGCACAAAGGTGGATGTGTAGCAGATGTCCAGGATGGAGAGGTTGCCCAGGAAGAAGTACATGGGCGTGTGCAGCCGGACATCTAGCATGCTCACCGCCACGATGGCTGTGTTCCCTAGCAGGGTCACCAGGTACATGGCTGAGCACAGAGGAAAGAGCAGGCGCTCTAGGGCTGGGTAGCCAGAAAATCCTTTCAGAAAGAACTCAGACACCTCTGTCTGGTTGACCGCCTCCATGCTGCAGAGTTCTGAAGGGACACACGGCTGGGATGGAAGGAGAGAGGGTGCAGGGTGGTGGGAAGCTCACAGAGCCCCTTCTGGGATGGCGTGGATTGCTAGGGTCTTTTCCATCACTGCCACACGCTCTCTCTGTGACTTTGGGCAATCCTCTTACCCTGTCTAGGCCTCAGTTTATCCATGTGAAAAGTGAGGATTGATTTAGATCAGCATTCCCTAAGAGAACGTTAATGGAAATGTTGGTGGGTAATCTGAAAAATCAATTTGAGGCAACACTGGATTAATAAAAAATAAAGCTCTTTACTGCTGGACTTCTCAGAGTCTTTAATATGCTAATGTAATTTGTAACTCTCTAAAAGCAGTGTAAAGCATGTGCTCCCCAAACTTATTTGACCATGGATCCCCTTTCACAGAACACCCATTAACCTGCAGATACAAACATAGTTTGGGAAACAATGGGCTGGATCAGAGGTCCACAAACTTTAACATGCACCAAAATCACCTGGAAAGTTTGTTAAAACACAGATCGTTGGGCCACACTCTCAGAGTTTCTGATTCAGCGGGTCTGGGTAATGCTGCTGGGCTAGATGGTCTCTGAGGGTCTTCCTGATCTTAAGGAAGCCTCTGAGCCATTGCTTACACTATTCCCACTGTCTGGAATGAGATGCTCTCAGCCTGCCTTGTCTCTTCAGGCCAGGCCTGGCATCCGTGCACAAAGCATACACTGTACCTTGCATTGGAGGGGCCGCTGGCCTCTGTGTCAATCAGTGGGCACCTGTCTCCCCACAAGGCCTGCCTCCTCAGCTACTTTGTGTGGATTGGACCTTCCGAATCTGCTTTCTTGCTCAAATTCGATAGAGCTCTTGGCCCAGCCCCACGCCCCTATTTTCTCCAGGCCAGAGCCAGGGCTGCTCTGACCTCACGAACTCCTAGGGCTTTAGCATGGAAAGTGCCAGGAGGCCGACTTGTTGGTGCTCCTGTTGTGCAGATGGGGAAACAAGTCCCACAGTGGGTCTCTGGTGAGGTGAGCCTTGAATCCAGTCCTCCCAACAGCGTGACACCTACACCATGCTCAGAGCAGATGTTTGCTTCCGTCAAGCCACAAATGTCGCATGTTCTTTTACCCCATTGGATGGACATCTTTCTCCTGCGTCCTGCCCACAATCCTCTCACCAGCTAGGGAACATGAGTCGCCCTCTCCAATGTGTTCCAGGAAGGACACATTGCCAAAGCCTGGGCCTGGCTGAGGACCGGAGCCTCACTTGCATGAGAACGTTTCCTTCTTTTATTCCTCCTTCCTTCACTCATTCCAGGATCAAGAAGTGACTGAGGACCAGCTGCATGCCAGGCATTGTGCTAGGCATGAGGGGAACGAGTGAGGACAGGTGTGCCCCCAAGCCACTGAACCCAAACCCAGCCCAAGTCCCCTCCACTCTTCCACGCCTAGCCTCACCCTGCTTCTGTTTGCATGCCTCGAGTCACAGGAAGCTCATTACTCCTGTACATACTTTTCTTCTTCTTCTTCTTCTTTTTTTTTTTTGCTGTCAGGCCACTCTTAGGGTCACTAAATTCTTCCTGATGTGGAGTCTTTCTGGGTCTCCCTGGGCCTCCACCACCCATCAAGTTTCCCGGCTGCACGGCCCCTGCGGATACTGCTTCCTCTCAGCCCTACACACTGAGACCCTACCTCCGGGAGTTAAGGGCCACTTGTACAGCAAGGAAGTCTCTGATCTAGTCCTGGGCCTTCAGATAGAAGGTCTTGCCTCAACTTGACTGTGTCCAGAGTCACCATGGGGTCAGGAGGAGTGTGAGCTGACAGTTTCCCCCAAGGCTTAGGTGGGAAACTCTGAGGCTGGGTTTCTGGAGGGGTACCCCCATTTAACAGAGTGCCAACAGAGATGAGCACCGTGCCAGGGCTGGGGCGAGGCCGAGACGGCATCGTGCTTTCCCTGCAGCCCCAGTGACTGGGTCAGGCCACAGCCTCCTCTTTGCATGGTCCCATATACTACAGTTTATCCCCAAAAGTCCCCAGGAAACATCAGTAGCCATTGGCTACTTGTTGGGATATACATACACCCACATACAGTCACCACATACACACCCACCTACATGCGAATACACAAACACCTGTGTGACATACAGGTACACACACGTGTCTGTGAGTGTATATGCCATACATAGGCTTATGTGTGTACGTGTGTGGTCATTCACATGAGTGTATGTGCATAGGCACCAGACACTCTCTCACTGTCTTACACACATGCGCACACACACCCAGAACCTGTGGTGCGTGCCCGTGACCCCATAGCCAGGGAGCTTCAGGGGGCTAGGCAGACGGCATCATCCCTGGGAGGAGGTGTGTGGAGACCACAGCCAGGCAGGGGCTGCAGGGGTGTCACTAGGAAGGAGCAGCCTGAGGGGAGGGAGCAGTTGGAATGAGCCTGGAGGACAAGGGAACCCAGAGCAGGGGTCACAGCACCAGCTTAGTGTCTTGTCCACTTCCCAGCCTGGATGCCAAGGATCTGAGCATCCTGCCTCTTTCTTCTCCCCTTCAGCTGGGGGATGGCGACTGGGGGAAGAGGGAAGGAGGACGGATGTGACCAGATGCTGTGGAACTCTGGTTCCCAAAGCAGGGCCAGGAAGCTTTGTCTGCGGAGCCCACAATGTCCTTTCTGCCTTTACCTCTCTCCTGGCTGACTGCTACCTAAAGACCAGTTCGAATGGCACCTTGCCCAGGGAGCCTTCCCTTACACTCTCCCAGGCCACACTGAGCCCTCTCTCCTTTGTGCTTCGTGGCCCTGTGTTCGCACCTCTCTCTCTCTCTTCCCGCCAGGTGCCTACTCCTGCCAGCTGCAGGTGCAGGGCGCCTCCTCCTTCCGCTCCTGGCCCAGGCTCTGAAGGCCTAGCTGAGGATCCCAGCCTGGCCACAGCCAACTTCTCCCTGTCTTGCTGTGACATCCTGTAGCGAAGGCTCACTAGGAATGGGCAGCTGCTGCCAAACGTGGGCTGGTCCCAGTCTAGACGACACCCTGGCAGAGCTGGGAAGGGTCTTACAGATCAGCTAGATCACCCTCTTGTTATACACAGGGAAACTGAGGCCCAGAGTGGGGAAGGGGCTTGCTCAGCATTGCGTGGTCCGTTGGAGGGGGAGCCGAGGCCGCGGTAACTCTCAGAGCTCTTGGCTCTTTTCCTCTGCCTTGGCACCCCATTTCTCACTTACCTTCGGGCTCTTTTGGTTCACGTCCCTGGCTCCTTGGAGGACGCTTCAGAGGATTTGAGACCAGGGACCTTCTCTGTCCGGAGCTAGGGCAACACAGGGTGAAAAAGCGGGCACAAGCCTCTTCTGTGCAAGGAGTCTCGGTGGGCAGGACACAGGGTTTCACACTGGCCCAGCGTTCCAAACTGTGGAAACGTGCCTAGACTTTTGTAGAATTCAGTGAAGTATTTGCAACTCGGTAGAATTAAATGGATCTTTCAGTATTTGATAGAATTATACAAAGTGCTTAGAACTCAGTGGAGTTCTCTAAGGTGTGGCAGGTTTGGTATAATTAGGAAATGGAGTGGCCAATGGTTTGCTGTGGACAGCCAGGGACTCCCTGATCTGGGCAGCGCCCAGCTGCACCCCGACAGCCTCCGGGGGAGCAGGCAGGCCAAACGGAGGCGGTGCCTTTCAAAGGTCTCTGTGCACCAAGGGACTGCGTAATTCCCGAGACGATTTAGAGGGAGAAGAGGAAATGTGCCCAGCTTAGAAACTTTGGAGTGCTTCAGGGATGATGTCCCAAAGACCCAATTACACAGAGTCTATTTAGAAATCTTAATTGGTATGGAAAAGTTGGAGAGAGTGGCTCAGGGACAGGATCCATCCTCCTAGGTCAGGCCCCAACCAGTGCCGGTCCAGGAATGTTTATGGAATGAATAAATGAATGGATGGATGGGCAATCAAATGGATGCAGAAGCAATTTTCAACGAATACATTTAAAAATAAATGAATGAGTGAACAAATGATTGGCAGAGTTACTTTCCAGGTGGGGAGTTAGAGGTCTTGGCTCCGCTCTCATAGGGATCTTACAAAAGTACAACATCTGGAAAAGCTGGAATAGGGGAGTGGACTGGATGAAGAGACACAGCAGAATTATAGTCCTTAATGGCCATCTTGGCCAGTGCTCCTTGTACAGACTCGAGAGGGGAAGGTCACTTCACTTAGTGAAGCAGAAGCACGGCCCTGGGTTGACTCTGACACCGATTTGTCCACCCTTGAATCCTGCCTCCCTCAGTCAATGCAAAGCTGATCTGCCCAGGCCGGCGAGTGTCTGGGTCCCTCTCATCTCCTCGTGGTCCTTCTTCCCTGCTCAGAACATGCTTCTTAAGGGAGGTTCCGTCTTGTTTTCTGAGTCCATGCCTCTGCAGGCTTAAGGCCTTCTTTTAAAAATAGGGTCATTTTATTTTGGAACTGGGTATTGTTGGCATTAGATTTTTATTTAACTATTTTAAAATCGCAAGTAATTTTATTAGCATTTTATTTATTTACACAAGTAAGACGTATAGAATGTTCTTGTAAAAAATTTAAAGAGTACAGAAGGATGTAGCACAAAAGTGACACTCCCTTTTCACGCCATGCACATATCCCCCCAACCACTCCCTTTCCCAAAAGTAACCACTGTTATTAGTTTTATGTGTATCCATCCAGATACTTTTTGATCATTTGCATATGTACATCTATACATAGAAATAGGTCTTGTGATCATATATATATGTATGGATTTTTAGTATTTTTTTTGTTGCAGCTTTACTGAAGGATAACTGATGTATAATTACATAAATTTAAATCATATAATTTGATGAGTTTTAACATATCTAGGCAGTCATGAAGCCATGATCACAATCAAGATAATGAACTTATCTATTATCCCCCAAATTTTTCTCATGCTCCTTGGTAATCTATTCCTCCTTTTCCCCAACCAGGCAGTCACTGATTTGCTTTCTATAACTGTAGATTACTTTCATTTTCTAGCATTTTGCATAAATGGAATTATGCAGAATGTACTCTTTTTAAAATCTGGCTTCTTTCACTCAGCATAATTATTTTGAGAATCATCCATGTTGTATGTATCAATAGTTAGTTCTTTTTAAAAGAAGCATCTTTGTTGAGCTATAGCTCAAATACCATAGAATTCACCTACTTAAAATGTACAATTCAGTAGTTTTTAGTATATTCACAGAGTTGTGCAACCATCACCACAATCAATTTTAGAACATTTTTATCACTTCCAAAAGAAACCCTATGCCCATTAGCAGTCATTCCCCATTTCCCCTTAAACTTCCTCCAGTTTTAGGAAACCACTAACCTACTTTCTGTCTCTATTGAGTTGCCATTCTGGACGTTTTATATAAATGGAATCATAAGATATATGTCCCTTTGTGACTGGTTTCTTTTCCTTAGCATAATGTTTTCAATGTTCATCTATATTGTAGCAGGTATCAGTATTTAATTTCTTTTTGTTGCTAAATAACATTTCACTGTGTGGCTATACCACACTTTATCCATTCATCAGCTGATGGACATTTGGGTTGATTCCACTTTTCGACTATTATGAATAATGCCACTGTGAACATTTGTGTACAAGCTTTTGTGTGGACATGTTATTTTCATTTCCCTTGGATATTCTCCTAGGATTGGAATGCTGAGTCATATGTGTAACTTTTTGAGGAACTGCCAGATTGTTTTCCAAAATGGCTGTATCATTCGTTTTACATTCCCATTAGCAATGTATGAAAGTTCCAATTTCTCCACATTCTCACTGACAATTGTTATTATCTGCCTTTTAGATTAAAGCCATCCTTGTAAGAAAGAAGTGGTATCTCATTGTGGTTTTGAGTTGCATTTCTCTAATGACTAATGACATCGAGCATCTTTTCAAGTGCTCACTGGCCTTCGTATATCTTCTTTGAAGAAATGTGTATTCAGATCTTTTGCCCACTTATAATTTGGGTGATTTTTCTTTGTATTATTGGATTGTAAGAATTCTTTAGATAGTCTAGATACAAGTCCCTTATCAGATGTGTGATTTGCAAAAATTTTCTCCCATTCTGTGGTTTGTCTTTTCAGTTTCTCTTCTTTTTTCCTTCCTTCCTTCCTTCCCTTCTTTTTTTTTTTAGAGGCGGGGTCTCACTCTGTTGCCCAGGCTGGAGCTATCCTCCTGCCTCAACCTCCTGAGCAGCTAGGATTATAGGCATAAACCACTGAACCTGGCTTGTCTTTTCAGTTTCTTGATGGTGTCTTTTGAAGCGCAAAAGTTTTAAGTTTCAATTATGTCCAACTTATCTTTTTTTTTTCCTGTTTGTGCTTTTGGTGTTATATTTAAGAAACCTAATCCAAGGTCACAAAGAGTCATGCCTATTATTTTTTCTAAGAGTTTTATAGTTTTAATTCATAATTAGGTGTTAGATACATTTTGAATTAGTTTTTTTGCATATGGTATGAAGTAAGTGTCTGACTTCATTCTTTTGCATGTGAATATCCAGTTGTCCCAGCAGCATTAATGAAAAGACAATTGAATGTTCTTGGCAATTTGTTGAAAATCAGTCCTTTGCCCATTTTTTAATATGATTGGTTTTTGGTGTTGTTGAGTTTTAGGAATTCTTTCTATATTATGGATATTAATCTATCAGATATTTGATTTATAAATATTTTCTCCCACTCTGTGGGTTGCCTTTTTACTCTGTTGATATTGTCTTTTGGTGTACAAAGTTTTAAAATTTTCATGAAGGCCAGGCACAGTGGCTCATGCTTGTAATCCTAGCACTCTGGGAGGCTGAGGTGGGAGGATCACTTGAAGTCAGGAGTTCAAGACCAGCCTGAGCAAGAGCAAGACCCCATCTCTACTAAAAAAAAAAAAAAATAGAAAAAATTAGCTGGACGTTGGGGCATGTGCCTGTAGTCCCAGCTACTTGGGAGCTGAGGCAGGAAGATTGCTTGAACCCAGGAGTATGAGGTTGCAGTGAGATATGATGATGCCACTGCACTCTCGCCAGGGTGACAGAGTGAGACTCTGTCTCAAAAAAAAAAATTTTTTTTTTCCGTGAAGTTCAATTTGTCTACTTTTTATTTTGTTGCCTCTGCCTTTGGTGTAAATGTGAAGGTTTATTTCTCGATTCTCAATTTTATTCCATTGGTCTATATGTCTATCCTTATGGAAGTACAACACAGTCTTGATTATTATAAATTTCTAGTAAGTTTTGAAATCAGGAAGTGCAAGTCTTCAAACTTTGTTCTTATTTTTCAAGATTGTTTTGGATATTCTGTGGTGCCTTGAATTTCCATATGAATTTTCGGATCAGGTTGTCAATTTATGCAAAGAAGTTGTCTGAGATTCTGATAGGGATTGTATTGAATCTGTAGATCAGTTTAGAGAGCATCGCCATCTTACAATATTAAGTCTTCTCACCTATGAACATGGGATGTCTTTCCATTTATTTTGATCTTCTTTAATTTCTTTCAACAATATTTTGTAGTTTTTAGAATATATATTTTCCCCAAGAATACAATTGTATACATATTGTTTTATACAATTTAAAAAATCAGTTAAGAAAATGTTGGCGGGGATGTGGACAGATAGGAACACTCATACACTGCTGGTGGGACTGCAAATTAGTACAACCTCTATGGAAAAGAATATGGAGATACCTCAAAGAATTAAAAGTAGAATTACCATTTGACCCAGCAATCCCACTACTGGGTATTTATCCAAAAGAAAAAAAGACATTTTATAATAAAGACATCTGCTCTCGAATGTTCATAGCAGCACAATTCACAATTGCAAAGTTGTGGAAACAACCCAGGTGCCCATCAATACACGAGTGGATCAATAAAATGTGGTATATGTGTACCATGGAGTATTACTCAGCAATAAGGAACAACAGTGAATTAACACATCTGGTATTATCCTGGTTGGAGCTAGAGCCCATTCTTCGAAGCGAAGTGTCACAGGATTGGAAAAACAAGCACCACTGGTACTCACCATCAAACTGGTACTAACTGATGAACACTTACATCACACAGGGCAATAACATTCATCTGAGGGCGGGTGGGCGGGAGCGGGGTGGAAGGGATGGGAAAAACTCTCACTGAATGGATGTAGGGAGCACAGTTTGGGAGAAGACCACGATTGTGGCTCTGACACGGGCAGAACAGGGGCAATGTGTATGGCCAAAGTGGTGTACCCCCATGATATTCTGAAATTTAAAAAATAAATTAAAAAAAAAATAAAAAAAATAAAAAAATCAGTTAAGAGAAGCAATAAGAAATATGAACTTATAATGTCTTTTGTAATTATATAACTACCTTTACTAGTGCTCTTTGTTTTATCGTGTGGATTCAAATTTCCATTTGGATTTATTTGCTTTCAGCCTAGAGAACTTCCTTTAGTATTTCTTGTAAGGTGGGTGTACTAGCAATGAATTCTCTTAGTTTTTGTTTATGTGGGCATGTCTTTATTTTGCCTTAGTTTTTGAAACATAGTTTTTCTGTATTTAAGATTTTCGGTTGCCAAGTTTTTTCTTTTAGCACTCTGAATATGGCACCCTGCTGCCTTCTGGCTTCCATTGTTTCTGATGAGAAATCAGCTGCCAATCTTATTATGGTTCCCTTGTATGTAATGAGTCATTTGTCTCTCACTGATGTCAATGTTTTCTCTTTGTCTCTCAAGCACTTTTACTATTATGTGTCTGGATATGGGTTTCTATGAATTTGTTGAGTTTCTTGGATGAGTAAATTAATGTTTTTGATCAAATTTTGGAAGTTTTCAGCCATTATTTCTTCTAATAATTTTCTAAACCTTTCTCTTTCTCCTCTCTTGGTAACATAACTCATATATTGGTACACTTGGGGGTGTTCCACATTTCCCTGAGGTTATGTTCACTTTTCTTTATTTCTTTTTCTTTCTGTTCTTCAGATTGTGTGATCTCTATCAATCTATCTTCAAGTTTGGGGACACTTTCTTCAGCCAGTTCAAATCTATTGTTGAATTTTTCATTTTGGTTATTGTACATTTAACTCCAGAATTTTCATTAAAAATAGTTTCTATCTCTTTATTGATATTCTCTATTGGATGAAACATTGTCATCATAGCTTCCTTTATCCCCCCCACCAAAGTGGAATTGCTGGATCACATAGTAATTCCATTTTTAATGGAACTACCATAGTGTTTTCCACAGTGGCTACCATTTTACATTCCCACCAACAGTGCACAAGGGTTCCAGTTTCTCCACAATCTCACGAACACTTGTTATTTTCTGTTTTCTGGGTTTTAAAAATATTAGCCATTCTAATGGGTGAGAAGTAATATCTTATTGTAGTTTTGACTTGCCTTTCTCTAATGATTAGTGCTAACAAGTATCTTTTTGTGTGCTTGGTGGCCATTTATATAGTTTCTTTAGAGAAATGTCTATTCAAGTCCTCTGCCCATTTTTAAATAGACTTGTTTTTTTGTTGATGTTGCTGTTTTAGGAGTTCTCTCTCTATTATGGCTATTAATCCTTTATCAAATATGTAATTTACAAATATTTTCTCCCATTCTGTGAGTTGCCTTTTTACTCTGTTGACAATGCCTTTTGATGCACAAAATTTAAAAATTTTCATGAAGCCCAATTTGTCTATTTTTTCTTTTGTTGCCTCTGCCTTTGGTGTCATATCCAAGAAATCATTGCCAAATTCAATATCATGAAGATTTTGTCCTGTGTTTTCTTCTAAGAGTTTTATATTAATAGTTTTTATCTTACCTTTTAGGTCTTTGGTCCATTTTGAGCTAATTTTTGTATATGGTGTTAGGTAAGGGTCCACCTTCATTCTTTTGCATGTGGACATCCAATTTTCCCAGCACCATTTGTTGAAAAAACTGTCTTTTCCCCATTTAATAGTCTTGTCACCTTTGTGAAAAATCATTTGACCATATATGTAAGGGTTTATTCCTGGCCTTTCCATTCTATTCCATTGGCTTATATGTCTGTCTTTATGCAAGTACCACACTGTTTTGGTTACTGTAGCTTTGTAATAAGTTTTGAAATCAGGAAGTATAAGTCCTCCAGCTTTGTTCTTCCTTTTCAAGGTTGTTTTGGCTACTCAGGGTCTCTTGAGATTCCATATGAATTTTAGGATGGGTTTTCTATTTCTGCAAAAAATATCATTGGGATTTTGATAGGGATTGTGCTGAATCTGTAGATCCTTTAATTCTTTAAACACAGTTACAATGGATACTTTGAAATATTCATGTGTGAAATCTGACTCTGGGCCCTTTTGCAAGCAATTTTTTGAAACTGGATATTTTTGGTATATATTGTAGCAACTCTGGATATTGATCTTCCACCCATCTTTGTAGCTTGATTTTGTTGTTTTTTTGCTTCTTGTTTTACTTATTTGACTGGACTGTTATATTTTAGTCTGTTTTCCCACAGTGTGAAGCCTCTGATGTCTTTCTTCAGAGGATACAGCCTTGGATATGTGCACACTCACACTGGGATGACAGTGACATAGCAGAGTTTTCTCTGACTGTCACTGTTCCTGATCTCTCTGTGGAACTGTCTGCCTCTGCTGGTATCACACCCAGTGTTAGGTTCACTAATTCCCATCTGATTGCTCTATTGTTTTTGACCATGCCCTGGGGAATAAATTGCTCCACAGTTTGATCCAATTAAATTTGGACAGGAGATTTTGAGGCCAGTCTTCGAGGTTTGTTCTGACTTCAGGAGGACTTTCCTTAGCTGTCTCTTTCCATGGTATTCTGTTCTTATTGGGGGAGGTGTTTTATAAATGTCAATTAAGTTATGCTGGTTGAGAGTATTGTTCAAGTCTTCTGTTTCTTAGTCATTTTCTGTCAACTTGTTTTTCAGTTATTTAGAGAGGGGTGTTGAAATATTAAGCTGCAATTATAGATTTGTCTAAATCTCTTTTCAGGTCTGTCAGTTTTTGCTTTATGTATTTTGAAGCTCTGTTATTAGTCAAAGATACATAAACTTTTAGGATTGTCATGTCCTCTTGATGAATTGACCCCTTTGTCATTTTTAAATGACCCTCTTCATCCTTGTTAATATTCTTTGCTCTAAAATCTACTTTGTCTACTATTAATATAGAGTTGGGTCTTTAGAAATTCAATCGGGCAATCTCTGCCTTCTAATTTAGATGCTTAGACCATTTACATTTAAAATGATCATGGGTATGGTTGGATCTAAATATTTCATCATGTTGTTTGTTTTCTATTGTCCCATCTATTATTTGATCCCTTTTAAATTTTGTGTTGTATTCTTTTGGATTGATTCATTATTTTTCTGATTTCATTTTGTCTTCTTTATTGGCATACTAGCTTTTATTTTTGGTGGTTGCTTTAACTATAACTTATCAATGTACCTTTAATTAATATTATACCATTTCACCTATAATATCTAAACATTACAACAGTGCACTTCTACTTCCCCTCTCCTGGGCTTTGAGCTATTGTTGTGATATATTTTAATTCCACATATGCTATAAATCTTATAATACCTTATTACTTTTGCTTCCAACAGTCAACTACGTTTTAAGAGGTTTAAAAATTAGAGGAAATTTTTTTATATTATATTTATTCACATATTTACCACCTCCAGGGCTCTTTATTGTTTTGTATAAATATGTTTTTTTCTTCGGGTATCATTTTTCTTCCACCTGAAGGACTTCTTTTAACATTCTTGTAGATCTGGTCTGCTGGTGATAAAGTCTCTGAAATTTTGTATGTCTGAAAATATTTTTGTTTTACCTTTGGTTTTGAGAGATATTTTTGCTTAGTATAGAATTCTGACAGTTTAATTTTCTTTTTAGCATTTTGAAGATGTTGCACTACTGTCTTCTGGCTTGCATTGTTTCTGACAAGGACTGCTATCATTCTTATGTTTGTTCCTCTGTACATAATGTAACTTTTTCTCTAGTTGTTTTAAGATGTTCTCTTTATCACTGTTTTAAGCAATTTGATTATAACGTGCCTTAGTGTAGTTGCCTTCATGTTTATTCTGCATAAGGTTTGTTCAGATTCTTGGATCTGTGGTTTTATAGTTTTCATCAAATTTGGAAAATTTTTGGCCATTGCTTTTTCAAATTTTTTTTATTTCCATTGCTCCTTTTCCTGGGATTCCAATTGTACATATATTAGGCCAGTTGAAGTTGTCCCAAAGTTCAATGAGGCTTTGTTCATTTTTTTTTGTTTCCCTTATGTTTTATTTTGGATAGTGTCTATTGCCATGTCATCAAGTTTATGAATATTTTCTGCTGCAGGTTCTAATCTAATATTAATTACATCTAATATATTTTTAAAACAACTTTTTATTTCAAAATAATTTTAGATTGGCAGAAGTGTTCTATAGATAGTATGTAGATTTCCTGTATACCTGTCACCCAGCTTCTCCTAATATGAACATCTTATATAGCCATGATATAGTTATCAAAATGAAGAAGTTAGCATTGGCACAATTGACTACAATTGGTACTGTTAATTAAACTACATACAGGCTTTATTCAAATTTCACCAGTTTTTCCACTAATGTCCTTTTTATGTTCCTGGATCCAATCTAGGATATATCATGTTGCTTTTACATATCCAATGTATTTTTTAATCTCAAAAATTATATTTTTTATCTTTAAAAGTCATGTTTGGGTCTTTTAAAATCATCTATATTTTTCTTTCTTTAACATGTGAGGCTTGCTTTTAACAAATTAAAGTATGTCTTGCAGATATTTCCATATAATTATTTGTTTCTTTTAAAGTGGTACATAATATTCTATTGTATGAAAGTACTAGAGCTTATTTGAACATTTCCTTTTATTAGACATTTAGGTTATAGCCAGTGTTTTTCTTTTGCCATGCAAACAATGCTGCAAAAAATATCATTTTACATGACTCTTTGGCACATGTACAAATACTTTTCTTGGATAGATGTCTTGATGGGGAATTATTGGATCAAAGGTATGTTTATTTAAATTTTTGAAAGATGCCACCAAATTGTCCTCAGAATTGTTGTCTCAATTTAAATCTCCACTCAGGCTACTCATTTCTCTATACCCTGACTGATGCTGGGTGTTATCAGTTCTTTCAAATTTTGCATTGTAGAGCCAGGCATGGTGGTGCATGCCTGTAGTATCAGCTACTCAGGAGGCTGAGGCAGGAGGATTGCTTGAGGCCAGGAGTTCAAGGCTGTAATGTATTATGATTGCACCTGTGAATAGCTACTGGATTTCAGCCTGGACAACACAGCGAGATCACCCTGTCTCTAAAAATATAAATTAATAAAATAAAACAAAATCAATTTTACATTATGATTGATGAAAACAGATATCTTGCTGTTTCATTTTACATTTCTCTGATTACTAGAAACATTAAGCATATTTTATGTATCACTTTTTGCTATGCCCCTTTTTCTTTCTTTCTTTTCTTTCCTTTTTTTTTTTTTTTTTTAAGAGATAGGGTCTTGCTCTGTCACCCAGGATGTAGTGCAGTGGCCAGATCATAGCTCACTGTAACCTCGGACTGACATTTTATGTTGCTGGACTTTTTTGTTTGTTTAGGATATCTTTTGTTGTATAGAAATTTGACTATTTTGAACACTCACATTTCTTTCTTTTTCTTTTTTGTCTCTGGCATCATATCCCCAAGGTTTTAAATACATTGTCCTTTCTATATTTTCTTCTAATACTTTTAAAATTTTGTTTTTTAATTTAACTCTTATTTTATCTGGAATTTATTTGTTTATTGAGTTGAGGTAGGGTAATCTTATTTACTTGCCACAACAAAATTTATTGTAAAGGTCATTCTTCTCTCACTGATTTAAAAATGTTACCTTTATCATGTAGTAATAATTTC